>CM031373.1:14109743-14474516 GCA_018208015.1 Medicago ruthenica
TTACTGTGATGCTGACAATTTTCCATGCAGACACTACTAGCTTTAGAACTTCAGTTAATGTCTTATAGCTAGTTGTCATTTGTTGGTTGAATGGTTAAATAAATTGGAAGTTAGACAGGTAATTTAATTGCTTTAAGCAAAAGTTGTCATTTTGCTGGCTGATAATTTATGTTAATTGCTTTTTGGAAAAACTTTATTGGTTGGTTACTTGTGCGGATTAGATCATATCCAATGCAATAGTGCAATATTTTTCTGGAGCTCCTATTGTTTTCCTTTCAATAGGCGGTGCATTATACACTGCTTTCATATTATTTTTAAAATTGCACTTTGACCCCTACAAAATCTCCATCTCTTGCTAGTCTCTGCCCTCTCCTCATCTTTGATCCTTCTTTCTTATTTGTTCATGTTATTCTCTTCCTTTGTTGTGTCTTTTCTTAACTTATGCTTAGTCTATTCTGTGTTGTGCTTCTACGGAGGAGATTTCTTCAATGTTTATTGATTAATATTCTGTTTTGGAGATTGATGAACGATGTTGCACTTTTATTTTAGAAGTTAGTTAAGTCATAGAAGGCTATTCCTCCAACTCCATGATTGATGAATGTATCATATCATTAAGCATTCACCACCAGTAGGAAGATTCTCCAACTGCAAGAACCTTGTTGCAGTCAGTCTTGGCCTTGGCGTGTGAAGAAGTGACTGCCTAGGGCTGATCTCAAGCCCATGGATGCCATGACACCCCCAATTATTTATTTATTTTATATGGAAAATTACTAAAATATCTAACAAATTAAGTTAGTTTCATCCTCACTTTCTCTCTAGCACCTCCACCCCTGCTCGTCCCTACTCTCTCGGTCACTCTTTCCACTATCTAGAACGTCCAATCAACGTGTGAAGGTGTTGCCGTTGACCCATGTTGTCACCGGCACCTTCTTATTTATTTGTTTCTTTACTTCTACAGATTTTAAACTAAAAGGGATTAAATTGATGGAACAAAAAGAAAAAAAGTACTAATTAATAATATAATTTCTTTGGTGAAAACTATCCTATGTTGCTTGCTTAAAATTTGGGGGGGAAAAAATTGTATTCTATGTTTTTGGTGAAGATCAAGAGCTAAATTGGGGGTAAATTGAGGATTTCTTGTGAAATTGCACCTGGTAATTGATAGATTTTCCTTGTGATTGTGAATAATTGTGTGTGAAATTGCACGTACAAACTGTGTGTGATATAGTGGACTTGTGGAAATCTTATTTATTTGATTGATTTATGTTAAATCTTTGCTATTTAGTTACTTGATTGGTTCCTTGTGAAATCCTAGTTTTATTTGAGCTTGGTGAAATCAGTCAGTCCCTGATTGGGTTCTTATAAGCATGCTTGCAACCTGGTGTTTTTTCTGGTGTTTATTTGGTTGCTAATCAATTTTTGGGGTGATGTTTTGGTTTCCAAGTGTTTGGCTAGTCCTCCCTTCTTTTATTTTGTTGCCTTTTGGTGTTTAATTTGGTTCTAATTTTTACGTTTCAGACTGTGTTGACTTAGGCTATCCTTTTGGTGTTCCTTCTAACTTGCCTACTACTTTTAGTGACTTTGGTGTGTAGTTGGACCCAACCTGCAAGTGTGGTATTTATAGTTTGTTTTTCCTGTTTTTTAAAAAATATAGTGGACTTGTAGAATACACCAAAAATGGTGGAGTTTTGGTGCATCATCACAGTTTCTACAAGTCCACTATAATTAAAAAAACAAAAAAGGTAGCATGATGCACCAAAACTCCACTAAACTCTTAATGCTACCTTTTTTGTTTTTTTTCCTGAGGATGGATGCAACTAAAGACCGTGGATCTTGTATTATTCTTGACCATTGACCATATATGAAAGAATTTAGTTTGGTTGTTAGAATTAAGAGTTTGGTTTGTTAATGCACATTTGCCTTCTGAAATTTCTGTGTACTAATGACATGTATTTGGCTTTTAGAATGTGGATGAAGAATGTCTCAACTCATAGCCAATTTGATTGTACTCTTGTTATTTAAACATTTAAATGAAACTTATTTTATTGTAAAAAAAAATAAAATTGGTCCTTGAAATGATGGCCGGGTATGTGTCATACGTGTAACATGCAAGACATGAACATGACATGAAGCAACATACATGAAATGCCTTCTTGGAAGATTAACTTAAAGTTTCAAATTCATGTTTGGTTTTGAGAGTTTTGAAAAGTGGAAGTGGAGATTTTGGGTGGAAACAAGTTCAGTTAGGCATAAAGGATGGCATTTTTCAATCCTTCACAGCCATTTCCCTAGAGAGCATTGCACGCTTCACCACCACAACCTCAAATGTGTTGTGGCTTCTTACAACATTTGTTTGCACATTTTGAACTCCTCAACCATTTTCAGTTGTGTGTTTTCAGCATCTCACCTCTCTCAAAAACCTTGAGATTGTTAATGCTCCCAGGCTCAAGTCATAGCCAAAAGATAGACTACCTTCTTCTTTTTCTGTATTGAATATCACTTGTTGTCCATTATTGATAGCAAGATTGCGGAGGAAGTGAGGGAAAGAGGGGCGTAAGATTGCACACATTCCCTCCATAATTATCGATAACGAAATGCAGGGCCGTTCATATGAAATTGGAGTCCCGACTCTCATAGTAAAAATATGTCTCTCAAACACTCTTTTTTAAATTGAAAATAACATCATTAAACATAAAAAAAAGGTCATGTAACTAACACAAAAAAGATTCATATTCTAATCAATTATATAAAAATACAACTTCAAACAAATATATTTATCAACATTTTAGGTTGTTATTTTCATTAGTTAGTACAGAGGCAAAAAAAACGTTTTTAGTATTTTTTTAGAGAATAATTATAATATTTGTTGTTAGAACTTTGCTATTTTATACAAGTATGAACAAAAAAAAAAAGCCAAAAGAAGTCACTCGGCCACATATGCAAAGATGATATTTTAGCCACGTTATTGATATATATTAATTTTTTACGTGCATTATATATCAAAAAATTATTTTGGGCCCCCTAATTTTGAAGGCCCAGCTCCATAGAACTGTTTGCACCCTCAAGAGACGAAATGATCACATAAGTTTCTTGTCTAGGTGTGAAATACTTCTTTTTTGTTTCTTTCTTATTATGCCATCATCAATTAATGTTGTTAAGTTCAATATTAACATCAAAATACAATGTTATAAAACTAACTCATTTTTTAATCATAAATTTTATTTTATGTCACCCCTACTCCTGCCAAATTCGCATGCACGACCTCTAACTAGGGGTGTACATAAACTCGACACCCATTCGAAACCACTAAAACTGAGTACAGGACCGATCCAACATCATACGAGGCCTAATGCGAATATTAATATGAGGCCTAACAAAATATATGTAATTTTTTTTCCCAGTAAAAAAATGTAAGAAAGGATAATTACTTTTAAAAACTAAATTATGAACTTTTTGGGAAGAAAGTTAAAAGTTTATTTTTTATATATGTATTAAGATTTATTAGTTTTAGAAAGTAAAATACAATAGCAAAAAGCATTGCTATAATATGAAAAAACGAAAAGACAAACATGAATTTTATTGTGTATTATTTGTTTTGTTCATTTTTTTTGTTAACCTTTTAGATCCTGGTAATACGGAGTTCGACCGGAAAGTAAGTAACATGTTCTAATGCATCAGAAGTTTCTTCTAATACAAGTGAAGTATATGACTCTATAATTATCTGAAACTCTGCAAAACTTTCAACTAGTTCTAACATTTTATTGTCAGACTCTTTGTCATCAAATTTGATGTGTATTGATTCTTCAACTGTATTTGTTTCAAAATTATACACTCTGTATGCCTTTGAGTGTTCAAAGTATCCTAAAAAGATACACTTTGAGCTTTGACATCAAATTTCTTTAGATAGACTTTGTTGTTCAAAATGTAACATGTACATCCAAACTGGTGAAAGTAAGATATACTTGATCTTCTTCATTTGAAGAGTTCATATGATGTTTTGTTCAAGATAATTCTTATATAGATTCTATTTTGTGAAGGTGAGAAAAACACAAGAGGGGGGGTGTTGATTGTGTTGGTTTTTTCTGGTTCTTTTTCTGAGTGCTCAAAGCTGGTTAGATTCCGAGGGTTCAGATTCTGACATAGAGTCTGAGTGCAGCGGAATAACAGAACACAAAGATAAAAGATAGGGAGAGAGAAAGAGCAGGCACAAACAATTTATACTGGTTCCTCAACACAGTAGTAGTCCAGTCCCCTTCCACTTCCAAGGGATTTCACTATAATCTCACTAGATTACCATTGCTCAAGGACACTTCCAAGAAACTTCCCAATGCTCAAGCATGCTTGCAAGAGACTTATATGCTGAATGTAACACCCCAATTTTTAATCTTAGTTATTAGTAATTAGTATTAGATATTATTATTATTATTACTGGTTTGTTTGATCTTATTTATTTAATTGGTTGTTTTTATTGAGAAATAGATGAGTTGGTCGACTTGGTAAAATATGAGAGAAAATAATTTTTAAGAAGAAAATAGCCTTTTTGGTGAGAATAGGGAAGTGGGGTGCATATAGTAAATATGTCTAAATTTATGTAAAAAAAAATAAAATATGAATTTGTTAAAAGATAAGGGATAGAGTTTTAGAACAACTAAAACTTAAACAACCTCTATAAATAGAGGAGAGCATTAGAGAATTAGGGTTACAACGAAAAAGAGAAAAGATTAGGAATCAAAGAATAACTAGGGTTGTGGAGAGAAGAGACAAGGAGGCATAGCGAGAAGAACCTAGAGAAAGATTTCACCGTAGAAATTCATTCAAATTCTGCAAACCAGAGGTAAGGGGGAGTTTTATTCATCATAAGTGTTGTATAAACATAAGGGTAGTGAAGGGTTTGTGTTTTTCTCCCTTGTTTTCATGACCTTTTAATGAATTAATGTTAAATTCGTGCTCTAATTTGTTGTTGTGATTTTGAGTATGTTCTTATCCATGAATCTATGATTTTGATATGCTAAATTTGTGATTTAGTTGTGGTTTAAGATGTGTTTTGAATATATGAATAAAAGTGAGTAAAAACCCCTTTTTCCACCGTATAATATAGAACCTTGAGGACCTCTGTTTTACATTACCGTGTCTATTAAATTCCAATTACATGTTGTTGCGTCTACTTTACTTTAATTCCAATTCTGAATTCTTACTACTACTGTTGGGCCGTGAGCCTTTGTGAATGGGTGTGTGGCTTAGCTAGTACAATTTCAATGATAAAAATCAAAGAACATCCTTTTTTTTTATTTGTTTGGTTATTATGATATGTGCAGCAACTTAATTCCACTATTGTTGTGTGTAGGTAGCAGATTATAGTTGAAAGCCGTATTTTATAAATATGAATCTGTTCTTCGAATCATATCATGTAGCCATTATTATAGTGCTGCTATTATGGTCACGTGTAATTGATGTGTCATATAAAGATGTGTTATCTAAAGATGTCTAAATATTGAGTTATATAAAAATGTGCTATTTAAAGATGTGTGATTTAATCATGTGCTATATAAAGATGTGTGATTTAAAGATGTGTTATATAATGATGTGTTATTTTAAGATTTGTGATTTAAAGATGTGTTATATGAAGATGTGATATTTGAAGATATGATATTTGACGATGGTGCTACTTAAATATATGTAATTGTTGAGTCATACAAAGATGTGCATTGTTGAGTCATTATTTGATGTTCATGCATTCATGGTCGAGTCTATTTAACGATGTTGTATTTGACGATGGTGTGGACAAAATCAGTAACATACCTCTGATGTCCAAAATATTTGACGATGGTGTGGACAAAATCAGTAACATACCTCTGATGTCCAAAATATTTGACGATGGTGATAGGTTTGGTACCACATGCATATACGGTCGAGTCTAGGAGCATTGCATACATAATTGTGTTCTGTTGATGAGTTGTTAATTCCTTAATTGATGATTGACTTTGTTTAAGTGATACTTGTTCATTGTGATTATTTAAATGATGTGAATGTTGATTATCTAACGATGTGAAAATATGATTATCTAACGATGTGAATAGTTTTTATATGAATATATAATTGAAGATGCTTATGTATTTTATGCCTTGTTTCTATTCATTATGATTATGTGATTCTTATTTTGAATACATTCTCACCCTCTAGTGACGGGTTGGGCGTCTACGCCTTTGTGGTGTAGATTTGCAGGAAGAAGATAATTAGTAGCAGTGAGTCTCTAAGGATAGCTTTGGAGCCTTCTTGTTTATTCATCGCTTTTGGGAGTCTTTATCGAGTCGATGCTCTGATTAGTAACACTAGGGAATGGGGATTTATTTTATTTCAAACTTTGTCTCAGAATTCTTTAGAATTCAGTTTTGATTTCGATTTAATGAAGTGACAATTACTTTGAATGCTTTGAAATTTATTCCACTGCGACGTTTTTAATATTAAATGAAGTATTTTTGGATTGATTTAGAAATGTTACACCCTTGCGTGTTTAATTATTTATTTAATTTTATTAGAAAATAAAATGTGGGTTTTAGGGTGTTACACTGAAGGACACTACCAAGAGACTTCCACTACTGAAGGACAAATCCAAGAGACTTCTATTGCTCAAGCACGTAGGCAAGAAACTTTCAATGCTCAAGGGCAACCCCAAGAGACTTCTAGTGCTCAATCACAAATGAAAGAGACTTATGGTGCTCAAGGATTCTCCAAGAGACTTATACTGCTCAGGCTTCACAAGCAAGAGACTTCTATTTGTTTACAACAAATATAAACAAACTTGTTCTTACACCGGATAAACAATTGTTGGTGTAAACTGAACAATCTTTGAACAGAGTCTTTAAGACTTTTAGGATTTCTAAGATACAAAAGTTGAAACGAAAATCCTAAGTGTTTTGCGCAATTTGATTTGGCAGAGTAATGGCACAGTAAAAATAGAAGAACCTTGTTAATTTTCTTCGGGTCTTCAACACCTTATATAGGCAGGAATTTGAGAGACGTTGGAGAAGAGTGCCAACACATTAAGAGTCGTTGATAAGCTTCAAATCAAGGACGTTGAACCATTGCCTGATATGGATAATTCCGTTGGATAGTCATTCGAAAATCCTTTGCTGAAACTGAAAGTATCCGTTCATTCTTATTGCCCTTGAAGTTCTTTGTCTGTTTCTACACGTGGTCAGAAGAAGACAAAATTATGCTCAGATCTTTTGATGTGGACAGCTATAGAAGACGACAAATCTGACGTGGAGTCTGGGTCCCTCAGGTTATTCTGAAGTCTGAAGGTCTTCCAAGTCTAATGGGATCTTCTATGTCTGACTAGGTCTTCTGAGTCTGATGGTCTCCACATAGTCTGATGAGGCAAATCTTCAGCTTTTAAGAGGTGTCCATTTCTTCTGATCCAATATGTTGACTTTTGGTTGACCTTTCTTCATATCTTCTACCATAGTCTTTTGAGCTTCTCGTGTGCTTCTGATGCTGTAATACATGTTCAATACTTTGATGGATATATTCTATGATCCTGCACACTTGAACAAATATTAGTATATTCAATCCTTATTCAATACTTTGTTATCATCAAAACCTTAGAGGAATTGTACAAGATCCGTCTTGTTCCAACATTTTGAACATAGCATGATGTGTCGATAACTTCTGCCCAGAAGTACTTAGCCATATTAGTTTCATGAATCATGGTTCAAGCCATTTCTTGTAAAGATCTATTATTTCTCTCTATAACTACATTTTTATGTGGAGTTCTAGGAGAAGAGAATTCATGGATAATTCCACGTTTTTCACAAAAAATTCAAATGACTCATTTTCAAATTCTCCACCATGATTACTTCTGACTTTCAAAATTTTCAATTCCTTTTAATTTTTTACTTGAGTGCAAAAGTTACTAAACACATCACACGACTCATCTTTAGTTCTAAGAAACTTAACTCAAGTCCATCTGCTATAGCCATCAACTATAACCAATCCATATTCCTTCCCACTGATAGAGGCAATGCTTACTGGCCCAAACAGATCAGTGTGAAGTAGTTCAAAGGTTCTGGAGGTTGAGACAATGTTTTTTGATTTGAAAGAAGTTTTAGCAATCTTTCATTTTTGACAGACTCCATAGAGAACATTTGAGTGATATTTTCAGGTAAGCCTTTGACAAGTTTTAAATTTGCTAAGTTTAGAGATTACTCCAACTAGCATGTCCTAAATGTTTATGCCAAAGCCATTTTTCATCACCCACTGACAGAAGAAAAACTTTCTAAACAGCCAAATCAGAAAAGTTACTCTTATAAACATTGCCTTTCGTGTTTCCAGTGAAAACTATGGATTTGTCAGATGTTCTGATGACTGTGCAGTTTTTCTAATCAAACACTATCACAAAATTGACTTATGCTAAGTAGGTTATGCTTCAGTCCACCTACTAACCAAACATTATTAGTAAAGATAGAGGAGTTACCTCCAAATCCCACATTGCATCCCTCTTTCAGAGTTAGAGTTTGAAACATATGTTTTCTCCTGTCATGTGTCGTGGCAGCCTTTGTCCAGGTACCATGCTAGAGCTTTGACTCTGTTGTAAAACATATTTGAAACATAGAAAACTTCAAACTTAGGTACCCATATTTTCATGGGTCCTTTTGGGTTAGTTCTAAACAATTTTTCCTTTTTCTTAGCTTTAGGCTTCAAGCTATGATGTTTGAATCATTCAAGACTTTATGAGTTTTTGGTATTGAATTCTTCAGATCCTTAGGTTGTGAACTGTTTATAACCATATGCTTTGGACTTTGGTTTTTACTTGTTCAGAACCTTATCTTGTGAAGCTTCTAGCACAAAATAGGAATACATGTCTTGTTCTTTCTTCACACACTCAACACAAGGATATTTATTTGGTTTCTTTAGAACTTGCATCCTCTGAATGGCCAATGCCTACACCCTTGTTTTTGTTGACACCATAAATCATAGACGCTAACTTGATTCTTCCAATGCCACTTATGATGAATTCTTAAAGAGAAGTTTCATGCTTGTTAGAGCGCTTCTAAACTTCAGAAGATTGAGCTCCTTTCAGAGTCTGATTATTGACTCTGAGATCCTCAATCTCTTTGTTCAAACTGTCAGTTTTATCAGAGAGTAGTTCGTATTGCTTTCTCAAAATTTTAAAACTCTTTAATTTACTCTAAAATTAATGATAAGGTTCTTGACAACAGTAATTAACTCTTCATGGGTAAGTTTAGAAAATACCTTATCATCATCTTTTGCATCAGAATCTGCATCAGAAAATGTTAATACCATGAGAGCCAAATTAGCTTCCTCTTCATCAGATTCAACATCAAGATGATCTTCCCATGGCGCCATAAGACTTTTCTTGACTTTGCTCCTGAAGTTTTCCTTCTTTGAGCTTTCCTTATTGGAATTGTCCTTTTGAAGATCAGGGCAATGAGCAACAAAGTGACTAGGCTTCTTGTAGTTGAAGAAAGTATTTGCTTCATCCTTCTTTTCTTTGTCGCTTGATCCTTTGGCTCCACTGTTTCTCTCAGGTAAACCTTTTCTTCTTCTTGTTCAGATACTAAATCCTCTTGGTCAAAAATGCCATTTCTTCAACGTCCGAACCATCTTCAGAATCTCTTTTTAGAGTTTCTTCTTCTGATTCCACAACTTGAAGTGCTTTACCCTTAGAATTCATAGACTTATACTTCTTATTTGGTTCATCTCACGACACTTCAGAGAGCTTATCAATTTCTCCAAGCTAAGCTTGTTTAAGTCTTTTGCTTCCGGAATAGCAGTAACCTTTGGTCTTCATCTGGAAGGAAGACTCCTTAGAATCTTCTTGACATGATCGAGTGTTGTATAACTTATTTAAAAATCGAAGACCAGATACAAGAGTTTGAAAGATTCATATTGATGGACCAGAAAGTTAGCCTTTGCTTCTTTTACTTGTTGGTTTCCTTCATATGTTGAGCAAAAAGATTCAAAAATACTCTTAACAGTAGATTTGTCAACAATTTTGGTGTACTCTGAGTGAGGCAGAGCTTCAACCAAAATTCCATGAAATCTATGATGCTTTATATAGGTCTTTTTTTGAGCATCAGATAGACTCTCTCTATCAACAACCATTCCCTTATAATCTAGATAGAGTCTATCAACAATCAATGATGTGACTATGCATTTTGCTTTTTCACTAAGAAAATTGTGCACCATCTCCATTAACAGATGGAGGTTTGACTGAATAAGCAGAGGTACCTGAAGCAACCATATTTTCCTTAGTATCTTTCATATGTTACATTGTTAAGTGTTTAAGCAACAAATCGGGTTCTTTGAGGCCAACTGAAGGTGAGAAAAACACAAGAAGGGGGGAGGAGGGGTTGAATTGTGTTGGATTTTCAAAAAACTATTCTTAGTGGTTATAAAAAATAGTTCAGAGTTTGATCAGAGTTCTTATCAGAGTCTGAAACATAATTATGCAACAAAATTAAATTAAACACAAAGAGAGAGAGAGAGAAGAAAGAAAGAGACGACACAAGCAGACTATACATGTTCCTCTCACAAATCGAGAGTATTCGAGTCCCCTGAACTTCCAAGGGATTTTGACTATAACAAAAAAGACTACAATTTGCTCAAGCACAAAGTAAGAGACTTTCTTTGCTTGGTCACACAAGAAAGAGACTTCTATAATATAAGTTTAATCAAATAAAATCAGACGACTTCTGATACTTAAGAAATTCTAAGATATTAAAGTTTGTATGAATTTCTCTATGTGTTTGTGCGCTATGTGATTTGATAGAGTAAGGGCACTTGTAAAATGATAGAAGTCTTGTTATTTTTCTTCAACTTCTCAGGTCCTTATATAGGATAGAATGAGAGAGTCGTTGCTGAAGAAGTGCCAGCGCATCAAATTAGTCCTTGAGAAGCTTGATCAGAGATGTTGCCTGAAATGGATAATGTCATTGAGTAGTCATTCAAAATTACTTTGCTTCTAATATAATGATATGTTATATTCTCTTTATCTTTGGATTTCTTTGGTTGTTTCTGAACGTGATTAGAAGAAGACAAACCGTACTACTCTGAGTCTAAAAGCGACATTCCTTCAGAAGACCACAAAACTTGGTTAGAGTCTTCAGCTGCTGACGTGGTCTTCATATGCATGCATCCTTCAGAGTCTTCTTTCCTTTAGATGCTTCTGAACGAAAATTCTCTTCTGCTCAGGATGTTGATTTTCTAGTTGACCTTTCTTCAGATCTTGTTCCAATTCATAGTGGCTTCCCGATTTAGTTCAGATTCTATCTTACGAGTTCACAACCTTAATGTTTCAGAAACAAAACTTGACTTAGGAGTTAGAATTTAATTCTATGGTCCAGCACACTTGAACACACATTAGCATTTTAATTTGTTCTTTTATACTTTGTTATCATAAAAACTTCAGAGGCATGTTCAAAACTATTTTGGTTCAACAAGAAGTAAAGTCTGCATTCTTACATGAAGAGTTAGAAGAGACAATTTCTATGCAACAACTTGAAGGTTTTGTTGAAGACAATTCCAAAGTATGTATGTTAAAGTAATCTTTGTATGGGTTGAAGCAGAGTCCAAGGTAGTGATATAATTGGTTTGATGATTTCCTTTTGAAGACTAATTTTGTGAGAAGTGGCTATGATAGATGTGCATACATGATGAAGAGGGACGAGAAAGTCATTCTCTACCTTTTTCTTTATGTGGATGATATTCTTATGGGAAGTTCTAATAAGGAAGAGATCAAAAGTCTCATTGAGAAATTTAATAATGAATTTGAAATGAAAAATCTTGGCAATGCAAAGAAAATACTTGGTGTGGATGTCACGAGGGACCGGAGCAAAGGTGGATTGTTCTTATCTTATCATGGTTACATAAGGAAAGTGGTGAAGCGGTACAAAATTTTAGATTCTAAGGTCGTCGACACTCCTTTTGGCCACCACACAAAGTAGGGTTGTAAGAATCATGTATGTCATGGTTTGTAGTAGACCTGACTTAGCCTATGTAATCAGTGTGGTAAGTCAGTTTATGGCAAATCCAGGCTAAGTGCATTAGCAAGCTTTAAAGTGGGTTCTGAGATACTTGAATGGTTTTTCGAAGGGTGGTCTGAAATACAAGAACAAATCTAGGTAATGATGCTCTAGAGGGATATGTAGATGCGAACTATGTAAGAAATATAGACAATAGAAAATCTTTGTCAGGTTTTGTGTTTATGCAACTATAGCTTTTTCATTAACTCAAGCGGAATACATAGCCCGTTTGAAGGGGTCAAGGAAGCCATGTGGTTGAAAGGTATGATTGGGGAGCTTGGAATCAATTAAGGGTGCTTGAAGATACATTGTGACAGTCAGAGTGCCATTCATTTGGAAAATCATTAGGTGTATCATGAAAGGACAAAGCACATCGACATTCAATTGCACTTTGTTAGAGACTGATACAATTCTAGCAAGTGCACTAAACTATATCGAAGTAATAAAATAATTCGTACCCACAGGGACTATTCTTAACTTCTACTTCACAATAACATTAACAATTAGGATGTATGTGAATGGGTGGGGGGGGGGGGGGGGGTTGCCTTAGGCAAATTGGTTTTGGTTGCAATTGTAAATAAATATTGAAATAAAGTTGGTTTTGAAATATGTTGAGAGAAATGTTTATGTCTTTCAAATCATCTGTCCATTACTCATTGGTAATCTGCACCTAAATCATACAAATGTTATTCAGTTTATGATAATTAACAAAATAGCTCAGGTAAATCCCTTGACTCAGAGCCCTCTTCTCTAATTATAATTCCCTAATTCCTTAGGTGAACCTATAATCATCAAAAATTTTAAGTTCGTTAATTTTAGAATCACAACCTAACAATTTTCTATCACTAGATCATCCGTTAAGTTGATTAGTATAAATATGTCTGAGTTATAAGCTGGTGTCAGCAGTCCTATAATCTCTAAGATCAATTATATTGGGTCAGAATCATAAATGCATTACACATGATTTATACTAAATAAACTAGATTAACATTCATAATAATTCAGAGTTACAGATTACATGGTTATGAGTTTAGAACAGAATCATCTATGACCTAATCTCAAAGAACGTAGCTACTCATGGCTAAAGCATAAGTAACTAACATAAAAGTAGGATTCTTTACATGTATTTGATAACTGGCTATGAGTTTTGATGGTCTCCCACCTTTGCTCCAGATCTCCAGCTCCAAATATCAGTTTCTTTCTCCAAAATTTCGAACCCTTTGCATAAAAACATGTCTGGCTTTTATAGATTCACTTTCTGTAACCAAAAAATCATGCACCGATTTTTAGAAATCGTCTCCCGATTTTGTTGATTTAAAAAGCTCAAATTTCCACAAAATCTGATCAAAATCGTGGACCGATTTTGGTTTTCCTGGTTTCCTTATTTTTTTTGTCTTTTTCGGCTTCCAGCTATCTAAAACTGCTAAAAACTAAACTAAAACACATAAAAACTAACTGAAAAACACCATATGACATCATGTCATCACAACCCCAAACTTGCATCATTCCTTGTCCTCAAGGAACAAACTTAAAATTGAAATTTAACAGTAAAATAACACTTAATTTACCAATGGTAATATCAAAAGTTCATCCTCCTAGTTAGCAATTGATGATCTAACTTGCTTGCCAACACATCCAATCCAACAACTACTCGCAACATAATGAATAATGAAAGGTTCACACAGTCGACATGCAAAACTACTATATTACCAAAACTTGAAAAGTTTCTAAGCATCAATCAAAGTCAATGTCACAATACACACTTTTAAGGATTTTTCAGGTTAACGGGGCTTTGGTTAAAGGTGGGATAATTTGGAAAGTAGGTTTCATAAAACAAAACTGGAGTTAAACATTTCCTACTTATTTGAGTAAGTGAAATCCCACAACCCACAAAGAAAAATTTGATCAAAACTAGAGGACTAGAGAACTAAATAATAGTGCAGATCAATAAACTTACAAACATCAGTCTCACAATTTTTGTAAGTTGATTATTGAGTTCAACATATTTTATTTTTTCATGCTTTTTTTTCATTTTATTTTTTTTGAGACAAAAGTGATCTTTTCAGTTCTTGTTCTCTAGTACCCCTACCTCAAACTTAAAGTGTTGCTAGTTCCAAAAGCAACCCCAAACTTAAACTTTTAACAAGATTAAAACACATACACAATGCCTAACTCCAAAATAAGTTGGGTTACAGACCCTAAGGTCTCTAGGCTTGTAACATGGTTTGTCACCGAAACAAGTGGTCTTACCTATAGGCTCAACTTGGCTTAAAAACAGGATAATACAATATAACAAAATGTTGGCTTCTAAATGTTCAAGGTACAAGCAATTTGCCTTAGTGTGTAAAGAACATAACCAATTAATAGCAAAGAAAAATCGTAAACCCTAGAAATAGGATTTGCATGGAACACTCATATTTGTGAAAATTGAAAAACAAAATTTAGGCTGAACCTTACAAGTTTAGGCTTTTGGAAGTTGTGGCTACCTAAGAATTCCATTTGCCGTACACTTCACCGTTTAATATACATGCAAGCATCCACCTCCTTTGAACTTTTTGACATATTATTTGTGAAACAATTGTTACTAGACTGGTAAAATTCAAGAAAAAGCAAGTTCATTAATAATAAACAAAATCATGTGTAGTACAAAAGATTGGGGGCATACAACTGAAATTCAAAACAGACACACTAACAAAGACAAATTATTGAAAAAAATAATTGTGGACATAACTTTTTTTTTCTTCCATCTTTTCATTCTTTTTTTTTTATTGAAAATAAACACCTGCAAAATAACAAATATTCAAAAAATGATGGGTTGCCTCCCATCAAACGCTTTCTTTTACGTCATTAAGCTTGACGCCTCAGCCACTGTTAGGGTGGAATGTATGACATAAAGAACACATCATCCTTCTTCTTCCTCTTGTTTGGTTGGAATTCCATGAACTTCATACAAAGCAGCAGATGCTCCCATGCTCTAGCTGCTAAATCTTTGTCATTTGAGCTCTCCCACCATAGAGAAGGATATGTATCCATTTGCACATGAGTGAGTTCTTTAAACCCCATTTATTGAGACTTCAGGTAGAGACCAACATTCCTCACTTGTGGTTTTTCTTCAACCACAATAGTCTGAAACTCAGTCTCCATCTCAACCAACTTCTCCTGAGACTCATATGCTTTCTCAACAAGATCACCACATTGAACATCAAACTTCTCAAATGAAACTCAATTTGACCTCAAGAATTCATCTAAAATAGTTTGAAGTTGAGAGTTATAATCTATGTTGATCGCTTCCTGCTCTTCTTTTTTTTCTATGAATTACTCCTCACAATAGTAACTATTATGACAACCTCCACAAAAATCGCAGCTCTTACTCAATCTTGCTTCCAAATCTTTTATATATAGAGAGATCATCCATTTTTCATAATTAAAGATATTGACCTCTTTAGAATCAATTAGTGATCAACTATCCCACATTGCTATAAAACTCAGAGAAACCTTTCAGTAGCAAAGCACAAAGAAATATACATGAAGAGCATAAATCATAATTTTTTTCATTTTTTTTTCAATATACAAATAAAAATGTAAATGACAGAAATCCTAAATATTTACGAAATTTCCAAGTTGAAGTGATTCAACAGTCCCTGGCAACGGCGCCAAAAACTTGATACAATTTTAGCAAGTGTACTAAACTATATCGAAGTAATAAAATAATTCATATCCACATGGACTACTCTTAACTTCTACGTCATAATAACATTAACAATCAGGATGTATGTAAATATGGGGGGGGGGGGGGGGGGGGGGGTTAGGTAAATTGGTTTTGGTTGCAATTGTAAATAAATACCAAAAATAAAGTTGGTTTTGAAATATGTTGAGAGAAAGGATTAGGACTTTCAAATCATCTGTCCATTACTCATTGGTAATCTGCACCTAAATCATACAAATGCTATTCAATTTATGATAATTAACAAAATAGTTCAGGTCAATCCCTTGACTCAGAGCCATCTTCTCTAATTATAATTCTCTAATTCCTTAAGTGAACCTATAATCAACAAAGGTTTTAAGTCCGTTAATTTTAGAATCACAACCTACAATTTTCTATTCCTAGATCATCTGTTAAGTTTGAACAGTATAAATAGGTCTGAGTTATAAGTTGGTGTCAACAATCCTATAATCTCTAAGATCAATTATATTGAGTCATAATCATAAAAGCATTACACATGATTTATACTGAATAAACTAGATTAACATTCATAATAATTCAGAGTTATAGATTACATGGTCATCGGCTTAGAACAGAATCATCTATAACCTAATCTCAAAGAACTTAGCTACTCGTGGTTAAAGCACAAATAACTAATACAAAAGTAGGATTCATTATATGTATTTGATAACTGGCTATGAGTTTTGATGGTCTCCCACCTTTGCTCCAGATCTCCAGCTCCAAATATCATTTTCTTTCTCCAAAATTTTGGACCCTTTGCATAAAAACATGCCTGGCTTTTATAGATTCACTTTCTGTAACCGAAAAATAGTGGCACGATTTTTTCGATTTAAAAATCTCAAAATTTCCTCAAAATATGGTCAAAATCATGGCCCGATTTTGGTTTTCCTGGTCTCCTTGTTATTTGTCTTTTTCAGCTTCCAACTATCTATAACTGCTAAAAACTAAACTAAAACACATAAAAACTAACCGAAAAACACCATATGACAGCATGTCATCAGAGACATGGTTGAGTCAAAGGAAATCATGATAGAGAAAGTAACATCCAAAGAGAATACATAAATTATGTTCACTAAATTGTTACCGAGATCAAGGTTCAAGCATTGCCAGTGCACTTTAAATCAAGGTGGAGAATGTTATGAGAACCCACTTGAATTAGTGTCAACACTGACTATTTTAGTTTGCCTTAGTGCACTAACTATTATTTTAGATGGAGAACGAAGAGAACAACTAGGTGATGGATGGATAAATAGCATCACCACTAATTCAAAGGCAAGGCAAAGAATTGTTGTATATGCCTTGAAATCACGATGTAGAGGACGGCTGCGCAATGCAGATGCTTGAAGGATTGCAGGGACTCTAGCTATTGCATATCTTGAGATGTCGGGAGAAGGCATGCGATTCGGATGCACGATTTTTTGTTTTCTTAGTCGTTAAGTTGTAAGGGATGATTGAATCCTATAAATAGGAAGCCCAAGGATTTTGCAGCCAACACTCAAACTACTGTCTAGAGAGAATTCTTATACTTTCTTTTGGTAAGATCATTAGGGTTGGGAGAATCATAATTGGATTCACCTTATAGAACACTAAACATTGAATCTCTTGGTCACATGTAGATATTTAAGAAAAAGGTAGAATTAGGTTCGAAGGCTGATTCTTATAATTTCTTTGGAATCTTTGTGCAAAATTACTCTCTTGATTAGTGGAACAGAGAGCTGCTCTCTCCCATATTAGGACATTATTGGACCTTAGGGCACTTGTTAAAGATTCAAAAATGGAAATAATTGATAACTTTCATGTGGAAAAAGTTGCTTTTGATGTTTTAATGTGTTTAATACACAAATGTCAAGAAAACATTTCTACTTTAAATTTCTTATCAAGTGCCCTTAGGACACTTGTTAGCATTTCCCTAAACAATATTATGTGTCTTTCTTTCTTCTTCCTCCTTAATATTGTTGTTTAATTTTTTTCTCTGTGATTATTATTGTTTTCCGTTGGTTTTTGGTTGCCATCAACTTTATCCACGCATCAAGTATTGGTGTGACTCTAATGGAATTCACAACACCATTTATATATTGGTACAAAATGATACACCCCCCCCCCCCCCCCCCCTCCCCTCCCTTCCCTTATATATTGGTATATATTTAAATGATTAATTTCAAAAATTGTTAAATTCAATTATAATATGAACAACCCCATTATAATAGAAATAATATTAGACAGTAAAAAATTAATCTTATTTTAATTTTTTTGACATTAATGTTTTATCTTCGTTTATGCCAAAATCAATATCTATTTATATCAATTTATATAGATACAATTAAACACATCATAATTGCATTCAAGCAATCGAGCTCAAGTGATTAGTGAGCTCCACCAAAGTACGAATTGTTTAGAAGAACCTGAATTTAATTTATGTATTGAACAATTCTTGGTCAAACTTTACTTAACTTTTGGCCGAACTTCAGATTGCCAGAGCCCCATTCCCATGGGAATCAAATGGTTAAACAAACACACAACATAAGAGAAAATAGACATGTACTAGTCTTTTCGCTAGTTGATATAATAGTCATCGCCGGTCCTAAAATATTTGATAATTTAGGACAACTAAAATAATCGTGTCCATCTCTTAACCATGTTATTCAAATTTTTCGTCAGTGCACATGGGCGAAGCTTGGATAAAAAACTTGGGTTGGGGGGGGGGGGGGGGGGGGGGCAAAGTCAAGATAAAAATTTTAAGTTATAAACTTACAAAAATAAAAAGCAAATCCATTAATTAATAATAGCATTAATAAAGTTTTTTTTGATAGGCCAAGAGAAAGGTTAGGTATCAGGGAGAATCTGAAAGTTGGCACCCAATAGAGACCCCCTTACTCTACCGCCTTCCCCATACATATTATTAAAAAAAAAGGAGAAAAAGTATATACAAGAGGGGGGACTAGGCCAAAACCCTCGAAAGAACAATGAAGTAACTACAAAAGGACAACAAAAGGCTAAGGAAATTGGAAGTTAGGCAAGCCATTTTTGTCCGTAGAAAAATCCGCCAAAAATGGAGAAGGCACAAGGAAGGTTTATTCGAATGACACATATCACGAAAAGAAACTCTGGAATCATTATTATCGATCCCATGAATATTCCAAAAAATAATATTCATTGAGACGATGGAGGAGGACCCTGGGAACAGGTTTGATAAGCAACCTTGTTCATCTTCTTCCTCTGAGACTTCGATATAACCAGCGAAAAGGGCACTTCAACCTCAGCACTCTTGGCCAACCAAAATAATCGTGTCCATCTCTTAACCATGTTATTCAAATTTTTTGTCAGTGCACATAGGCATAAACTTACAAAAATAAAAAGAAAATTCATTAATTAATAATAGCATTAACTCTACCGTATAACATACAAATGAATCTAAGAAACAACAAACAATATAAAATAAAATTACCAACTATTTTTCTCAAACTAATTAAACATCAATCCCAATAAATAAAATTAATTTTATTCTTTTTATTGATATTGAACATCTAAAAAGTAAACAATTTGAATACTCCTAATAAACTAGTTATTACAAAATTTAATTTTGTTGTGAATTGATTCACTACTTGTTTGAATCAATTAACAAAGAGAAAAATTTAGAAACATTCCATACCTTGACGAATGCATTGTTAATTAAAGAAAAGATAAAAGCACAATCAAAATTAACTTTGAAAATATAATATATTTTTTTGACAAGTTCGAAAATATAAGATAAATCATACATAATTGAGTTTCTCTCATTCTCATGAATTAAATATGACTATTAGATTCATGTATTTCAATCACAATTCACAAACAACACAACCAACTAGATACACAAACCACCAATATATCTTGCAAATATTACATATCTTCCTCATTCTTAATGTATTGCACATGACTTTAATAGTCATGCATTTCAATCACAAACTACAACACCAACTATATACACGAACCACCACTATAATTTACAAAGAATACATATCTCCCTCATCTTTCATGTATAAAATATTACTCTTTCAGTGATCTATGTCGTGTGAGAATACATATTATATATGTTAGAAATACAAAGTGATCGTAAATTTCAACCTCTATTACTATCATATCCTATACTTATCAAACTTTTTATCATATCATGTGTCTATCCTATCATGCTTACGAAACGAGCTCTAAGGGTCTTGCTACGGAGTGTCCCTAGGGAACTCTTTAATGATTCCAAATTAAGAAATTATTCTTTAAAAAGTCAAATACTTCAATTTCTAATGCATTAAATACACAAGTTTTCATAAATAATCACATAACAGTTAATGTATCAGGTATCTTTTAACTATCAAATAACAGTTTTTATTTATTTATAAATAATCACATAACAGTTTGTAACATTTTATTATTTTATGGATAATTTATAAATTATATCATTTACCATATTGAAATTAGATGAGAAACATCAACGGCGATAATTATTTATTGTTCTCTCATTTGTTTTCTTATATTCTTCTGGATTTTCTTCTTTTTCACAAATACCTCTAATAAAAGACATTTTTCCGAATGCAAGAGTATAAAAAATTGTTATTCCTCTTTCTCTTACTTTATTATTAGAATTTTTAGATGTACTTTATATCCGCAAGTAATAAGAATAAAAAGGCCATGATTAAATTGTGTGATCTAGATTTATAGTTATGTTATATTCATGATTTTTATTACACTTTGAATAACCTGATTCTTGATATTTGAAATAGAAAGCTTGTACTTTTTAAGATTTTTTTTCTTCGTATAATGCATTGTTCTTATACTCTCATAATCTCAAATGACGGGCCTTAACAACTCTAATAAAAGTAGTGTCATAGAGAGTGTATTTGTGGCTCCATATTAGAAGCTGATGTTGTTGAAATCTGACATTCAACCTTTCAATATTGAATTTCCTCCTAGCTCTGATGGTGATAGTAGCCACGTGGCTTCTATGAAGAGGGTTGTAAATCACCTTTATCATATTGTGATTCCGAACCTGAAACTGATATCACATGATATCACATCTATAATCAATTACTATCTTGATATGGAAGAACTAAACTAGTTGTTGGGGTGGAAAACATAGATGATAGTTTACCGTGGGAGATTGACAATAGAAGTTATAATGAGTTATTTAAAAATTTCATTGAGCTGTTAATGACATGAAGTTAATTAAAAAAAGACACAAGATTTAACGTGGTATCCAGCAATGTGCCGACTAATCCATGGGCAGAGCCACTGAAAAGAATTCCACTATAATCGATAGTTACATATTACATATATTGAATAGTAGAGGTAATACTAGCTATAGCAAAACTCACTAACTATTGGTGCAAGAAATACTAACACACAAGGCTTTTATTTATATGGCCAAGTCTATGCATATTTCTTCCAATTCTCAGATGTGGGACATTTTCCCACACTAATTCAAGGCATATTTCAACAAATCTCCACCTTGACTTGAATCCTCTCTAAATCACCAGATGTACTCTAAGTACCAGATGTGCCAAATGCATTACACAACATGCCCAGATGAGCTCGCTCTGCCTCAGGCCTTGCCTCTCCAAGGGCAATCAACAACTTCTAACATTGAGCAAGTTCAAACAATGTTGAAACTTGCTATGCGGAACTGGCTTGGTAAACATATCAGCTGGGTTGTCTGTTGTACCCACTTTGTTTACCTCGAAGGTGGATGGCTCATGAGGATCCACTTCCTCTGCAACCTGTAAAGCATAAGAAACCATGTCATCAAAGTCATACCTCGTAGGAGGTACCCCAAAGTTAGCTCTTTTAGGGCAATTAAGAGCTATACTGTGATGTTCCTCTTGTGATAGTGGAATAACTTATGCTTCTGCCTCTGAATGTGACTGAGGAGAGTCCTCCTCTGCTTCACAAGTAGCCTCAGTTTCTCTCTGCTCCACCTGCTTCTCAACAACACAATCTTCCGGAATAGTGAACTTCACAGTTGGGTTAAACATGAAATTTTCATCAAAGACAACATTCCTACTTATAATAACCCTCCTCTCAGATGGGACCAGATCCTATATCCTTTCACACCATCCCCACAAAGAAGATCATCTTTAGCCAGAATTTGCATCCCCCTCTCACTCATATGTCCAAGCCTCATATGCCATAATTTTGTCATATCTTCTTGGTCAATCTCGGAGGAAGCAACAACAACATAATCAGATAGGGTAGTACCTTGTAGAAAGTACAGAGTACCCCACTTCACACCTTTCAGAATCACACCTAAACCCTTGCAAACATGTATAACTCCACCTTCACCTTTGAAACTAAACCCCTTCTTGTCCAAAAGACTCAGAGATATCAGATTCTTCGTCATGTGTGGAACATGTCTAACTTCATTCAGTGTACATAATTTACCATCATGAGTCTTAATCCTGACAGAGCCCATCCCAACCACCTTGCAGGTAGAACTATTGCCCATAGCAATATTGCCAGCATCCAAATGCTCATAGGTTGAAAACTATTCTCTTTTAGGACAAATATGATAAGATGCTCTGGAATCTAGAACCCACACATCGGCGTAGTGTGTGTGACCATCAGCAACTAAGGCAATATCCTCTTCGGAATGTGTACCATCCTCGGCAACACCGACAGTACCTGGCGCCTTCTGTTGTTGCATCTGTCTCTTCTTGGGACAATCATTCTTTCAATGCCCCTTTTCCTTACAGTAATTGCAATTATCAGTCGGTTTTGTTTTCTTAAAGAACTTAGTTTCCCCTGATTTATCATATCCCTGATTGTTGTTTGCTACTAGCCCAACAGCCTGACCATCTGAAATAGTGTCACTACAGCTATGTCGCAGTTCTCTACTGTGAAGGGCAGACCTAACTTCTTCCAGAGACAATGAATCTTTACCACTAATGAAAGACTCCCTAAAGTTCTCATATGACAATGGTAAAGAAACTAATAGAATCAAGGCAACATCCCCATCATCAATCTTAATATCAATATTAAGCAGATCTAATAATATCAAATTCAATTGATCTAGATGTTCTCTCAGGGACATACCTTCCTGCATACGCAGACTGAACAAACGTTGCTTTAAGAGCAACTTGTTGGTTAAGCTCTTCGTCATGTATAGACTCTCTAGCTTACACCACAGACCAGCAGCGGTATCCTCTTCAGCAACCTCAGTGATGATAAGATCATACAAAGCAAGGAGCAACATAGAATGTGCCTTCTCCTCCAGAGTGGCGATATCAACAGGTAGAGGATTTGGCGCAGGCTTTAACAAAGGTGTCCATAGACCCTGTTGTTTAAGCAATGCCCGAATCTTGATCTGCCACAGACTGAAATTATTCCTCCCAGTGAAATTGTCGACTTTCAAACTTTTACCAGTCATTGTTCCCGCCTAAACAGATCCGAACCAGCTCTGATACCAATTTGTTATAACAGAACACAAATAATGACAATAAAGGTAAAAGACAGAATGAAAAAAATGACACAAGATTTAACGTGGTATCCAGCAATGTGCTGACTAATCCACGAGCAGAGCCACTGAAAAGAATTCCACTATAATCGATAGTTACAGATACTGAATAGTAGAGGTAATACTAGCTATAGCAAAACCCACTAACTATTGGTGCAAGAAATACTAACACACACGACTTTTATTTATATGACCAAGTCTATGCATATTTCTTCCAATTCTCCGATGTGGGACATTTTCCCAACACTAATTCAAGGCATATTTCAACAATTTGGTTTACCTTGAAGTTTTTGTTTTGCCCTAAATCATATTCTTTTGTTATTTTATTTTAAATCATTTATGTCCGCGTGAAATATGATGATGATGTTTAACATGGCTGAAGTAGTGGAATATGATCAAAAATTTGAAGCCGACAGTTCTCTGTAATCTATGCAAATGGCCCAAAGGATCTCAATACATCTCTTCTGTTGGGTCTGCTTTGTCTATGTGGAGCCAAGCACCGTAAAACTAGTTCAACTATCTTTTTCAAGGCCAAATTATTTGCTAAAGTTTGATCCAGACTCGGGTCTAAGGTGAGATTGCGTTTCCCTCGATAAACCTCTACATATCTTGCACTTGTAGCAAAATGAGTCACATTAAAGAATCAATACTTCATAACAATTTTTTTAATAAAATGTTATCTAATCATAATTAGCTTGGTTAGTAAATAAAGTCTTACAATAGTTTATTTATTAGAGTAATGGTCAAAATAGGATGATTTATAGACACAATAAACAAGTACCTTGGTTCAAATAAATTTTTTAATTGAGTTGTCATCCAATTAAAAGAAAGGTAAAATCTTTGTTGACCAAAGAGTTATCTAACCATAGTTAACTTGGTTAATAAGCAAAATCCTACTCATTATAGATTGGTAAAGTGAAACTATGAAGAGGTCGTGCTAAACTTCAGAACAAAATGTAATACATTATTATAAAAACAACCGAATGGCAAAAAAAAAAAAAAGTGAACACAATGGATTTGAAAGTTGCAATCGTGGAGAGGAGGTGTTAAATTTCAAAGCAAAAAGGAAACATCAGTTCAGTTGTATTATTTGAGTCTCAAAATACACACACCGTATGTGACACCATGTTTATCTCTATCTTACTTTTTACCTTATAAAACTTACACACATTTCAAAAATACAAAAAAAAAAACCACGGAAGGACACAAAAATTCTAATGTGAAAAAATAATTTATCTACCACATTATGGAAAAAAAACTGATACAAATAACAACTAGAATCTAAAGTGAACCCAAACATTCAGAAGACAGATTAAGCGAGGTTCAACATTGTGCAACACCCCCGAGAGCAGCTAGGTTTTTCTTATTATTTAGAATCAGGCTACCTTGAAAATATATATACTACAACACATAACTTTTTTATGAAGGATTAAGTATATATATACTCCTATAGCCGATTAGTCTTGTGGTATTGCTTCACACTTAGATGTATGTATGCATGTATGTTGTTGTTGTTGTTACTTGAAGCTACTTTAATTTTGATTACTCATTCCTTTACTCCATACTTTGAATTCTTGCATTTACAACAAAAAACTCTAATCGATCAACTTGAAGGTATATATTATAAATAGACGTTACAATTACTTACTCTTGTTTCTCTTGTTGTTTATTGCAATAGAAGGAATATCTTATAGTTAATATTCTGGACCATAAAAATATTTATTTGTATTTTCGGTCTGTTTTTGGAACATGGATCTCCATGGCAACGCCAAGAACAAGTGCAAAAAATGGTTTTTTTTTTCAAGTGTATCCACATTTTCATTGGTACTCATATTTTACTTGTATATAATCAATTGGAAAAGGTTTGTTAGTAAAAGATAAATTGGAATAGCTAGAATTTTATGATCATTGCATACTAGACAATCAATATAAGAATAAGTTTGGAAATGGTGTGCATCATTCTAGTAGGACCGTTTAGTATGTGCACTCGGATCTTTGAGGTCCTTCAAAGACCCTTATTTATGGTGGAGGTTCATATTTTTTTATCTATCATTGATGGTTATTCTAGGAGGGTATGAGGTTTTGTTTTGAAAAACAAGAGTGACACCTTTGAAAAGTTCAAAGAATGGCATACCACCGTAGAAAATCAAATGGAAACTAAACTAAAAAATTTAAGAACTGACAGAAGAAGAAGAAGGTGAGGAGGATCAGACTCTGGCATCAAGTTCAAGTGGAAGTCAACCGACAGTAAATCCTGATTATCAGTTGACCAGAGGTAGGGAAATGAGGACCATTGTGGCACCTAAAAGATATGGTGCTGACTTGGTTTGTTATGCTTTAAATGCGTTTGAAGATTTGCAAGACTCGAAACAAAGAAAGTTCAAGGAAGCATTTGAGAGAAAAGAAAGCAAGTAATAGTTGAAGGCAATAATGAAGAAATGGATTCATTGGAGAAGATCCACACTTGAAAACTTGTGAGACTACCTAAAAATCAAAGGGTAGTTGGATGCAAGTGGATCTTCAATAAAAAGGAATGCATTCCGAGAGTTGAGGTCGAAGGTAGAAAGCAAGTCTTGTGGCAAAATGTTATACTCAGGTTAATGGGATTATATACAATGTGATCTTCTTAGCTGTATATAATCTTGAATAAGTACAATCCTGAGTTGGAGCAAATGGATGTGAAGACCACATTCTTTCTCGAGACCTTGAAGAGAAAATCTACATGGACCAACCATATGGTTTTTTTGAGGATAATTATAAGGTGTAACTTTTGAAGAAATCGTTGTATGGGTTGAAACAAATCTCAATGCAATGGTTTCATCAACTTAATTAGTTTATTTTGACGACCGTTTTTTTAGAAGTGAGTATGATTCTTGTGTCTACATATTGAAGAAGGGTGAAAATGTCATTCTCTACTCTCTACTATATGTGGATGATATCTTGATGGCAAGTTCTTGCAAGGATGAGATCAGAAAGCTCAAAGAAAGTCTAAATGGTGAATTTAAGATAAAGGATCTTGGTGCTACGAAAAAAGTTCTTGGAATTGATATCATTAGAAACCCTAGAAGAGGTGAAAAATTCTTGTCTCAAGCAAGTTACTTGAAGAACGTGGTGGAGCAGTTTAGAATGACTAACTCTAAAACCATTGGCACTCCTTTGGGTCATCACACAAAGTTGGTGATTAAGCAATGTCCTCAATCCGAGGATGAGAAGAGAATGATGGAGGGTACTCCTTATGTAAGTGGGGTTGGAAGTATCATGTATGGTATGGTTTGTAGTAGACCGGACTTGGCTTATGTAGTTAACATAGTGAGTCAGTTTATGGAAAATTTGGGTATTGTTTATTGACAACCTTTGAAGTGGGTGCTGATATACTTGAACGGGTTTTTTAAAGGCGGTTTAAAGTACATAAGATCATCTCAATAGGAAGACGCTCTGAAGGGGTATGTGGATGTTGACTATGCGGCCAATGTGTACACAAGGAAATATTTATTGTGTTTTGTGTTTACTCATTTTGGCACGACTATTAGTTTGAAAGCAAACCAACAATCTTTGGTGGCTCTATCTACGACCCAAGCGGAATATATTGCCTTTGTTGAAGAGGTGAAGGAAGCCATATGGTTGAATGTGATGATTGATGAGTTAGGAATTACTCAATTATATGAGAGGATACATTGTGATAGTCAAAGTGGCACCCATTTGTCAAATCATCAAGTGTATCATGAAAAGACCAAGCACATTGAGATTCGTTTACACTTTGTTAGAGACATGATTGAATCAAAAGAGACTGTGGTTGAGAAAGTTGCTTTGGAGGAAAATCCGGCGAATGTGTTCACTAATTCATTGCCTAGATCACGGTTCAAGCATTGCTTGGACTTGATCAAACTTGTTGAAGAATTAATTTATCATTGGAGAGAGCAACAAGGTGGTTGATGGTTAAATTGACATCATCAATAATTTAGATTCAAGGTGGAGAAATGTTGAAAATTGACTCAAAATTGATGTTAAATATTATGCATAGTCATGGCGACATTTGGAGAAATCGTGGCGTGACTTGGTTCAACAATTTGGCCATTTTGATTCGTCGAAAATCGTGGCGCGATCGATAGAAATCGTGGCGTGATTTTGGCACGAATTTCTCGTGTCTGAGTTCTATAAAAGCCTTCATTCTTCAATTTTTAGAGGCTTCAAGAGAGAGAATTTAGGTTATCAAAGGAGGGAACTTTTACGGTAAAAAGCTAAGGGTTAAGTGTCTTTGGGAGAAATTCTTGGATTGAGAAACATTTCACAAATACCTTGGATATTGAGATCTCATGAGAGAAATGATCAAAAAACTTTCTTTATTGAGTCTCTTAGGATTCATTATGGGTTTGAGTGACTATGAAAATTGGTAGAAATTAAGGTATGCTCTTTGTGAGCTTGTGATCTAATTTCTTGTAAACTATTTGTATCGCCCTTATCATAGTGGATTGGAGAGCTTACATGTCCTCCAAAATGTAGGATATGTCTGAACTGGGTAATCAAATATTAGTGTGTTGGTTTTCTTTTCTCTCTTATCTTTGTTGTTGTTGTTGCTTAACGTTACTTTCATTTTGATTACTCCATTCTTTGTTCCACACATCTAAGTTTATTGGCATAATTTTAATTGTTGAATTCACAACAAAAACTCTAATAGATCAACTTGAAGGTATATTAATATATTATAAATAGACAAAACAATTACTTACTCTCTTGTTTCTTTTGTTGTTTTCTGCAATATGAGGTATATCTTATAGGTAATACCGTGAACCATAAAAATATTTTATTTGCATTGTCTGTCTGTTTTTGGAACATGAATCTCCATGCGTCACCAAGAACAAGCACAAAAAATGGTTTTATCAAGTGTATGCACATTTTCATTATTACTCATATTTTAATTGTATATAAGCAATTTTCATTGATGACATGGGAGACATCTTTCCTGATTCAAGAGTGTAAACTCATGATTAGTTATACAAGTAAAATATGATAACAATGAAAATGTACGTACACTTTCCTCTAAAAAAATGAAACGTACATACATTTGATAAAGATGTCTTAAAAAGGGGTTCACATATGATGTTGATGATATTTTACTATGAGAAGCATCACATTCTTTTCATTGATCTCAAATTCCTCTTTATCGTAAAAATGCTTGAGTAATTTTTAGCAAATTTAAACTATGTCCACAAACAAAGAATCAAATGGATCTGTTTGCTTATTTTTGTTTACGGAAATGGAAATGAGATAAACTGAGGTCATTTTAAATTGAGGGTTTTAATAAAAAAAATTAAAATTAAAATTTTATAACTAATATTTACCATTAATTAAAAATAAAAAATGATTATAAGTATATACATAATAAATATGTATAAAAATAAATAAAATATGTGCGAGTTTTGTCACTGGACTCTTTAACACCAATTTTTTTATCTATTAATTAATTTATAATTAAGTGTTTTAAGGTTTCAATTACTTGCTAAAAAATAATTTAAAATAATTTTAAATTTATTATATTTTTAGGAATATATATGTGTGTGTGTCATTTTTCATTTTCATGAAAACTAACTAGTAGGCTACCCTTCATAAATCTAAGCCATTGAATTTTAAACTATTAAATCGATGGTAAAAAAGTATGTGTATGGGTACGCAAATTAAACAACTTGTACACCCAAAAAGCCACCTAAAGAAATGGCCAAAACATGTGAGTATATGAATATAGTTCCATTTTTGCTGGAAAGCTCTCTAGAACTTTCAAATGTAGAAAATAAATATGTACCTCATCTATATGGTGAAAAATATATAACCAACACCATATACTTTTTTAACACCATTAATTAATTTTAGACCAGTAGTACTCATACAAGTTTGATGTTAGCTTTGCCCGTGTGTTTTGTCTCAGTTTGATGTTGTGGTTAGCATTGGGTTTAGGTTTATGTGTATCTGGCACTAAGTTGCATCGGTTTTGGTGTTGTGTTCACAAACTACTCCCTCCGTTTCAAAATACATGTCTATTTTAGAGAAATTGCAGTAACCAAGGACAAGGTAGTTTGACACAAAAGTTCCTATTATACCCTTGTCTTTGATTTCCTCCATTTTACATTTATTTACCTCATCTCATAATTACTCTCAATACCAATACTAAAATTAATTAAACAAATTAGTTCATCATTTAAACACTCTTGGTCATTTCTTGGGAGAGTTCAATAGTCATTTCTTGGAAGAGTGCATGAATAAATCCAATTAAAATTGGGTCAACATTTATTAGTAGAAAATAATTATTGTAGAGAAAATCTAGAACCCAATTAATTGGTAGGCAAGAGTAAAATAGACAAAATGTATCCTTAAACTATCAAATGAACATGTATTTTGAAACAAAATTTTTTTCCAAAATGGACATGTATTTTGAAACGGAGGGAGTACAAACTAAAATGACTCTTCACTTTTAAAATAGTCAAACTATTAATGAGCTTTGGAGATTGAAATATTAAAATTTGATACCTAGGTCAAACATTAATAACGGCTCAAACTTTACCTACCTCTTAAGTGTTATGTATTCCCTCCCGGTCTTTATTATAAGAAAAAATTAAAAAAACATCAAAACCAATACAATCATTAATTAATATAATTTTTTTAATATTTTTACAACTATACCCTCATAAAAAATTGTGAAGCATTAAATACATTCATAAATATTAAAAAGACAAACATTAAATTACGGGTAGAAAAGTCTTTAAACAATAATTGTACCTTAAAAGTTATTACATTTTCTTATAAATATGACCAAAATTTTTTTTGAAAATTTTCTTATATATAAGACCGGAGGGAGTAATTTGTAAAATTATAACTTTTGTAGTTACAAAATTTTATTTATGGAGTTATAATTTTTAGATTATTTAACAATTCACAAAATCGTCTATATAGTTTATTTTCTTCACACTTTACTGTAAAATATTTTACACTGTCTACGAATCACAACCATTACGTTTGGACGAAATAATTGTACAAAAAATAGTCTAGAGTTTATTTTGTTCATATATATGTCTTTTAAAGTAGTTATAATTGAAATCGTACTATTTTTACGCTTGGATGAAATAATTGGTTGATGGTATAAAAATATTTACACTAACAATACGTATAAATTAAACCCAAAGTTATAACATAAGAAAATGTATTTGAACCATGTGAGTTTTTTCACAAAATTCATATGATTTGCAAGGCGTAAAGCTATATGTTAAACTTCATCTTTTATTTCATCAATTCCCCCAATTCAAATGGTACAATATAATCCATTACCTATAACAACAACATATTTTCGCAATTAAGTAATCTTTGCACACACTACCCTTCGCAAACCCTTTAAGTTTACAGTCTTGATCGCATGATGTAGAACAACCTGTTATGCAACAAAGTTCTTTTGTACTTGCTACAATGCATTGTTGGCGAAGCTCTACTATCGGAGTCTCCAAACTAGTAACATAACCTGAAATCAATATAATATCATCACTATGTTGTTGAGAAGATAATCACTTTATTATTGAATATATAGTCTATGAATATTAGTTTAACAATCCATAACAATTTTTTATATTAAAGTTAGTAAGTTATTTATGGAATATAGAACTCAAAGATACAATAAATTACCTGAAACCAAGACCAAAGCAATGAATGAAACACACAAAAGATAAGATTGATAGTGGCGAAAAGCCATTTTTGTAGAATTTGAACTAATATTTTGTGAGAACTAAGACTAACATCATTTCTATTATATAGGCTTAGAAAATATATCATTTTAATAATCTTAATTTTTGTAATTCTTTATTTCTAATAATTAATAAATGCACTACAGTGAATATACGCATAAATCAAACAATAGTCAACGTGATTTGGTCAAAAAATAAAAATAATAGAGTGCACAATTTTTTTTTGAGAGGAATACAATGAACAATTTTAATATTAATTTATAATAATTAATACAGTAAATATATTCCAAGATTTATACATAATTTACCATATTGCATGAATCTTTTTATACTCAATTTTTAGGGTCTAACAATGACTATTAATTATATATATATATATATAAATTATAATTTAAAAGAAAGTCAAAATTTAAGAATAAATAATTCAATCAAATGAAGAGTAAAAAATAAAAAATAATCAAATATCAATAATACTATTTTAAATACACTGCTCATACTCATTTTCTCCGATTAAAACAACCAATATTTATAATAAAAATAATAGTGGTAATTTTTTTTCCGAAAAAGCTAACATGATACTACATTAAGTAAAATACATTAGATCAAGTACAAAAATATCTCAATTGAGTACCAAAATATATTATATTGAGTACAAAAATATATTATATTATGTACCAAAATATATTTCAGATTGTGCACCAAAATATATTAGATTGCATATCAAAATATTTCAGATTGTGTTCCGAAATATTCTAAATTGCATTCTAAAATATTTTAGCAAAACTTGGGGACTAAGAAAGCACTATCTAATAATGAATAAATTATAATTACTTAATTTAGCATTTCCAAAATAACAAAAAATATAATTTTTTTTTCTTTAGCACTTACTTCGTTCACTTAATTATGCACCCCCTCCGAGGTACACCCCCCAATATATAAACACTACTAATGTGTGTGTTCCATTCGATGTGGGACTTCCACTTTTTTCAATTCCTACAACACTAGTTCTACCCAACGTGGAAATTTGTGTTTAGTCTTTTAACTCAATTTCTACGCATGTTCCAACATTAACCAAACACACTACCTCCTCCCATCAAAAGGTGTGTCGGGTAAAATAAGGCAAACACACAAACAATTACCACGAAATCAAAAAATCCAAAAAGTCGAAAAGAAACAAGAAAACAACTAAGCAAATACACTCTTAAACACGATAGTGGATTACGCCTCCAAAGGTGATAGTCGAAATGGAACAGAGCACATTTAGATTTAAGACACCAAAAGGACTGAAACTTAGCGTTATCCATTAAATGTTGCTGATTTTGCTCCTTTTAATGAAAAAGTCGAATGTTTTTTTTCTTTCAAAATGACTCAAATAGTAGAGAGCCATAAAAAATACAATGTTCATTATCATTCTTAATCACTACTCGTAGATGACTGAATTGAAGAAAATGATCTGACAAACGCTCCAGCTGGACTATGTTGATCCCTAACCATTGTGTAACAAAAAACAAAATTATGCCAAAAAATTCACATCTCAGAAACAGATGGTTGTAATGAATAGAAATTATAAAGGGGAAAAAAAGTACTGTTTGTATTAGTTGGGATTTAAACAGCAATTACACTCCTGGGTATAACCATGGAGGAACAAACAAAGAAAAGGAATAATGGTGGAAGAAGAAAGCTTCTCAGAGAGAAGTACCCAACATGGGTCCAGAAAGAGAGAGGAAAAGATAACAAATATTCCACACTGATTATCTAGCCACTAGTACCTCTTATAGCCTTTGAGCCTAGTACTCTCAGTCCTATCCATAACAGAATTACTAGCCTCTGCCTCATCATGTGATGCTGACTCATTCTCTTGTGCTGACTCATTATCCTGTGGGTCTGTCTCAATGATTGGATCTCTAACAATACTTCCCCCATTAACAGTAACCTTGTCCTCAAGGTTAAAATTGGGATGAGTTAACTTGAACTCTTCCTCATCTTCCCAAGTAGCATCAGCTGTTTCCATGCCCTCCCAGTGAATCAGCACTTGAGGACTTGGAGTATTTCCTCTCATTATGATGCGCGAATCAAGAAGTGCAGCTGGTTGAAGAATTGGACCTAGTTCAGAGGTAGTCAGAGGTAGTGGCATATATGGAGGAACATTAGGGCCATGAAATAACTTCAATTGTGAGACATGGAAGACGGGGTGGATTTTAGCTGTAGTTGGCAATCCCAAACGGCAAGCCACAGCTCCTATCTTTGCCACTATTGGAAAAGGACCAAAATATCTCAGGCCGAGTTTTTGATGTTTGCATAAAGCAACAGAGGATTGTCTATAAGGCTGTAATTTGACAAGCACTTGGTCATTCACATTGAACTCCACATGACGACGTTTCTTGTCAGCTTGAAACTTCATAACTTGTTGAGCCTTATGTAGATTAACCTGCAATTGAGACAAGAGATCCTCGCGTTCAGCCAACTGAGTTTGCAGGTCTGGATGGTCATCCGTTGTTAAAGAGCCTTGAAAGGGGTCATGGCAGCACTGGTGTGATACGAGGTATTGTACCAAAATTCTGCCCATGGCAAGGCCTTAGACCATTTGACAGGATTGTCAAATGTCATACAACGCAGATACATCTCAACACATTTGTTGAGGACTTCAGATTGACCATCAGACTGTGGGTGATATGCCGAAGTCATAGCAAGAGTTGTACCATGAAGTTTGAAAAGATGGCGCCAGAAAGTACTAGTGAAGACTTTGTCTCGATCGGATACAATGGAAGAGGGCATCCCGTGAAGTTTCACTATGTTTTGCATAAAAACATCAGCTACCTTCTTACTATCAAAATCTGACTTAAGAGGGAAGAAATGGGCGTATTTTGTCAAGCGATCAATTACCACAAAAATCACTGTGAACCCATTTGAAGGTGGAAGGCCCGTGATAAAGTCCATGGCGATATCAGCCCAAACCTGTGTGGGAATTGGTAACGGTGCCAGCAGGCCCGCCGGGGCAGTAGTTGAAGTCTTAGCTTGTTGACATATCACACATTGCTTAATAAAAGCAACGATGTGTTGGCGCATGTGAGGCCAGTAGAACTGTGAAGCAATGCGAGCCATGGTCCTGGAAATCCCTGAATGTCCTCCAATAGGTGAGGAATGAAATTCCAACAAAACTTTCTGAATTAGTGTGCTTTTGTCTGGAATTACTAAGCGCTGCTGCCAAAACAGAAGGTTATCCTTGACAGAGTAGTTTGGATCAGCACAAGAGTTATTTAAGCATTGATGCATAAGCTCCTTGAGGTGACTATCTTGTTGAATCGCTAAGCGCAACTCATCAAGGAAAGAATTATGAGGTTCTGACCAAGCCAACATACATATTCGAGAAAGTGCATCAGCAGCTTGATTTTCCTTGCCTGGCTTGTACTCAATTGTGAAATCAAAACCAATAAATTTGTGTAACCATGCCTGTTGTTCCGGTGTTTGTAGAGTTTGTTCCAATAAAGCCTTAAGACTTTTTTGATCAGTGCGAATAATGAACTTATGTCCCAGTAAATAATGACGAAATTTAGCCAAAGCCTCTGTGATGGCTCGAAATTCACGCACATAAGCAGACTGCTTTTGACCACTAGGCCCAAGTTTCTTGGAAAAGAAAGCAATGGGGTGACCTTCCTGGCTTAGAACAGCCCCAATACTAGTGTTGGAAGTGTCCGTTTCGAGAATGAAAGGTTTGGAGAAATCTGGCAGAGCCAAAACTGGTGCAGTAGAGATTACCAATTTCAGATTATTGAAGGCAGTAGTGGCTGGATCATCCCAAAGAAAACCGTCCTTTTTTAATAAATTTGATAGAGGAGCTGCAATCTGTGAGTACCCCTTAATGAAGCGTAAGTAATAGCCTGTGAGACCCAGAAAACCTCGCAACTGTTTCACATTTATTGGAAGTGGCCAATCAGCTATCACACGCACCTTCTCCCGATCCATAGAGACACCCATTCCAGAGACGGTATGACCCAAGTAATCTACCTCCAACATTCCAAAAGAGCACTTGGATAGTTTCACATACAATACTTGCTGCTTCAAGGTCAGTAGCACACGCTCTAGATGGTCCAAATGGGCTACCCAATCAGGGCTATAAACCAGTATGTCGTCAAAGAATACCAAGACAAACTTGCGAAGTGCAAACTGAAAAACTTCGTTCATCAAGCATTGAAAGGATGCAGGCGCATTGGACAGCCCAAAGGGCATCACCAGCCACTCGTAGTGACCTTGATGGGTGCGGAAAGCTGTCTTGTGCCTATCTTTTGGGTTCATCAAAATCTGGTGGTACCCGGAACGGAGATCAAGTTTGGAAAAATATCGTGCTCCATATAATTCATCTAGTAATTCATCCACTGTGGGGAGTGGGAAGCTATCCTTCACCGTAACCATGTTAAGTGCTCTGTAATCGGTACAAAATCTCCAAGTTCCATCTTTCTTTTTGACTAAGATGATGGGTGATGAAAAAGGACTGGTGCTTGGTTGAATGATTCCTTGTTGTAGCATTTCAGAGACCATCTTCTCAATCTGCTCCTTTTGGCTGTGCGGATAGCGGTAGGGACGCACCTTAATCACTGTTGTCTCATCCAATAAGGGAATAGAGTGGTCTTGTGCCCTGGGTGGAGGCAGTGAGGAGAGGGGTTGAGACACTTCTGAGTAACGTAGGAGGAGGTCGTGCAAATCCGAACTCAAATTGGAAGGGATTTGCTCAATAGAAGGTTCAGCCTGACCCAGATGAAATAACTGCATCATATAAATCTCAGAGATGGCATGAGTACGCTGCATACGGCGAAGGTGATGTAATTGCGCCGGAGCCGGAAGTGTCTCCGGTGTGCCGGACAGAGTAACGAATTTCCCATCAGTAAAAAATTTGAGACTGAGGTTGGCGTAGTTTGCGATGTGAGGACCTAGTGTCGCAAGCCAAGAAGAACCAAGAATCAAATCCGCACCGGAAAATGGTAACAAGAACACCGGTAAAACAATCTGCTGCCCTTGTATGTCAACTGAGAGTTTGGAAATCTTTCCCTCAGCCACCATAGATTGTCCATTTCCCACCAAAACATTGAATCCAGGTGCTGGTTCCACCGGAAGTTGCAGAAAATGAGCTAGCCTGGGTTGGAAAAAATTATCAGAACTGCCTCCATCCACCAGTATTTGGATTAAATTACCCGCAATGGAGCCTGTGAAACGTAAGGTACCCAGTTTAAGAGATCCATTCAGAGCATTCAGAGATAAGTGGAGGTCGGGTTCGGCATGGGGTTTGTCTGAAGTGGGGGATTGGGGTTCTGATTGTTCAATGGTGGTTTCCGAATCAGGGCTAGTAGGGTTGGGATCCTAAAGTTGTAACAAGTATAGGTGTTTGTTTGGACAGCGATGACGGAAAGAGAATTTTTCGTCGCAATAGTAACATAAACCCTTATCGCGACGGAGTTGCATCTCCGCAGGACTGATACTTTTGAGAGAACGGTTGGGCAGCGACGGACGGTTGGTCGGTGTAGGTAAGATAGGTGTGGGATTGGGACGTTGGGTTGGTTGTGATGTAGAACCTTGGGAACTTGTGGATCGGGTCGGGTATTGAAAGTTGGATGTTGGGGCTTTTGAAGTGTGGGATTGGGCTAGGGTTTTGGTGGGCTGAAATTTTTCTTCAAACAAACGGGCGACAGAAACAGCCTGGCCCAAAGTGGATGGATTTTGGGATATCACCTCTCTCTGCAATTCTTTCTGCAATCCACTAATGAAACAGTCCAATAGAGCATCTGGATCCAAACCAGTGATCCGATTTGCCAAATTGGTAAATTGCAGATAAAATTCACTAACAGTACCTGTTTGTGCCAACTTGAAAAGGGCTGCTCTGGGTCACTCAAATTCAGAAGGCCCATATTCCAGCTCAAGAGCATGCGTGAACTCTTGCCAAGACGAGAAAGGTGTGTCCCGTTGAATCATCTGAAACCAAGGAACCACCGCGTGGTCCAGGTGTACCGCGGCGATCATCAACCTTTCTGGATCTGGAGTACGATAGTAGTCGAAAAATTGATCAGCCTTGAAGTTCCATGCCAAAACGTCGGTGCCATTGAAACGAGGAAACTCCAAACGGACGTTGCGAGTGTGGAAAGGTTGGTTCTGATGATGATGAAAACCATGGGTGACGGACGACTGAGAGAGATTCGTCAAAAGAGTCTCCATTCGCTGCAATGCGAGTTTCGTCTCTGAGATTGAGGAACTATGAGACGTGACAGTGTCGGTGAACTGGCGGAGTTGGTGGTTCGTCTGAATGGAGACAGTATCAGAGAGTTGGGCTAGCTGAGATTCAATGGTATCGAAGTGGTTTCCGTCGGCCATGATTGCAATGAAAGCACCAAATTGTAATGAATAGAAATTATAAAGGGGAAAAAAAGTACTGTTTGTATTAGTTGGGATTTAAACAGCAATTACACTCCTGGGTATAATCATGGAGGAACAAACAAAGAAAAGGAATAATGGTGGAAGAAGAAAGCTTCTCAGAGAGAAGTACCCAACATGGGTCCAGAAAGAGAGAGGAAAAGATAACAAATATTCCACACTGATTATCTAGCCACTAGTACCTCTTATAGCCTTTGAGCCTAGTACTCTCAGTCCTTTTCCTAGTGCTACGTCTCACGCCCACTATTCTTGGATCCATAACAGAATTACTAGCCTCTGCCTCATCATGTGATGCTGACTCATTCTCTTGTGCTGACTCATTATCCTGTGGGTCCGTCTCAATGATTGGATCTCTAACAATGGTCATAACAACTGCATCTGCCCACACAAAGTTGTGTGTTATTCGGAAGCATACCCTGCATGACTAAGTTATTTGCCGTAAGAATAAGATTCTAAAGAAGCCATCAAGCAAAAGGGTTTACCTTTAAAAGATCCGCTTTGTGCCAAATAATGTCAGACATTTTAGAAGTAATGGTGTTTTTCATTGAGGACAAGTAGTTATAAACACCACTAATTACAATTTTTTTATATTTTTTAATAATTACAAAAGAATCATTTTGAAATCATGACAACTATATAACTATATCATAGTACAAGTTGTACCCCTAGTACAAGTCATGCTCAAAAATTCATGCACTTTATTAAAAACTTTATCACTTGCATTCGAGCCTAAATTTTCATATCCTCTTTTCTAAGAGTTAAATTGTAATCACAAACAATCTAACATTCCAACTTAGTAAAACCTCAAAGGGATTATTTAAATTGTAATGACAAACAATCGAACATTGCAACTCTAGTGATTGTAATCAATTTATTATAGTGGATTAATTCCTCGATTGTATTGAGGAAAATCTCTTTGAAAGCGAAGGACTAGATGAAGCTATCAGTTTGGTGATGAATTCAAATCCTCCCTTAGTTTTTCTCACCTTCAATTGATATAAGAGCATGGTCTCTTACTGTGTACTTAACAGTGTGAGAGAAAAGATCCTTTGGGAAAAATGTGTCGAACAATACAAATATAACATCGTTAAAGTTGAATAAGATGAATATGCGTACAAACTCACAAAATCAGGTTAATAGCACACAACATAAAAAGGTGAAGTTTGGTTTCTTATTAATATGGCAAACTGTTGTGTGGTTTTTGTGGAGATCCCAAAACACTCACATATTTTTAGGAAAGGAGACGTTTGTGCTGCAGTTGGTGGATAAGTTAAATTCACCTCTTGGAAGTGGTTTTTAAGAAAACATTCTGGTCATACCTATTCCTTCTATGAGTGGGATCATGAACCCATTTTGTGTTAGTACCGATAGTGACTTGTGGCGGATTTGTCTTGGAGTTGGTTGACTGAGGGGTTCTGTTCCTAGTATTCCTCTTGTTCGGCTATGGTTGAGTGTTCCTGATGAGAGTTTAGATGGTTTTCTTATGGTGTTTTAGTTTTCGCTCTTGTTTTTCTGTGGGAGAGATTATTTATATTTATTATCGGTAGACTTGAGTACCTCTTGCACTCTAATTTCTATATATGGTTATACTATTGTAGGAGATATATATATATATATATATATATATAGACACACACACACACCATTCAAAGCACACAAAAGAAAAATGCCTACAATCATGGCAAAGCCTACAAATATGAAGAAATTGAAGTGTCTGTAATATCTATGCCTCCATATTTAGATCATTTTTTTTTTGAACAAGGCAAAATGAGATATATTACCACAAAGGATGATTCTACTCCCTAGCACAAGGTATGCCAAAGGAGCAGAACATAATTACAACAAAATATTCGTTATGTAACCGAAAAAGGAAAACACAATCAGCCAATTCCCAAACAATGAAGGGGCAGCTGCCACCACATATGGTAACCAAAAGGAAAGCAAACATTTTTAGCTTTTAACCACCCTAAGGAAGTAATTTTAACCGTTTCCAGAAGCTGCATAAGAGATTTAACATTATTAGCGAAGAGCCTATGATTCCATATTTAGAACATTGAAGACGCTAGAATCGTTGATTGAATTCACACTGAATCAAAGCTTATCTGTTGATTGATCAGAATGAACACCACAACGAGATGAGAGAGCAAAACAACGTTACACCAAAACGACAAACAAACCAAACGTAACACTAAGACAACGAAATCACAATAGATATAATCCAAACATTAATATTATATATGTATCCCGACAATGCCGAATAAATACACTATTATTCCAGAAAAATTATAATTAATTATGATGATATAGATATACAATTAAGTCAATAGTTAAACTGATAAACATACACGCTAGTATCCGTTTTGCGTTAGTTAACATAATGTTAAGTTTCTCATAGATTTGTTTGAATTTTTTTACAACACCTTCGACACGAGGCTAATCACGTTAAGAAATGTGCTCAACCGAGTTGCTTAGATGATAAATTTGACTTCACAATTTATGACAATTTCACAATTTTTAAGGTGCTTTAAATATAACATATGCTCAACTAAAATAACTACAATTTTACATGTGATTATTTAGGGGACGGAGATCTAGGAAAAATTGGGTGTCTATAAAACATTTTTGAATTGAAATTCTGCGAATGGCTCTTGCAACGAAATAAAAATCAACATGTGGGAGTAAAGCTAGGCACTATGACTGGAATCAATTCAGAATTGCATGTGTTGGAATATTTTTGGTGGAGCATTAAGTTTTAGTGCGGTGTTGTTTACAGTAATTGGAGCTCCCAGTGGGCAATTTTATTGGTGTCTCGAGTAAGATATTTTTGTAGCTTTTAAACACGAAAATGACTCTTTTCCCATACAAATTTGCTCACTTCCACGTGAACTGACCATAATACCCTTAACTTGAGTTAACTCACGTTCAGTATAAACAACGTGAGTTAACTCACGTTGAGGTATAACCTACGTGACTAAACTCACGTCCAACGTGAGTTAAATCAAGTTCCGAACATCAACGTGAGTTAACTTACGTTGGTAACAACTCATTCATTTGCACTATGTACTTTAAGAATTGAATACCATAATGTTGTATAAAAAATCCTTATTATGGATACCCAATTTTTTACATCTAATTAATAATTTGTAAAAATGTGGTTAAATCAATTGATTATATTGTAAATTTAGATCACATTCTCGTAGTTGAATTAATCACAATTTTAATCTTAAATTAAATTTAACTTCTATTTATCTGAATTAACTACATTTTAAATATGATTACTGGATGTAAGAAAAAAAATGAGTGTCTAGCTAGACTCAATATATTACTCTAAAAAAATAATTAAAATGCTAATATTTTCACTCCTCTTATCTAAGCCATACATATTAATAAAGGAACAAGTTGGGTTAGTGAGTGCTCCCACAATTTGTTCATTGGTTGACTTTGGAAGTTAGCAGCACAATATATGGTTCACACATTCTTTATCTCAAAACTATAAAGTACAACAACTACATTTGTGCAACAATCCAGCCAAATAAATAAGCAGCCTATGCATGTGATGCTATCATGCATGATGTACTCTTCACTTTATTATTTCATAACCATGTTGTATTTTTATGGAAGAATGTACTATAAATAATACATGTAGGACAAATGTGATTAGATCTAAGTAAGAAGTTATGAACTAAATTAAACAATAGTAAACTAAAATAAATATAAGTATAATACATTGAATATTAACTTAGAATACACCTCTCAACACTTGCTTTTGTTTATTAGCTCATTCTTAAAACTCAAAAGAGAAACACTGCAATGCTCTTCAAAGTCAAATCTTTGTTTTCATTTATGAAAATGATATTTTGAATATCCTCATCAAGAGTAGCATATACAATAAACTGCGTCCTAGTCCGTGATTCAGCCTAAAATTCTTCTAATCGTGTTCCACATCTGTAGCCATAATCATAATGCTACATGGATGGAATTATGATGTGTTCCTTAGTTTCAGAGGTGAAGATACAAGGACAAGTTTCACAGGCTCTCTCTATCATGGTTTGCACCAAAAGGGTATCAATGTTTTCATAGATGATGAGGAGCTTAGGAGAGGAGAACAAATATCTCCATCTCTTCTTACAGCAATCGAAGAATCAAGAATTTCTATCATTGTGTTTTCTCAGAACTATGCAAATTCAACTTGGTGTCTTGATGAGCTTGCTAAGATTCTTGAATGTTGGAAAACAAAGGGACAGTTAGTTTTTCCAGTTTTCTACTATGTTGACCCTTCTTCTGTAAGGCATCAAAGAGGAAGTTTTGGAACAGCAATGGCTAAACATGAAGTCACATTCAAGGGTGATGTTGAAAGGTTGAAGAAGTGGAGAAAAGCCTTGTTTGATGCAGCCAATTTTTCAGGTTGGAGCTTAGAAAATGGGTATGTAACAATATATGTATATCTTTCTTCCTTTTGTTTATCTATCTATTGATTCTATTCTTATTTACATCATTGATCAATTCTGATATACATATAGCCCTCAAACCACTAATACGATATGTACAGAGTTTTAAACAATGGTTCGCGATCGCGACCTGAGTTGCAACATAACCATATTTGATGTTGTTGAAACTGCAATGCGACCGCAATTAAAGTTGGATCGGCCACATTTGACCATGATTCACCCAATATCAAGGGTTGCAGCACGAACACAACCACTATTTAAAACCCCGGATATGAAGAAGTAAATAGTTCAAATAATTGTTACATGAATACCTTTTGATTCCAAATGTTTTGTAGTAATCAAGGTTTTAAATCATTGTCGCGATCATGGTCCTACTGATGCAAAATCAATAAAAATGATTGTGATCGCAGTGGACGAAAAAACCATGATGTCGCGTCTAAATGGACATCATGGTCGTCTTGACATCGTGGAGACATCAAAAACGTTGATGCCGTAATTATTTTTCTAAAATCATGATAGTAATTATGTTGGAAATTGTAACTTGTCAGGTATGAATTTGAGCTTATCCTAAAGATCATTGAGGAGGTATCAAGCAAATTAAATCACACCCTTTTGCATATTGCTGAGCACCCGGTTGGACTAGAAACTCGAATATCAGAAGTAAAATCACTTTTGCAAATTGAAAAGCCTGGTGAAGAAGTTTCTTTCATTGGAATCCATGGACTTGGAGGCATAGGTAAAACAACAATTGCAAGAGCATTATACAACTCAATTGCTAATCAATTTGAAGTAACCAGTTTCCTTACTGATATAAGAGAAAGTTCAACTCAAAGACAAGGCTTAGTTCAACTTCAAGAAACACTTCTTTATGAAACAGTTGGTGAAAAGAATATTAAGCTTGGAAATGTTTATAAAGGAATCCCTATCATAAAGAAGAGATTATGTTGCAAAAAAGTACTTTTGATTCTTGATGATGTTGACAAATTGGAGCAGATTCAAGCATTAGCCGGAGGACGTGATTGGTTCGGTTTTGGAAGTAAAATAATCATAACAACAAGAGATAAACAATTATTAGCTTCTCATGAAGTTGATAAAACATATGAAGTTAAGAAACTAAACCATGAAGAAGCTTTTGAACTCTTTACATGGAATGCATTCAAAAGAAAAGCAACTGATAAGGGATATTTGGAGATTTGCAACAATGTTGTTCTCTATGCTGAAGGACTTCCATTGGCTTTGAAAGTAATGGGATCTAATCTGTTTGGTAAAACAGTTGAGGAATGGAAATCTGCATTGGCAAAATATGAAAAAATTCCTAATAAAGAGGTTCAAAATGTACTTAGAGTAACTTATGATAACTTAGAAGAGAATGAAAAGGAAATATTTTTGGATATAGCATGTTTCTTCAAGGGGGAGACAGTTGAATATGTTGAAAAGACACTTCAAGCTTGTGGTTTCTTTCCGAAATTCGGTATCAGTGTACTTACTGATAGATCTCTTGTAAGTATTGATGAATATAACCGATTGCGAATGCATGATTTGATACAAGACATGGGTAGGGAAGTTGTTAGAGAAGTTTCGCCGTTAGAGCCTGGAAAACGGAGTAGATTATGGAATCATGAAGATGTTATTGAAGTACTAACCGAAAATTCGGTAAGAGCCATTTATATGCTATTCTCACTGTTTTGTTTATCATGTGCCCTGTTTCGATAAACAGTTTTATTAATAGTTTGTAGCATAACCACTTATCATAGAAGTGCTTATTATAATCTACTGTTACAAAAGATAAAATAAAGTCAAGTTGCTTTCTTACATACGATAAGTTGTTTTCATAAGCTTCTATGGAAAGATTATGGAAATAAGATGCAAACAACTTATCGCATTGTCATAAGCTGTTTTCATATGCTTTCCCAAATAGTCTCACCAGTGCTTATACAATTAGATAAACTCAAACATGCTAAACCAAACAAGCTCTGAGTGGTAATTTGTTAAAGGTTAACAATTTGTTGACCTTTGAAACGTAATTGTAATTTGCAACATGCTTTTATCAAATTATAACTTTTCATGTTTACTTTGGTTTAAAAGGGGACTTATAGGGTTCAAGGCATGATGGTAGATATTCCTGATCAATATATGGTACACTTGAAAGATGATTCATTCAAAAGGATGAAGAATCTCAAAATTCTTATAGTTAGAAATGGGAACTTTTATGGAAGCCCTCAACATCTTCCAAACAATTTAAGGTTGCTTGATTGGATGGAGTATCCATCGTCAACTTTACCATCTACTTTTCATCCAAAGAAACTTGTTGTACTAAACTTGTCGCGTAGTCCTTTCACAATGCAAGAGCCATTCAAGGTAAGGTTTCATGTTATCGTTTTATGCATTAATTTGTTTCTTTCGCTACCAGAATCTTTTTTTAAAATAAAGACGGAATTTAATGACGGAAAAAGTAAATGTGGTCACCAAATTTGGCTTCTATAACACTTAGTGACAAAGTTAGAGACAAATTTTACACATTCCTTCCGTCGCTATTTAAACTATGTTTAGTAGTGTTTTGCTTTTCATAGTTTGTAGTTATGTTTGTCCAATTTTTCATTTCTATTTTGCAGCATTTGGATTCTTTGACTTCTATGGATTTGAGTCACTGTGAATTCTTAACAAAGCTACCTGACGTTTCTGGTGTGCCAAATTTAACAGAACTAAATCTTGACTATTGTAAAAATCTAGAACAAGTTCATGATTCAGTTGGATTTCTTGAGAAACTTATTGAGTTGAGGGCTTATGGATGCACTAAGCTGAAGGATTTTCCACATGCAATCAAATTGTCATCATTGAAAAGTTTAATTCTTAATTGGTGCTCAAATCTTCAAACATTCCCAACAATTTTAGGCAAAATGGATAATCTCATATCTATTTCTATTGAAGGCACTGGTATTGAAGAATTGCCTCCTTCCATTGGAAATCTTGTTGCTCTTCAAGAATTAAGCATGACATCTTGCTTGAGTCTCAAGGAACTTCCTGAAAACATTGATATGTTGCATAATCTTAGAAACCTTGATATTGAAGGTTGTCCACAACTAAGAAGTTTTTTGACAAAATTGAGAGAATTAGGACAATCTACTCTTACCTTCGGTAATGTTCAATCATTGAATCTGGAAAATTGTGGTCTTATAGATGAAGATCTTCCCATAATTTTCAACTGTTTCCCAAATTTAGCATCATTAGTCCTTTCAGGAAATAATTTTGTAACTCTGCCAAGGTGCATTCAAGAATATCATGCCTTGGAAATGCTTCACTTAGACAACTGCAAACAGCTCCAAGAAGTTATAAGCCTTCCCCCCAATTTACAATACATCAATGCAAGAAACTGCATATCATTGACTGCAGGGTCATCAAACTTATTATTAAGCCAGGTTTTCCTCATTCTTTAATGGTTTAAATACTTTCTCATTCTCTGAACTATTTGAAAATTTATAAATAGGTCCCTAAACTCAAAGTTTATAATTTGTCTTAGAATTCTGTTGTAACTAACTCAACCCTCACGTCCAAGATTGGATATCTGGAGCCCTAATGACCCAAGCTCTGATACCATCTTAGAATTTGGGTTGAGCCTTATACTCCCTTTTAAAAACTTATGCTCGTGTCTTATCTAAGCCAATTTGATACTTATAACAGTAGATCCTCGAACTTCTCTATAATATGTAATTGACTTCCTGAATTTTAGTCCGTCTATGAAACTTTACATAATTTGTAATTAAGTCCATGAACTTTTTATCAGATATATGCTTATTGACAACTTTCAGAACCTGATTATAAATTATTTTTAAGTTATTCGATCTGATTACAAAATATTGTTAAGTTTAGGATCCTAACACAAGTTTTTTAGGTTCGGGACTATTTAAAAATTTCCAATTGTTGAGAGACAGACCAGTTAAACCTTTTTAATCTTCCTACATTTTTTCTTTTGTTGCAGCTCTTATTATTTCATATTTCTTTTTACAGGAAACTTTTGAGGCATGTGAATTACAAGTTATGGTTCCTGGAACAAGTATTCCAAAATGGTTTGACCACATCACCAAAGGAGAATATACGACCTTTTGGGTTAGAAAAAAATTTCCAGCAATTATTTTATGCTTTGCTCTTGCAATAGAGAGTGAAATGAAGAAGAGTTTCAACTGCGAAATCCGATTCTATATAAACAGTGATGAAGTTTATGAATTGGAAATACCAAGATGCTTTTCAGAAATGGTGACAGATCATGTATGGCTTTATGATTTGAGGACTCATCCATCCATCAGATTGAATGATCTTGAATCATATCTAGTTGATGATTGGAATCAGATTGAGATTTCATGTGACAAAATAATTGGACCATCAAATGTAACTATAAGCTGGTGTGGAGTTCATATATGTAGGGAAGAAGCTAACATGGAGGATATTCTATTTAAAGATCCTGTTCTTGATTTAGATTCAGGCAGAGAAACTGAGAAGATTGGTTCTGATTTGGACAAAAACGATGATGAAAGAATAAAGTCAATTGGAGATTTCAAGAACTTGGATGGGAAGATAAAGAACTTGGAAGATTATAATAATGCTGCAAGCCACACTGAGATGGATCATAATCAAGATAAACTTTTATTGCATCCAAAAACAATGGATAGTGTTGCTGATGATTCAATGCCTTTAGTATGTTTTGGAGCAACAATGTTGTCAAAGGTACGAATCAGTTCTATATGCATATGTTTTATTGTTTGAGTTATTTTTATGTTTTCGACATATGTGTACACTTTTATTTTTCGCTGTGGATTGAACTCATACACTGTCAGTGTAATGATTTTTTTTGTCAATAAATCGTAATCGTTTGACCATTCATGTCTATTTCTAAATGACACATAATTGGTTGGGATTTGTTGACAGTGTAAATTTTTTATATGTATCAAGTTTTCGATTTTGTGATCCAGCTCCATTATTTTTCGATAAATGTCCATTTCCATTTTACTATTCCAACCCGTCCACCAAGAATGCAATGCATAATAGCTAGTATGAGAGTCTGTTTTACTTTGCAAGTCACTGAAAATAGAATCATCCAAATAATTCAATAGGATTTACAATGTGGTCGGAACCCTATGCCTTTTATAGTAAGTAGAAATTCCTTACTTTGAATAACTTGAATTTCCTTCTGCATAATTTCCAGCATTTGGAAACACATGCATATCATTGGTCTACCAAAAACACAACATTTGGTATATGAATTAAATTCTTGTGCTTTAAATATCTCCTGTTCATGTAGGATCAAATATGATAGCTTCTGATCATCAAGCAAAAACTCGGGAAAAATTCAAAGTCACAAGTTTTATGCAAACACCAATTGCTAATCTGGATGACGCAGACATGGAAGCATTTTATGCTATTCTTGATGCTGAGACCTCAGTTCTTTCACTTTCCAATGACAACGACATAATTTCTGAATTATCCAACAGTAAAATTCCAAGTGAAGAAACCAAGAAAGCTTTGAAGACACTTCAAGATTTTCTCACCAAAGACTTTTCTGTTCTTTTAAGGCCTACTGAGTACAATACCATGAAATCTACCTTAGATTACCTCACAAATGTACCAACAGAAGATGGAATATCTGTTGATATAAGATCATTGGTTAAAGAAATTTCAAGACAATTCACTTGTTGGAGTTATGATTACACAAATGAAGGCAACAAAATAGAGTTAACAAAAGCCAAATTGTTGAAAAGTGATGAACTTGAAAAGGGCCTTGAAGCAAACAAAACTCTATTTAGAGAAGTGAAGTATTTGGAAAATGAGTTGTTCAATGAGTTGGAATATTTGGAGGAAAGAAAAAAGAAGCTAGAAGAACTTATAAATGGTGTTAGGGCTAATATAGCTGCTTCACAAGAAGCCAAGAACATGGTTGTGCATACAAAGAGAGAAATCTTTGAGAATGCAAAGATTCTAAAAGTTCAAAGAGATGAGTTAAGGGAACAAGTGCATTGTTTGAGAGATGAGCATGAATTGGCCAAGAAAATACAGGCAAATATTAGATATGAATGGTCAAAGCTAGGTGAAAAATTTAGCAACGCTGCCATCTACAGAGGTCTAGTTGATAAGGAGTTGCCGCATATCTCGCAATGACATGAGTTCAACTTCCGTTGTTGACCTAAGAATTTCGTTGGTGGATAATCTGGAAGTATATTTGTCAAGATTTTGAGCCTTGAGGCTTATCCCGTGACGGATCCAGAAATTTCAATAAGTGGGGTCACAGTTTTTTACTATAGATATTTATATACAAATATATAAATTTATAGCAATAAAATGATGATATAAATATCATTAAGCAGTAAATATTAGTCACATTTGTAGGCTTATGTATTTTGTAATTTTATGCTATTAATCTGGATGTTGTGAGCTTTCTTTAAAAAAAAATAGATGTTGTGAATTTGTTCGCATATTTATCATTTTTAGTTTTATTGAATTTATATGGTAATGACATATTTTATCAATAGAAATATTTTATTTTTTATGATAAGGTATGAAAAAAAAATTGTAGATTACAAAAACTATATCCTCATATATCTGAAAATTGAAGACTCCTTGATTTTTTTTTTTAAACATCGCAACTTAAACTTGTTCAGCTAACAACTTATATTTCCCTTTTTCTTAAAGAGAGAATAATGTGTTTTTTTACCATAGAGAAAATGTTAAATTTTTTAGAACTCACTTTTCATTTTATAAATTATTTTTGAAAAATACTTTATAAAGAGAAAAGTGAGTTCTCGAAAATTTCAAGACACAATCAAAAAATACCTTTATTTGTGAAACATTTACTGGACTATTTTTCATGATATATAGCAATACCCTTCCATAAATAAATGAGCTAGACTTTACTTCCCTGTGCATCGAAACGTACATCCACAGCAAGTACAATACTAACATTTTTTTTAGGGAAAATATATTACTAATTTTATTTTTTTAAAGAATAATACTAATATTTATATATTATATAAGTATTAGTTTGCATTGAGTACTAATATTTATATTATATCACGATATTTGATGGGGGGTCAAAGTATTAAAACATCTTTTATTTTTTGATAACATCTTGTTATTGGTTTAGAAAAAAAAAATATAAGTGGGGTCAGCTGTCTTCAATTAGTATTGGGTGGATGGATCCGTCCCTCGATATGTCCTACTAAGACGAGCATCCAGATTTAACTCACAAAAACTTTCTTTACATTATAATCCTTTATGTAAAGATCAACAAGAAACTTTACTTTGAAATTGATGTTTCCAATGACTTTTTTTAATCTTAAGATTTTTTTCCGCTGAATCAAAAGCAATGAAAGACAGCAGGAGACGTCAAGACATCCCAATTAAGTTGGCACCCCAAGACCACCTCCACCACTGCCACCATGCCCAGAATTTTTTTTAAAAAAAGGAAAAACTGTACAAGCGGGGGGACAAAACCAAAACCCACAAAATAAAAACAGAAAAACAGAAACAAACCGGAGACATAAGGAACGGAGCACAACCCGGTCTCTAAAAAAATCCTGACCATGCCCCTCCCAAAAAATATCTTCATTGAGAAGTGGTGGGAGGGACACCCTTGGAGCGGGTATTATATGTCGACCTATTTAGGGCCTTATGTTGCTTCTTTGTCAAAACTGGCGTAAAAGGAGCATCGTTTTCATCTTTTTGTTCCAACACTTGCCTCAACAAATCAAAATCTTTACGAAGTGTAGGACAAATATCACTAGTGTTTACCATTACAATTTGCGTCACCGGAGCCAAACTTGCGGAAGAAGAGAAAGTGCTACTGCTCTCGACAATCATCGCTTTCTCCAAAGGTGCCACAAGTTCCAAAATTGTCCTTTCTAGTTGAGCAACCATATCAATACGGGGCCGCACAATCTCATCTGAAACAATTCGCCAAAGCAAAGTGAAAAGAAGTGTCTTCCTTATGGGTATGTGGTTCATGAACTACCTCAACTGCGTCTACATTGCTGGTCAAGTCAGTAATTTTTGGAGCCTCCTTTGGAACTTCTGCGATGGCTGCTGGAACAACAGCTGGGTCACGTTGTATCTGTTGTGCAACAACAGATGAACCCACGTGACTTGTGGTTGCTGTCTCATGCGCGTCAATATGGTATCTTGGCTACTCAGTATGAGTAACTGGTACATCAGTGATCTCCCTCTCTGTCTGTCCGTTTGGAAAATCAGTCCCAACTTCTGCGTGCACCTCCTTCTGATGAGGAGGAGGGACAACTTGTGTCGGAGCCTCAAAAGCTTTGGAGGAGCCAATACCAGAAGGATTATCCTTCGATTTCCATCCCTGCGTAGACTGCTTCTGTGACTGCTGTTGTGTATGATGTGCGACCTGGTCATCATGAATAGATGTAATTGGTGATTCAATATGTGCCTATGTTGTTGCAGTTGCCGAAACAATAGTTTGCAGCGGAATTTCAAACACTTTGGAAGAACCAATGTCGGATGGATTATCTTTAATAGGCACCCAATCAAGCTTGCTAGCCGGAACTTGCTTCTTGCCCTGGACCACATTTTCCTTAGCTACTTTGTTGTCCTTTCGGGGATATAACTATCAACAAGCAGTAACGTCATGACCAAGATTCTGACAGTGGGAGCAGAAGTTCGGAAGCCATTCATAGGCCACCTCCACGCTAAAAGAGAAACCATCTCTCTCTACCATGATTTCATGAAAAAGCTTTCTTGAAAAATCCATGTCAACTAAGACTCGTGCATAATGTCCAAAAATGCGCTTAGAGGTCGCATTATCAATAAGCAACGGCGTGCCAGCCGCACTTGCAATCTCACGGAGAGTCCTTTCCATCCAATATTCTTGAGGCAATTCTAATAACCGAATCCACACCTATGCATGAGTGTTTCGCTGTGTATGCATATAAAATCCTTTGTCCACTCGAAAAGACGTAAAACACCCGACTTCAAATTAACAGTTCCCATTGCCCAAACAACACGTAAATCAATGTCCGAGGCAAAAGAAAATTCATAATACCCCTTACCTAAAGACGTCATGTTCCATGATCCTGCTGTCTTCCATTGCTTCTGAAGCTTCAACTGAATATCCTTCGTCGTATAAGGTTTGTCGGCCTTATTCAACACGAGTCTCCCACATAGGTTCCTCTTACAAACTGCAATTCCTTTCTCATACGTTTCCTGTGAGATTTTGATACAAACCGCCTCACCTCTGATGGATGGCTGAGGTAAATTGTCATTCGAGGAAGCATTTTGTGATGCGGTTAAAGCATGTGCAAAAGAAACAGTGATGTCACCGATCACTATTGTAGCATGGCACTTGTTAATTGCAACACCAATTAGCTGTTTGATTGGTCACGTAACAATTGGTACAACAAACAAAAACGTGATCCAAATTTGTGGGATGAGAACGATTGAATTGGTAGCGGTAGATGAATCACGTATGAATAGAAACGGCGCTCATGCCAGGAGAAAAACCCTAGTACAGCGTCTCATTAATCCAAAAGAGTTTTTTAATCTTAAGATAAAGTTTAGAATAAATGAGTGAATTTTCTTATGATTTTTAATTACTTTAGTCAATTTATCATTCAAATTTGCGTAGAACCAGTGACAAATTACACTAGCGTATAATATTACACTTGTGATCTTTGTAAGTTTTTCATAAAATATTAGGAGTGATACCGCTATATTCTTTAGCACACTCTATTATTAGTTAAATTAAGACTTAATTAATGATTTGGTCCCTTAAGTTATTTGTTGGTTACATTTTGGTCCCTTAACATATACTCTGTTAGTCAAATAATTCATTTCCGTTAACTTTTGTCAAAAAACGTTAAAATTCATCAATATACCCAGGAATTCATCACGTTCATCTTCAAACCCAGAAAAAGCATCACCTTCCTCATCTCCCCTTCATCAACCAACCCATTTTCTGATCAAACACCACAATGGCAAACCCAACAACAACACAACTAGCAAGTAGTAGAAACAGTGCATCATGAATGAACACAAACAAACAAACAAACTAGTAGATATGTTGCATCATGAACGAACAAAAACAAACAAACAACCTCAATAGCATAGCATTAGCCTACAAATCAGAATTTAAGAAATAAATACTACAACCCATTTTCAGATCAAACAGCACAATGGCAACCCATTTGTTGGATGCTGTTCATTTTGAGGGTGGAAGAATCAAAATCAAAAATCAAAATCCCTCAAATTTTCCAATTTTCCTTTTCTCAAATCGTAAGAAGAAGCAGCAATCCCTCAAATTTCCCAATTTCGTTTCTTTTTCTTTTTATTTTATTTTTTCTTCTGGCAAACCAATCCCTAGTTTACTCTCTCTCTCTCTCTCTCTCTCTCTCTCTCTCTCTCTCTCTCTCTCTCTCTCGTTTTCATGCTTCCATTCATCACTGTCACGGCCATCTCTTCTTCCTTCGTAATGCTTCGTTCAATTTGAATGAAATGTTTGCTTTTGGGTTTAATATTGAGTGGATGTTAGTTGTTGTGAGTTTGGATTATGGAATTTTGTGTTTTTCTTTGCTGATTTTAAGAAATAATGGGTCGGATGGTGGACGACGGAAGGTGGAGAGGTGGCGTGGGGGGAGACAATAACAGGGGAAGAGTTTTTATTGGGTGTCTGGGTTTGTAGATGAAGAGTTCTTTTGAGTTTTTATTGGGTTTCATGAGCATATGGGTTTTTTTATTGGGTTTGTTGAGTTTTTTTTTATTTTGCTGGGTTTGTAGATGAAGATCATGAAGGGAGATGATGAACATGATGAATTTTTTGGATTTGAAGATGAATGTGATGAATTTCTGGGTTTGGTGATGAATTTTAACGTTTTTTTGACAAAAATTAACGGAAAAGATTTATTTGGCTAACAAAGTATATGTTAAGGGACCAAAACGTAACATTAATAACTTATTAGACCAAAATGTAACCAATAAATAAGTTAAGGGACCAAATCATTAATTAAGCCTTAAATTAATGTTGTGATTAGTTCACATAATTCGATATATGAAATTCTAATTATCTAATTTAGATCGTTGGGGGGTCGGTTGATTCTCCTTAAATCTGTACTGTCCTCCATTCCGGATTATTTTCTTTCCTTCTTCAAAGCTCCCTCAGGTATCATTTCTACCCTTGACTCTATTTTTTGTAATTTTTTTTTTTTTTTGGGGGGGGGGCAGTGATGATGTTAGGAAATTGCATTGGGTAAAATGGGATGCTTTAAATTGGGAGAATGGAGGTTTAGGGGTTAGGAGATTGAAAGAGTTTAATTTATCCTTACTTGGTAAATGGGTGTGGAGGATGTTGGAGGAAAGGGGAAGCTTGTGGTATAATGTGTTGTGCGCGAAATATGGTGAGGATGGGGGGAGGTTACGTGTTGGTGAGGGATGGGGTTCCGTGTGGTGGCGAAACTTGAATCTTATTAGGAAGGGGAGTGGTCTGTTAGATGATCGGTGGTTGTTGGATAATATTTTTAGACATGTGGGGGATGGTGCTTCTTCGTTGTTCTGGAAGGATCCTTGGTTGGATGGTGTATCTTTAGATGTTAGATATCCTAGGCTGCTTGATCTTGTTGTTAATAAATTTGTCACTGTTGCGGAGATGTTCTCTTTGGGTTGGGAGGTTAATGGTGAGGCGTGGAAGTGGAGAAGGAGATTGTTTGCGTGGGAGGAGGAGTTGGTAAGGGAGTGTGCGGAGCAGCTTTCTCTTGTTGTTTTGCAGGTTGGAGTGATTGACAGGTGGATTTGGAAGCTTCATTCTTCCTATAGGTACACGGTCAAAAGCGCTTATACTTACTTGGCTAGATCAGATGTGGCAATTGATGACCGTTGCAATCATGTTTTATGGCTTAAGCAAATTCCGCTTAAGGTCAATATTTTTATTTGGCGTTTGTTCATAAATAGATTAGCAACAAAGATGAATCTGTTTAGGAGAACTATCTTGGATTATAATGATTCTTTTTGTTTGGCCGCTTGCGGATTGATAGAGGATCAGAACCATTTGTTCTTTTTTTGTACTTTGGTCAACTTTGGCTTTTGATATCGGGTTGGTTAGGCATCTCAACGACTCTTCAAGGCTCCTTATTTCAACATTTTCTTCGGTTTGGAGGTCTTGGGGGTTTCTCCAATAAGTCTCGTTTGGCTTTCAACATTATTTGAATTTCAGCTGTTTTTACTATTTGGAAGGATCGCAATATGAGACATTTTCACAATAAATCGGAACAACTTCCATCTTTATTGGAAAATATTAAACTCCAAGCTTTTTGGTGGCTCAAATCTTATTATGTTGTTTTCAACTTTGAGTATTCAGTTTGGAGGTTAAGTCCTTTATTATGTTTCCAAGTTGTAACATAATTTTATTTTTTTTGGCAACATTGTGGTAGCTTGTGGATTCTCCTTTTGTAATTTTTGATTCTTTAGCTTTCTTTGATACATCTTGCACTAGAGGAGCTTATGTTGCTTAAAAAAAAAAGACATGATTTATATAGTTTGATTTATATGTATGCATAAAATGTTTTACATTTTCAATAAGGGAAATGCTCATCTTTACGAAAGAAGTAGCACAAGAAAAAGACGAAGTATAAATTCTAGTGATATTTTCAACCCGTACCGGCCAGCTTGTTTTCCGCCAAATACGAGAATATCACGCTTCCACTATATTAATAATTTGATAATTATGATTAATTCACATTGTAAAAAAATTACGTTGATGATGCATATAAATTAACCGATATTCTCATGTTTTTCACAAAAGTAATCTTGCAATTTGCAAGACGTTAAGATAAATTATAAACCATTATTTTATTTTATTAATTACAGGGATATAATATAATTCAATACTTATTACAACAAAATAGGCTGGTAATACCTACATTAGTACATTGCCCACCATGTGGATATCCATATTTTTTCTGAGTCTGAATAGCAACTTGGAGAACAACTCCCTGTACAATAGGATGGCAAAGCGGTCCAGCCCGCCCCGCCCGCCCCGTCCTTAACCCGCCAAAAAGGGGCGGAGCGGGGCAGTCCAACTAGTAATGGCGGATTGAAAAATTCACCCCGCCCCGTTTCATGGCGGATTGGCATGCTGCCCCGTCAACTTATTTATTTAGAAAATAATTAATAAATTTGCAAAAACGTGTAAAAATAACATAAATTAAATACTACCCAAATAATCAAAATATAAAATTAAACTTTAAACATCCATGATCCATTAAAACAATAAGAAAACCATAAAACCTTAATGAAATAGTTTCAAATCCAAGCGTTCAAACAAAACTTGGATTCTATGTTTAAATCCACATCAACAAAAATTAAACCAACAAGAAGAAAACCATAAGGAAATACTCGAATCCAACAAAAACAAAACTTTGATTCAATGTCTAAATCCACACCAACAAAAATATTAAATAGTAAGCGATAACAATAAGTGGTCTTCAATCCAAATTAACAACGGTGTATGATGCTTGGTTGGATGTTGACGATGAAAAATTTACAACGGACCTGAATTTTGTATTTATTTGCTTAAGCCCGACGAGCAAACCCGCCCCGCCCCGTTTTTTTAGCGGGTTATGCGGGGCGGGTACCCTACTAATGACGGATTCAAAATCTCAACCCACCCCGCCAAAATAGGTGGGCTAAACGGGCCGACCCGACGGGCCCAACCCGTTTTGTCATCCCTACTGTACAACAATATTGGTTTGGCCGTCCAATTATGCAGGGTCCTTTTTTTTTTTTTTAAGGAATAATGCAGGGTCCTTTGTCAATCCCTACGGTTGGAGTCACCGATCCTGAGCCAATATAAATATAACACTATTCATTTGATTATGCAGTGTATAAATATTAATATTAATATAACAAACCATAACACCTAGAAGATTTTTTTTTGGACAAAACATAACAACTAGAAGATAAGATACCATTTTTCCTTACCTGAAAACAAGATAAAAAAAATGCATGAAATACCCAAAAGATAATATTGATAGTTGTGAAAAGCCATTTTTATAGAATTTAATCTTTCTTTTTTGAAGGATAGTAGAATTTAATCTTATATTTTCTCTCTCGTAAAATATAAGACTAACATTATTTCCATTATATAGACTTAGAAATGGTATTATTTTAAATTTAAAATAATATTATTAACATTTTATTACGATTTTTTTGACTCAATGAGGTAAGAATGCATTAATCATGTTGACCTTTTTTTTTGGGAATTGAATGCTAACTACAATATATACTATATAATACTACCTCCGTTCCTTTTTAAGTGTCTCTTTTGAAGAATTTTTTTGTTCCTATTTAACTGTCACTTTCAAAGTTCAATGCAATATTAAATGTTGTTTTACCAATATTACTCTTAGTTATTTATTGCGGAGAGAGAAATATATGAAATGAGATATTAAATTAAAAAGGTTATTATAGTTATAGTATAACTTATTGTATTAAAAGTAGTAACATTTATTGATTGTCTTGGTTTGTGTAAAATGTCAAAAAGTGACAATTAAAAAGGAACGGAGGTAGTAGTAACTTTTCCATTGTTGGTGACCTAAAATCAAGATCAAAGAATGCATAAAACAACAAAATTAATATTGATAGTAATAAAGAACCATTTTATATTATTTCACTTTAAATTTTATTTCGTTTAAAAGGAGTAATTTACATTGTATTGACCAAAAATAATATAAACACATATTATTTTAAGCAGTACCATTTATTAATCTGCAGTTCAACTTAAGAGGTATGTAAAGTCTGACTATTTATTAATGTTTTATTTAGCAATCAAACTCATTAACCATTTAATTCATAATTAGAGTTATCATTATTGTTTTTTTTTCGTCAAGTAGCCTAGTTGATAGAGCTCAGACATTTTAAATGTGGAGAAGTGAGGTATCCGGGGTTCGAACCCTGACCCCTACATATAATATGCAATATTCCTACCAACTGAGCTAAGTTCACGGGGATGAGTTATCATTATTATTTTAATAGTGAAGACTCATTTTATGCTTTAAAAAAAGGTATGTTATTTGAACAACCATTTTAGTGACAATTAATGAGACAACTGATGACATGTCATCTTACGTTATTCTTAGCATATTTTTTAGTTATTTTTATTTAGAATTGATCCAAGATATAGAAGTTTTAGAGCAATTGCCTATGGTTTTCAGGACATTCTGTAATATTTTCATTTCGAGTCATGTAATTCTTTTTCCCGAAAAATAGCAATTCTAGGGTGTTTTGATGTAATTCAATAAGAAATCATGCAAATTGGCTAAGCAAAGCATCTTGAAGATTTGGGGCGACAAAAAATGAAGATTCAAGAGGCCTCTGAAGACATTACAAGAGGGAGAAATTATGTTTCAAGTCCCAAGACATCTTATATGGAAGAAAACACCCAAAGGACGAAGAAACGGGCGATTACACGCAAGAAAATGCACTAATGCGTCCCTGAGTGTATTTCATGTGCCCCGTGTAGGGGTGGGAATAGGTCAAGTTGCCCGTCAGGGGCCTAAGGCCCGACCTACTAAAAGCTCGGCTCAACCTAGCTCATTTATTTAATAGGTTAGGCTCAAGCTTTTTAAAAAGCTCATTAGTTTAAATAGGTTAGGCTAAGGCTTATACAAAAGCCTACTAGGCCTATCAAGTCTGCACATATATATGTTATATAATACACGCGTATTAGCCTTTACAAAATAAATGTGTTATCTCTTCAAAATTTTATTGGATATACATGCAATATATATATATATATATATATATATATATATATATGCTAATAAAGTGGGGGAAAAATGTGTGTACATGCATGTTTTACAAAATTCTATTGACCTATGAGCCTTTTAAAAAATATGTTTGTTAGCCTTTCTATAAATAAGTCAAATGTTATATTTAAAATTGTTAGTACAAATTAGGCTTTTAGACAGACTAATAGGCCATGTCAGGCTTAAAATAATACCTTTGACAGACTAATAGGACATGCTTAGGCTTTAGATTTGTCAACTAGGTCTAACCTATTTAAGCAAACCTCAGCTCGGCCCGGCCTATTCCCACCCTTATCCCAGGGCATGGCAAAAATGCACCTATGCGCCTGATGCGTGCATGCCATGCGCCCCAGGCATGCTGACTGCAGGAAATAACTACCTTTCACTACTTTTAAGTGGAAAACGCCCAGTTTTGAGGCCCAAACCCAGGTGGAAACTTTGCCTATAAATACATTTCCTCTCATTCATTATTTTTCATTTAGAACGAAGTTGTTCAAGAGGAAGGAAAGCACTAGCAGATTCAAGGGAGGAGTCTCTCTCCTCACTCTAAATCTCTAGGGTATGTTTTATTTCTTTTTAAATTTGTCTTTAGTTACCATGAGTAACTTAACACTATTAGGGTAAGGTTCTAAGATGAACCTCTATTTTATTTGTTGGATTATTTAATTTAAGTTTTTTATTCAGTTATTTTATGAATCCTATTTAATTTTATTATGCCAATTATTTATTTCTTCTGAAGTGAACCAACCCCGAGATAATGGTACTTAGGGAAGTGACATACCTAATATTGGCTAAAACCTACATGAATCAGGAAGTAACTAAGATAACGAATACGGTAATTGGGGAAACAGTAGTTGTGCGCTCTCGTTAAAAAGACACAAACTTCTGAGCGTATGCGAACGCTCGAAAAGTTGTGTGAAGTCGCCACCAAAGTTTTTGTGTAAAGGGAACGTTGATAAACCCTTAAGTTTTTTGTTTTGAATGGAAACGATAATAAAACCCTTGACGATGAGGAAAAGGACTGGTCATCGCAACCATTGTCGGGTTCGGGAGTCGATTACGCAAGGGGAAGGTATTAGCACCCCTCACGTCCGTTGTACTCAACGGGAACCTCCTATTTGGCTAAGACTTAAAATGTTTTTAAATGTTTTGCGCGCATGCTTGTCTATGTAAAAAGGGGAAAAAGAAAAAACGATAAAAGGGGAAAAAGAAAGTTTTTATTATTGTGCTTGACAAGATGTCGATCTTGCTCCTACGTATCTCCCGGTAGTCGGAGAATTCAAAGCGTACGTAGTTCTTTGGTAGAAAAACGTACATATGTTGGTTATTTTTAATGAACGATGTTTTGACCGTATTCTTGCGATTAAACGTAGCTTGTATGCTCGCGGATGGGAGACTTAAGCGTATAGCTTGTATGCTCGCGCATGGGAGGCTTAAGCGTTTGTTTACGAATCCCACTTAGAATAGGTAAAACATGTCCGTTGGGTAAAAGGGTTCGAATTGGTCGCTATGGGACCAAAAGGGGTGCAATGGACTCAAATGAGTCGATCATTGACCGGAGTGACTCAAACGAGTCGAGGAAAAGGTTCGATTGATCCAACGGGATCAAGAACGGGTACAATGGACTCGATGGAGTCGAACATTGACCGAAGTGACTCAAACGAGTCAAGGGATTGAATCTAGTGGCCACGGGGGACCAAAAGGTTCGGATTGACCACAAGGGGCCAAGAAATGGTTTGGTATGGTCGGGTACGTTGAAAATGGAATGACGATTGTCCGAACGACGAGACATACGTCACGCATTCGTACAATCGGGGCAATGGAGAGACATACGTCAAACCATCCCTTTTTCATTCAAGTTTTTTTGGTTAAATTGCTTAGAAATCCCAAAGTTTATCAAAACACTTGGTTTGAAACCCAAAATGAGAAAGTTTTAACAATTTTGTGAAAAACGCACAAGTTCGGCTCATTTTGCAAACGGTTTTGAAAAGCGAACAAATTCGGCTTAAGTTCACGTTTGGTTTGAAAATCATTGTTGGGTTTTTGTAGATTGGCTACATTTTGCAAAAACATCTACTAGCCAGATGCTGGGACAGATGCTGTAGCATATGGAACAGCATTATGTGACTTGTGCTTTTCGCGCCAGCTAGCGCTTTATATTTGTGTACGCAATCTTCCATAGATTTGCCTGAAGATTTATTTTCCTCTAGCTTGCTGATCAAGGCGCGTGTATCTGATTGAAGATTTGCTTGAAGTTTTATTTGCATTGCTATTTGTTCCACAAGATATCATTCTATATTTGGAAGCTTTTTATTTTTTCTAGAAGATTGTTTCAGCTGGACCGGACAATGTCCACGCTCTATTTTGAAGCCCAAACCCGTGCTATCTCAGTATTATATATTTGTGAAGACAAACCCTAATAGTGTAACTAAAAACCGTGTGTGTTAGCAAAGTGTGTGTTTAAGGTTTTTAGGGTTTCTTTTGTTAATTGTGAGCCTTGCTTGTATCTCCCTGATTCAAGCTAAGGACTGAGTTTGTTTGAGTTGTAATTGTAAGCTGCTCCTAAGCTTTTAAGTACGGAGTGAGTATGTGTTATTAGAGTGTGTTTCTCTTGGTGTGTTTTGCGTGTTTGATTACAATACTGTCCGTGGTGTTGGTAGGAATTGAGACAGGGTCTCATATCTAGGAGTTCCTAGATAGAGTTGCCACTGGTAGGGTCTGGGTGCAAAGTCAAGTAGTGTGTCTGCGTTGGTCTTTTCACTAGAACTATAATAGTGGAATCATTCCTGGATTGGTATCCCCCAGAGTAGGAGAGTTGCTTCGAACTGGGTTAACAAACTCACTGTGTACTTTTTATTTCCGCTGTGTTCCTTTTAATTTGTGCTTTGTTACGCTGCGTTTTTTTAATTGTAGTTCTGAGTAGACAGGTGCTCGGACAGTTGTGCCAACATTGTGCACAGCATCTGTCAGTCAGGTTGCCAGGAATTTCAATTGGCATCAGAGCAGGCACCCTGTTCTGTGTGGGTGAGCTCCAGGGAAAGAATTTTCTGGCTTAATGGATAAAGAAGGAGGACTGGTGAACAGACCACCCTTGTTGGATGGGTCGAACTATGACATTTGGAAATCACGCATGACAGCATTCTTGAAATCTCTAGACAGCAGAGCTTGGAAGGCTATGATCAAGGCATGGGTCCCTCCTAAAATAAAAGATGCGAATAATGTTGATACTGATGAGTTGAAACCAGAAGAGGAGTGGTCTACAGCAGAAGACACTGCAGCTATTGGAAACTCTAAAGCCCTGAATGCTTTGTTTAATGGTGTAGACAAGAACATGTTCAGGTTGATTAAACAATGTACTATTGCTAAGGATGCTTGGGATATCCTAAGAACAGCTCATGAAGGTACTCAAAAGGTCAAGAAGTCAAGGCTACAACCGCTAACAACACAGTTTGAGAATTTGAGAATGAAGGAAGGAGAGAGTGTTCATGACTTTCACATGAATGTGCTAGAATATTCTAACACATTTGAATCCTTGGGGGAAAAGATATCCGATGAAAAACTGGTAAGCAAAATTCTCAGGTCCCTGCCTAAGAAATTTGATATGAAAGTATGTGCTATTGAGGAGGCCCAAGATATTGGAAATATGAAAGTTGATGAGTTGATTGGATCTCTTCAAACTTTTGAATTAAAGGCTAATGAAAAATCTGAAAAGAAAGACAAGAACATTGCTTTCATCTCCAACACTGATGAAGATGATGTGGAGAGTAATTTAGATACTGATGAGAGCATCTCTGAAGCTATTGTGTTGTTGGGCAAACAATTTAATAAAGTTGTGAAGAGGATGGACAGACGCCCTAGGACAAATGCTCCGGACAACAGTCGCAGCATCTATAAAAATGTCAACAATCAGAGGAAACCTAGAACTGATGACAAAATCAATCAAAGCAAAGGGGTGCAATGCCATGAATGCGAAGGATTTGGTCACATCAGAACTGAGTGTGCAACTTATCTGAAGAAACAAAAGAAGGTGATGATTGTGTCTTGGACTGATGAGGATGAATCAGAAGAAGAACCTGAAACTGCAAAACATGTGAATGCCTTGACTGGAGTGTGCACATCTGACAATGAATCTAGTGATGAAGAGGTAACATATGATGAATTGGCTGATTCCTACAAGGAGCTATATCTCAAGAGTGAGGAGGTCTGTAGAACTTTAGAAAAACAAAAGAGGACCATTGCTCTCTTGCAAGCTGAGAAAGACAAACTTCTGAAAATAAACTCAGATCTCAATGATGAGGTTATCTTACTTTCTTCCAAGATTGACAATATGAACAAGCAACTGCGGATGATGAACAAAGGTACTGATGCTTTAGACGAAATTCTGGAAATAGGACAGAAACCTGGAGATTCTAAAGGGATTGGGTTTGACTACAGATCCTTGCCACAGCAGGAACAACTACCAGTGAGACAGTTTGTGCCATCTGTTAGTACTTATGATCATATTATGTCAAGACAGATGCCCCAGCATCAGGTGAGACAACAGACATCTGGATATAGGCCCAGATCAAAAGGAAGGAATTATGGTTGGGTATGTCACTACTGTGGAAGAAAAGGTCATATCAGACCTTTCTGTTTCAAATTATATGGTTACCCAGACAGGACCTATTCACCAAAACCTGATCCCACAGTAAAGATCACCAAGAAGCAGTGGAAGCAAAAAAATGATAATTTCACAAGCAACACTGTGGATCCTAGAAAAATAGAACCAGAAGCTGATGAGATTGCTCAAATTGCTCATACATCTCTGAGAGTGTCATCCAGAAATGATTGGTACTTTGACAGTGGATGTTCCAGACATATGACTGGTGATAAAAACTACTTAACTGATGTTAAGCCTTATGCTACAAGTTTTGTGACTTTTGGGGATGGAGCCAAAGGAGAAATAAAGGGTGTTGGAAATCTTGTGGAAGAGGGCCTACCCAAACTTGACAAGGTGCTTCTTGTGAAAGGATTAACTGCCAACTTAATTAGTATTAGTCAACTGTGCGATCAAGGAATGAAGGTCAACTTTACAAAGAGTGAATGTTTAGTTGCCAACAGTGAAGGGGACATCCTGATGAAAGGTGTTAGATCAAAGGACAATTGCTACTTGTGGGTCTCTCAAGATAAAGCAAAGTTATCTACTTGTCTAATAACCAAAGAAGATGAAGTTAAGCTATGGCACCAAAAGCTTGGACATCTGAATCTCTGAAGCATGAAGAAAGCTATTGCTGAAGGAGCCATCAGAGGTCTACCAAAACTCCAAATTCAGGAAGGAAGTATATGTGGAGAATGCCAGATAGGAAAACAGACCAAGATGCCTCACCAGAAGCTGCAACATCTGTCCACATCCAGAGTTCTTGAGCTATTGCACATGGACTTAATGGGACCTATGCAAGTCGAAAGCTTAGGTGGTAAGAAGTATGCATTTGTTGTTGTTGATGATTTTTCCAGATATACTTGAATAAATTTCATTAAGGAGAAATCAGACACTTTTGAAAAATTCAAGGATCTTTGCTTACAACTTCAGAGAGAAAAGGATTGTGGAATTGTTAGAATCAGAAGTGACCATGGGAAAGAGTTTGAGAATGGTAAGTTCTCTGATTTCTGTATTTCTGAAGGAATATTTCATGAGTTCTCTGCACCCATTACTCCCCAACAAAATGGGATAGTTGAGAGAAAGAACAGGACTTTGCAAGAATCTGCCAGGGTTATGCTACATGCAAAGAAGCTGCCATTTTTCTTTTGGGCTGAAGCCATGAACACAGCCTGCTATATTCATAATAGAGTGACTTTGAGAAAAGGTACATCTACAACCTTGTACGAGCTATGGAAGGACAGGAAGCCAACAGTGAAGCACTTTCATGTGTTTGGTAGTAAGTGCTATGTTTTAGCTGACAGAGAACCAAGAAGAAAGATGGATGCTAAAAGTGAAGAGGGAATTTTTCTAGGCTATTCAACAAACAGCAGAGCTTATAGGGTATACAACTCCAGAACCAAGACAGTGATGGAATCTATAAATGTTGTTGTAGATGATGAAGGTAATAATGCTGTGCCAGATGATGCGACGTTTGCCTCAGCATCTGACCTACAGGAAGAGAAGAAAGAAGATGAAGCAAGTAGTAAGGGAGATTCTGAAGTAACTGGTCCAGAGAAAACTGCTCCCAACAAAGGACCATCTATCAGAGTTCAGAAAAACCATCCCATAGATCAAGTCATTGGCGATCCTAACCAAGGGATTACAACTAGAAGGAACTATGATGAGGTATCAAATTCTTGCTTTATATCTAAATTTGAACCAAAGAATGTTAAGGAAGCTCTAACTGATGAGTTCTGGATAAATGCTATGCAAGAAGAATTGACTCAGTTCAAGAGAAGTAATGTGTGGGACTTAGTTCCTAGACCAGATAATGTGATGTCATAGGTACCAAGTGGGTTTATAAAAACAAGTCTGATGAAAATGGTACTATCACTAGAAACAAAGCTAGACTGGTTGCACAAGGATATGCTCAAATTGAAGGTGTAGACTTTGATGAGACTTTTGCTCCTGTAGCTAGGTTGGAATCTATTAGATTGTTACTTGGGATTGCTTGCATACTAAAATTCAAGTTGTATCAGATGGATGTCAAGAGTGCCTTTCTCAATGGGTACCTAAATGAAGAGGTCTATGTGGAACAGCCTAAAGGGTTCATTGATCCAAGTTTTCCAAACCATGTTTACAAATTGAAGAAAGCTCTATATGGCCTAAAGCAAGCCCCTAGAGCTTGGTATGAGAGACTTGCTGAGTTTCTAATTAACCATGGCTATAGGAAGGGAGGAAATGATAAAACCTTGTTTGTGAAAGATGAAAATGGACAGCTGATGATTGCTCAAATATATGTAGATGACATAGTCTTTGGAGGAATGTCTGACCAGATGATAGAGCATTTTGTTCAGCAAATGCAATCTGAATTTGAAATGAGTCTTGTAGGTGAGCTAAAGTTCTTTCTTGGTCTTCAAGTGAAACAGATGGAAGATACTATATTTATCTCTCAAAGTAAGTATGCTAAAAATATAGTCAAGAAATTTGGGATGGAAAATGCTGCTCATAAAAGAACTCCTGCTCCCACACATGTAAAATTATCAAAGGATGAGAAAGGTGTGGATGTTGACCAAAGCATGTATAGGAGTATGATAGGAAGTCTTCTATATCTTACAGCAAGTAGGCCAGATATCACATTTGCAGTTGGAGTGTGTGCCAGGTACCAAGCTGAACCAAAAATAAGCCATCTGACTCAAGTAAAGAGAATTTTGAAGTATGTGAATGGTACCAATGACTATGGTATGCTGTATTCTCATGGGGAAAGCACTGTGCTGTTTGGATATTGTTGTGCTGACTGGGCTGGAAGTGCAGATGATAGAAAGAGTACCTCTGGTGGATGTTTCTTTCTAGGCAACAACCTTATATCCTGGTTCAGTAAGAAGCAAAATTGCGTTTCTTTGTCTACAGCTGAAGCTGAGTACATAGCAGCTGGTAGTAGGTTTTCTCAATTGTTGTGGATGAGACAGATGCTGAGTGAATACAATGTCAAGACAGATGCTATGACATTATATTGTGACAATCTGAGTGCAATTAATATCTCCAAAAATCCTATACAACATAGCAGGACTAAACACATTGACATTAGACATCATTTTATTAGGGATCTGGTTGAAGAAAAAATTGTTACACTTGAACATGTTGCAACTGAAGAGCAATTAGCAGATATTTTTACCAAAGCCCTTGATGCTAATCAATTTGAAAAATTAAGACAGAAGTTAGGGATATGCTTATTTGAGGAATTGTAGCAATTAATGTGTGAGAGGCGTGCAGCTGAAATTTTCTCCCTCCTCAACTGCTTGATGCACGTCACTCAAGGAGGTTATTTTGAACTTCCCTTTTTTAGACCGCTCACACGCTATCATTGTTATCTGTGTCTTAACTTCTCAAAACCTCTCATCTCCTCTCTTACCGCGCACATCATCATTCAAAAATCGCCCTCTCTTCATACCTTCAAATTCAAAATCATCACCATGGCTGATTCTACCTCTCATCAAACTATGCAAGATCAAGCTCCTGAAGCCGTCATCACCGATGCGCAACCCCTCACTACTATTCTCAGCTCTCCTACTAAGAAGCGATGAACTAGGTCGTCTGCATCACGAAGGAAGACTCCTGCCAAATCTAGCAAAGCTACCTCCTCTACTGCTGTGAACACGAGGTCAAAATCGAAAGGTAAGACTTCTACCACTCCCGCTGTTCAACGAGTAGGGCTTAGCATGGATGATTTGTACCTTAAGGACAATCCATTTATATCAACTGTTGTTGAACCAAATGCTGAACCTTCTGTCACCGAATCTGAGAATATTGCTGTTGAAAGTACTGTAGCTACGACTGAAACCCTAGGTCCTGATAACCCTAAGGTATCAGACAAATTAGTTGATGATTCTTCAAATTCCCCCACTGAGCAAGATGTTACCGCTATTTCTGTTGAAAAGAATGCTGTTAATCCGGATGTTTCTGAGACACCTGCTATTTCCCCTGCCACAACAAAGGATGCTGTGACAAATGCTCAAGCATCTTTGTCACAAGCTCATGAGGAGCCTGATGTGGTGGTTCCAAACATCTCTGGTTCTGTGAGTGTCCCTGAGAATGAGTCCTCAGAGTCTGAAGATGAAGTTACTGAGACTCAGGATGTTGTAGATAATGCTGAGACTGTTATTTTAGACCATGCTGACACTATTGCTGTTGAGGAAGCTGTGCCTGAAGAAAGACCTCAGGAAGAGACTGGTGCTATTGGTGTTGCTCGCAGGACTAGGAGCAAATCTGACAAAACTGCTACTATTGTTAGTGAAGGACAAAAGGATAGGAAGAAGAAAGCTGTTAATGCTGGGAAGAGGCCTGTGTATGGCCGCCCCAAGGCTGGGAGCAAAAAGGTGGCTCAAAGTGGTCACAAGAAGAAGAGCCTCAAAAGAAAAGACCCTCCCTCTAGTGACTCTGAGTTTGAGGTTGCTGAGCTTGAAGCTGCCACATCTGGTGGGGCTTCCAGAAAAACAATGAAGGGTATGAAGATACCTCTAACTATCCCTCCAGCCCCTCTTGATAATGTTTCTTTTCATTCGGAAAATGGTTCTTCTAGGTGGAAGTTTATATACCACAGAAGACTGGGTCTTGAAAGAAATCTTAAGGAAGAAGTTTTCAAGTGTAAAAAGCTGGTTGATGTGTTGGAATTTGCTGGACTGATGAAGACTGTGAGAAATCTGGGTCCATGTTATGATAAGCTGGTCAGGGAATTTCTGGTGAATGTTTCTGATGAGTGTGATGACACAAGAAATCCTGAGTATAGGAAGGTTTTTGTTCGAGGTAAGTGTGTCAACTTCTCCCCTACGGTTATCAACACATACCTTGAGAGGTCTGTTGAGGAGACTCCTGAGCTGGAGGTCACTGAGGACACCATCTGCAAGGCAATCACTGATAACAAGATTAAGCATTGGCCAAAGCATTTGTCTTCTGCTCAACTCTCTCCCATGTATGCTGTTTTGAATAGGATATGTGCTCAAAATTGGACTCCAACCACTCACTCAAATTCTGTTGCTTCTGGGTTGGCTAAGCTGATTTATGCCGTAGGAACCAAGACACCTTTTGATTATGGGGCCTACATCTATTATCAGGTTTTGGAGCATGCTAAGTCTTTTGCTATTAAGTTTCCAGTTGCCTTTCCCACTCTCCTGTGTGGTATTATTCTTCAGCAACACCCAAGTATTTTGATCAGTACTGATGAGCCCTGCAAGAGGCCTGGTCCTATGGCTTTGGATTGCAGTCTGCTGTCTGAGACACATGATGCTGATGTAGCTGGTACTTCTGTCCGGACATCTGGTGTGCTCTCCAGAAAGCAAATGATTGCTGATCTTATTGAGACAAGTGTGGCTCTTGGAGCTAGGAAGGTGAAGATTGACAGGATCATTGCAGCTTTGAAGGCTGAAGCTGATGCTGAGGGTGAGCAGGATGAGGAAGTAGGAGGAAATATGCCTGTTGCATCTGCTGGTGACACTGAGGATGACTCTGATGATTTCTGATTTTGTTGTTTTGTTCTGATCTCATTTGTTGTACTTCTTTTGCTTTTGTTGGTGACTGGGCTATGCCCTGAATTTCTTATGCACCTTGTGTGCTTCTGGTCTGTAATATGCACTCTCTATGGTTTCTATGCACTTTCTATGAGTATGCACTATCTGTTATTTGTCAAAATTTATGGCTAAAAAGGGGGAGTAGATGCAATATGCATGTGCGTGTGTAGCTTATAGCTTATATTATCTTGGCTGGTTGTGTGCATGATTATGTACTGGTACATGTGTTGAGGGGGAGTGCTGGTACATGTTTTGAGGGGGAGCTGTTAAGTTTTTTCTTGGTGTGTGGAAATTTATTTTTTCCGAATCCACTATATGAGAGTTTATTTCTCTCTAGTTGTTCCTATGAGGCTAGATGTTTGTGTTATCTGGTGCATGCCTCTGATTCTACTTGCAAGCTATCTTTGCCTATATTGCTCCCTTGGAAGTAATCTCATTATATGCTACGATATTTTCTTTCCTTGTTGTGTGCCTATGTTGACGTGAAGGAAACTTATCTGTGTATCTCCCAAGGAACTGGCTCTAGAGTGTTTTAGCCAAAATTTTGCCAAAGGGGGAGATTGTTGGGTTTTTGTAGATTGGCTACATTTTGCAAAAACATCTACTAGCCAGATGCTGGGACAGATGCTGTAGCATATGGAACAGCATTATGTGACTTGTGCTTTTCGCGCCAGCTAGCGCTTTATATTTGTGTACGCAATCTTCCATAGATTTGCCTGAAGATTTATTTTCCTCTAGCTTGCTGATCAAGGCGCGTGTATCTGATTGAAGATTTGCTTGAAGTTTTATTTGCATTGCTATTTGTTCCACAAGATATCATTCTATATTTGGAAGCTTTTTATTTTTTCTAGAAGATTGTTTCAGCTGGACCGGACAATGTCCACGCTCTATTTTGAAGCCCAAACCCGTGCTATCTCAGTATTATATATTTGTGAAGACAAACCCTAATAGTGTAACTAAAAACCGTGTGTGTTAGCAAAGTGTGTGTTTAAGGTTTTTAGGGTTTCTTTTGTTAATTGTGAGCCTTGCTTGTATCTCCCTGATTCAAGCTAAGGACTGAGTTTGTTTGAGTTGTAATTGTAAGCTGCTCCTAAGCTTTTAAGTACGGAGTGAGTATGTGTTATTAGAGTGTGTTTCTCTTGGTGTGTTTTGCGTGTTTGATTACAATACTGTCTGTGCTGTTGGTAGGAATTGAGACGGGGTCTCATATCTAGGAGTTCCTAGATAGAGTTGCCACTGGTAGGGTCTGGGTGCAAAGTCAAGTAGTGTGTCTGCGTTGGTCTTTTCACTAGAACTATAATAGTGGAATCATTCCTGGATTGGTATCCCCCAGAGTAGGAGAGTTGCTCCGAACTGGGTTAACAAACTCACTGTGTACTTTTTATTTCCGCTGTGTTCCTTTTAATTTGTGCTTTGTTACGCTGCGTTTTTTTAATTGTAGTTCTGAGTAGACAGGTGCTCGGACAGTTGTGCCAACATTGTGCACAGCATCTGTCAGTCAGGTTGCCAGGAATTTCAATCATGAACAAGGTTTTTGTTCAAGTTTGGTTTTGAAAATGATGAACGTAGCTTATTTGCTCAAATTTATTTGAAAGTTTGTGAGCGTAACTTGTTTTGAAAGTTATCCAAACAAAGTGGCACTGCGACCATGACTTCGCACTGCGAACAATGCAAATTTTTGAGTTCAGAAGCTGTTTTTGAATTGTTGTTCAGAAATAACTTCTGAACAATCTCAGAACCTTTTAGGAGAGTGAAAAGCTTTGAGTTTTGCAATGAAAAGAGCTGGACAAACCAGTTTTGATGCTTTGCAAACCTTGGGATTTCTTTTGAAATTCAAAAGGGGTTTTTAGAGCAATAAGGTTTTGAACCAAAATTAGGATGCAAGCACAGCTATAAATGCAAGATAATGACTTAGAACACTTACAAAAATCCTTAGCAAAGCTCCTGCTGCAAAGGGAATGAAATGAACTTGGATGATTGGAGGCTTGCAAGGTTTGAACAAAAGCAATGAACTTGTGTAAAGATTTGTGTTGGAATTGGTTTTTTGCTAGTGTTTAGTGCTGGTTTTTTCTGGTTGTTTGTAAGTGTAAGCAAGTGTATCAAGTGTTTGAGTAGTTGTTATAACCTTGGGCATTGCTTCCTATTTATAGGCCAAAATGTAATCCAATGTAATGATGGAAAATCCATAGGACCTAGCTGATTTGTGGGCTAAATCCAGGCTAAATTGCTTTGCATTTAATGCTAAAGGATAGAGGTAACCTTGCCTTGTGCCAAGGGTCAAGACCTTGACTGATTTCAGCCACAAAATGCAGCTGAAATGATGAGAAAAAACTGCAAAAACAGGGCAGCTGCAATTGGGTGATTCTTGGGATCAATCCTTGCAATCTTGGAAGGTCAAGCAAGGAAAACGTGTACTGCCATGTACAGAGAGGTTGGGGGAAGCAAAAAGAGCATGTGGGCTGGTGTGTAGGAGGAGAGATCCAGCTGAAAATAGGGCACACCAAACAGCTTTTTGCAAGTGAAAACCAGCTGGGTTTGACTGGTTTTGGGGGAAGAAAGCAGAAAGAAAGTCCACAAGCTGGTGGCTGGCAACCTTAGGGTCAGTAGCAGGTCACTTTGGAGGGACAAGAGCTGCCCAAGGGCAAGCCAACTTGCTTGGCACATGCTAGGTTGGAAGAAAAAGCTTCTTTCCTTGGCATTAATGGCAAGTCCTTCAACTCTGGCTTTGCTGAGCCCAATTGGCCATGAATGATGATGAAAATAATATGTAACAAAAACTGGAATTAAATCAAAGAAATCAAAAGTCTGCAGAAAAATGGCATACTTCGCACTACGAAGTGGATTTCGCACTGCGAAGTCACCATTTTTGAAATGTTGACTTTTTTGGTTGACTTTTGTTGACTTTGACTTTTTTCTTCCTTTGTTTTTTTATTTTTTTTATTTTTGTTAATTGTTTTGAAAAGGCTTAGGACAAAATTGGGGTACTACAATAGTAACAACAAAGAATTAAGTTAGCATAATAACTTTATTCTTCTTTCATCCTTGGTAAGGTAGACGAGATAAGACTGCCGGTTTGTAGAACTACCGAGAGGGAGAGTATGTCGATGAACATCTAAGATTCACAGACGAGGGAACCTTTAGGACCATTGAGAATTTAGTAACACTGATTTAAGTTTTTGTTTCAATTACCTCTAAGAGAGTAAGAACCCTACTTACATCTACGTGTCAAGGTGCATCCCCCCTAAAGGATTGACGACCATAAGCATTAACTTGTTTAGAAACTCCGGTGTAAGGTTGCAACTCGACAGTTGGAGGGGAATAAACCCAGACCTCTGAGAGAGTAAAGCCCCACACGTACAAACTCATGTGATCAGTAAGTGCAACTCGACAGCTGGTAGAAAAGAAAACCTCACGAACTTATCACTTAAATAGAAGACATAAAACCAATAGCTGAATAATGTTCGACCAGTAATTAATTTCAACAAATTAATAGAGAGGATTTGAATAATCCTAAGCGCCGCTAACATTCTGCAATCAAAACATGTTACTTCTAAACTCTTGCTTTGAGCAAACAGATCAAATTGAAAAATCCTCCTTTATCTTTTATTTTATTGTTTTTATTTACTATTTTTTGTTTCCAAATAAGTAACGTGGATTGCCTGGTTTGAACGACAATCTATGTGCATACAATACTCTACCTACACTTTATTACTTGATAAACGATTTGGTACACTTGCCTAAATGCGACCATCAACAACCAAATATATACAAAAAAATGTAGGTATTGACATACAAATCAAAGCAATAGAGAGAGAGAGAGAGAGAGAGAGAGAGATCCCAAAAATTATGACAAAATGATTATACAAATATCATTTCTCCAAAAAATTTGTGAGATTTATTTGGACGCAGTTGTTGGTACGATGATTGTTTGTATTGTTGGAATATGAAAGTCGATCAACAATCGTAAATAGAAAACATATATATATATATATATATATATATATATATATATATATAATGTTTAGATTTGGGGTCTTGATATGTTAATACTAAGATTATAATGTGTTCGGTCAAAATGTCAATTGTGTATGTTTTTTTTAAGAAGTCAAACTAGTCCACTAAAATTGGTATCGGAGAAAATCAAACCTAAAAAATATATGTTTTTGATTAGAAAAATGTTTATGCAATACAACTTAAAGTTCAATGTTTTTAAAACGTAGTAAAGAAATGTAAAAATTCAAAAGGTAAAGTGCAAGAAAAGTAAATTACTTGAAAACTAAACATGCAGGAAAGTGAATGGGCAAAAGCTAAAAGTGCAAGAAAGATAATTGATGGTCGGATTTAGGCAAGTGTAGCAAATCGTTTACCAAGTAATAAAATGATAAGTAGAGTATTGTATCCACATGAATTGTCGTTTCAACCAAACAATTTGCGTTACTTATTTGGGAACAATAAAAATAAAAGAGATAAAGGGTTTAGAGTTTTGCAATTTAGTTTGTTTGCAACAGAGCAAAGTTTACCTATTTGATTGCAGAATGTTAGCGGCAGTTAGAATTCTTCGAATCCCCTCTATTTAATTGTTGGAATTACGTAACAGTCAAGTCTTATTCATGTTATTTATGTTATTTATCGTTAACTATCTAAGTCAAACCCTAGCTACAACTTACGAAATCAGGATTAGAAGAACTAAGTATTAGGGTTTCGTATTTGAGTCTTTGTGCTTGTTTTGTACACCACTCTAGCGCAGCCATTGATCAATCAAAAGGCTTAGAGTTGGTTTGTTTTAGTTGAGTTGTAATTCGTCTATTTTTACACCACTCTAGTGCTGCTACTGATTATCAAAAGTATAAAGTTGGTTTGTTTTAGTGGAGTTGTAATCCGTCGTTTTTAAACTGTGATTGAGTGAATCACTTGGGTTAGTGATTGAAATAAAGTTAGAGGGGTTTCTCATATTTATGGGGAGTCCTAGATAGAAATACACGGGTAGTATTAGGTGTATAGGCATTGAACATGTTTTGTTCATATAAGACTAGGAACTAATACTATTGAGAGTGAATTTCTTTTCTTGGGTGATAGCCCCCCAAAGTAGGTGACGTTGCAACGATCTAGGTTACCAATTTCTTGTGTCCTCCTTTACTTCTTCACATTTATTTATTGTTATATATTGATTTATTACATGTACGTTATACACGTTGTCTCAGACATTGTGTCTAACATATGTCATGCGTGAACGAGAACTTCACATACCTAAGAAATAACTACCACTCAATTGCACCAAGTGGGAAAGTATTACAACAAAAACGGACAAAATACTCTTTGATCGATAATACACACCACATGACAAAACAACTCTAAACAAAGTTGTAAATTATTGTTTCTCAAAGGTTTTCCTCTCAAAAGAAAACAACCCTAAACAAGAAATATCTTCAAAATTTACCGCTTCTCAATTAATTCTTTGACCCTGCCAATGAGTGCATTCATTTGGGCACTAACAGTGGGGTCTAAATCCACAACAATCTTGTTGAGATAGAAACTAAGAGTCATTCCCTTGCTCACAAACAGGTTCACTTCTTTATTGGCCTTCTTCATTTCTCCATAGTACTCCATTTATGTGTCCTTCATCAAATCATTTTCTGCTAGGCATAAAATAAATGGCGGCAGTTTCAAGCCGTCGAGTGGTGGTGCCTCCGGGCCCATCGGGCATGTGAACGGGTGGTCCTTGTTGCTCCTAATTGGTAGTACCAAGCCCAAGAACTTGTCTGACATATCCAATGTTAGAAATGGTGATTGTGGCATTTTCATTTCAGACTGGCTTCGGTACGAACTGACAAACCCAGGATGGATGGGAATTGCTCCTGCAAGCCGAACTAGCTTAGGTTGACCGAACCGGCTCTAGATGCCACTTCATGGACTATGTTTCCTCCATAACTACCGCCTATGAGGAACACTTTGTCAAAGTCGCCATGTTCCTCAAACCACGGGTCACGTAAATCTCTCTTGGCCACTGATTGAAGGCATTGGAATGTTGCAAAACCGTTGTCAATGGCAGAAGGAAGACGAGGCTCTAGAACTCTCTGAAATAACGAAGAGACACAAATGGATCGAGTGGACCGAACAATCTGAGTGTAGGGATTGTAGTACATGAATCAATATGGTTGACTCATTTATGTTCTTATTTTGTTCATTATTTTTATTGAAAATAATTCTGAAAAAATAAAATAAAAAATCCTTTTTAAAGAAGGATTAAGCTTTAATCTTATTGCATCGTCTTCTTTCTCTAACTGCGATGTGCTTGCCAACTGAGCTATGTTCACGGGACTATTGGAAAAATTATTAAAATTGATGAAATAAGCGAATTAAAATTATATTTTATATTCTAAAATCATAAAATTAATAACAAAATATTTATATTTAATTATCATTGAGGAGTATAATTTTTTCATATATATTTATTTTTCAAGGGAGGATAATGTATATTTTAACGTAAGATGGGAGGGGAGAATAATGCAAGGTTCTCTCAGAGGAGGAAAGTGTAATTTACTCTGAAGATGATTACCTATTAATAAATAACCTCTTAAATATTTAATAATAACTCAAAATTACAACATGACCATCATTCTAAATTTACATCTTTAACAGCTAACCACTCTCACGACATATTTTTTAATTTTTCCCATTTTCGTATTGTTGTGTTTGTCTACTTGTCATACGACTGACCACTATCATATTGCACAAATAACGGTGATTTAAACTTCATTGGTGATTCGCCATTATTGAAGAATCCATAATGGTGAATGTTCAAGAAAGATGATGATGTGATACGATTAAAGCTTAATCGTTCTTTAAAAAAGATTATTTTTATTTTATTTTTTTATAAATTTTTTAGGGTATTTTTTTATAATTATTCTCAGTAAAATTTAAATAGTGAACAAAATAATAGTAAACATAATAATATTATTGGAAGATTTTAAAAAAATAAAAATAAAAAAGTAAACGGTTTAGGGACCAATACCAAGGTGTAGGGACCAATATAAAAAATCGTTGATAGTGCAGGGGCTAATACCAAAATTTGAAATATTTTAATCCTGAAAATTGTGTCTTTCAGTGTGCCACATGGTGTGTAATAATGATTCGCGTGGCACACCGTTAGTTTTGCCTTGTTTTTAACATGTACTTAACAGCATGGTTAATTGCAAATTTTTTACAAAGTATAGGAACCAATGCCAATAAAAAAAAAATGCAAGGACTAATGTCAAAATATACTAAAAGTGTAGAGACCAATGACATGTTTAAGTCCATATCTAATATTAGATTAAGATGGGATATTTGGCTTATTATAAATGTGTTGAAAGCTACTATAGGCACTTGGATATACTTGAGAATGTGGTTCATCGGTCTTCTTATATAGTGGAAAGGAGTGGTTGTGGATAGTTTTTAGTGTGTGTGAAAACATTGAAAATAGGCCAAAGGATTGACCACATGCAGCTTCCTAGAATTTCTAGTGTGAAAATAAGCGAAGTGTGACATTGAAATAAAGTTGTAAAAGTACCTTAACTTCACCAAAATGGGAGACTAAAAGGGGCTCATTAACGATTCAATCACATTAACGACTCAGATGATGCTGACATTAACGACATTATAGTCCACCAAAAATAAAACTCAAATTCTCACGAAAGATTCATTCTAAAAGAAGCTCAATTATCTGTTAATTTTTTATATATTTGTACTCATTCGCTCCAAATTAACCTCATTTATATATTTTACCAAAAAATACCTTATTTATATGTAATTATAATTACAATAATTATAGTTTAAAAATTAATATCAGTCTATTATAACCAAAAAATTAATACCTTATTTGTTGTTTTGGATTATTATTTTTATAGTAATTTATAACCAATGTTTAAGCCGAAGTGAACCTATGGATATCAATGCAATAGCTTTGGCTACCCCTTTTAATTTTTATTAATTGAATAACTTAGCATATTAGTATATTTTGTAATTAACTAATCTAATAAAATATATTTAGTTACCGTAAATGAGTTTATTTCTGAAAAAAACTAGTAGAAATAGGAAAGTCAAAAGATATTCACTTGTTATAGATGTATTGCATCTTTTTTTAAACTTTAGATCTCATAAACAGCTACCAAAAGAGCTTTGTTAACAATAAAAATTGTCAAAACAACACATAAAATATATTTATTTTACTGTTTTAGATTTGACCACCTTGTAAAATAATGGATAGATTTGCCGTTGTGTTTAAGCATATATTTATGGATTGTATATTTGTATTTAACAAATTTATTAGGCTCAAAAACCAACTTATTTTTTGGAAGTTAAATCTTGGTGGTCTTATCCGGCTACTTGTATGAGTTACTCAATATCTTAAAGTTGTTTTGTTAGATTATTGTTTTTTTGCTTCTAAGTATGTATGTCTTTGCTTTGTTGAGTCCATTTGAAGCACACCTTGTGTTTGAGTGGATCTCATAATTTTTAATTTTTTTTTGCCTTCTTAAAAAAACTTTAATAAGTTGTCTTTTAATTTTGTTAAATAGATTTCTTTGAAATATTTAACATATATTTTGAAGATTGTATGTGTTTTTTTACATAGATTTTCAAATATAATTTTACTTTTTTGTATTTTATAGTTGATTCAATTGTCCTCTAAAAAAAGATAATTAAATTGTAGGTAAAACAAGTACTAAGGTATCTTTTAGGAAAGGATACGTGTATGATACAAATGTGAATTATATATTTTCAGTGATATCAAACTAAGAAAAAAATGCTTAGTCAAACAAATTTTAAAAAAATGGTGTTGGAGGATGAGTGAGTGAGTTTAATTTGTCTTTGTTAGAAAAATTGTGTTGGAAAATGGTTCTGGTTTAAATTATTGGCAACTCGTTATGGAGAGGAAGGGGGACGATTGAAGGAGGAAGGGAAGGATGGTTCTACATGGTGGAGAGACTTGTGGAGGATTCATGGAAGGAGTGGGATGAGTGTGATAAGTTGGTTTTATGATAATTTGAGAAGGGTAGTTGGTGATGTGGAAAATTGTGAGTTTAATTTTTCTGGACGGATAATTGGATGGGTGGTGTCTCTCTTTGTGATAGATAACTAGTTGATATATGTCATCGAAATGTGTCATTTAGGCTGGGGTGATGGGGTGATGCTTGAAAGTGGTTGCGGAGATTGTTTACGTGGGAGAAAGAGATGGTAAGTGAATGTTGTTTTTGCTTCACAGTTTTATTTTGCAGAAAACTGTGGTGGATAATTGAAAATGGATTTTAGACCCTGCCAAAGGTTACTCAGTTAGTGGCGCTTATCAATTATTAACTATTGTCGAAGATTCACTTTTATCATATATCATTTCACATAAACAAGTTCCTTTGAAAGTTTTAATTTTTGTTTAACGTCTCATCGTAATCGACTTCGCACAAAAGATCCAAATATCGTCTCAACTTGAGATTCACTTCTCAAACATTAGATAGAAATCACAAATACACTCAAGTCTCCTTTATATCTTTGGAACATCTTTTATAGTGTATTTGAAAAGTTCCTATTCACCTATGTGTGATCGGATGGAACTTAGTGAAACAAAAGTTCAGTTCAGATTCACCTAGTGTGATAGGTTTGAACTTATATATATATATATATATATATATATATATATATATATATATATATATATAGAAAGAGAGAGAGAGAGATGTCACTGTGAGATCTAATTGATTCTTCGGAAAGATCAATATCACAAGAACAATTGTGTAATCAGTTTTAAGGCTTCAGTAATCCTCTTTAGGTTATAAAGATGGATTATGTGGTAGCTTAAAGTTTGAATAGGCTGTCCAAAACTTTTAAGTTCAGGTAGACCAGAAGAAAAAAAAAAGAGAAACGGTGCAGATTCTGATAGGGTATCTCATGCACCAGTACCATATTGAGAAATCTCACAGTCAGTGGAAAATGGACTAGCCTAGTTGGGTGAACTAGGATAAATTGCTTTGTGTCATCTTTTCTACCCCTTAAACTCTTTTACTTGATAGTTCAGAAGCAATCAAATTCATCCAATCTCTTCTTGCATAAAAACTCATTTTGATACATACTTCATATTATCATATCTGAACATCTTCTCAAAGTTTGAGAAGCAGCCACATTTTCAAAGGGTCATGATTGAAACCCCTCCTCCTTGTGCCCACTATATTTACATCAATTAGCATCAGAGCTCTGCCTCTAAGGGTTTGAGCACCTAACAAATCCTAGAGGAAAGATTCAGGAAGAAGTAAAACGGTTGATCAACGAATCCCATCAGCAGGCTTCATTACAAAAGGAGGTTCTCAATCAAGACCACTTTTCTTCAATGGGTTTGTTGGTGATTTTATTAAAAATAAGAAAATAATTAAACTTATATTATTTGTTATTATTTTTGTGACCGTTTGAGGCATAAGTTCTGTTACAAAAGTTTTAATTGCATTAAAATACTTTTATTTTGTAACCTCTTTTTCAATGGTGCTTATCAAATTAAAATGACATCAATTGCATTGCCTCACTAATTATATATCATTATTGCCATGAAATGTTTAACCTAGAAAACTTTCAAGGATCTATCCCTGTGAGTTTAGTTCAGTTGGTATGGACATTGCATAATATATGTAGGGGCCGGAGTTCAAACCACAGACACCCCACTTCTCTACATTTAAAATGTGTGAGCTCTAGCCACTAGGCTACTTAACCAAAAAGGATATATATATATATATCATAAAATTCACCATCTTTATGGTGAAAATAGAGAAAAGCAGAAGCTAAAAGGAAGAAGAAGAAGAAGAAGAAGAAGAAGAAGAAGAGAAAATCTAAGATTCATTCAAAATTGAATTTAGTAGTTACAAGGAAGCTATATATATAGTACAACAGAATCCTAACAAACTGTAACTACTGTAACTAACTTCTATCTAAGGTAAGAATCTCCTAGAGCTAGTACATGGTAAGGAAACTTGAGATGCAAGCTAACTTGCTCTGCAAGTTATCTAATGAGAGCATATAGTTTAACACCCTCCCTCAAGCTTAGCATGGTACAAATCAAGCATGTTAAGCTTGGATAGAAAAGAGTGAAAACTCTTAGGTGGTAATGGCTTGGTAAAGAAATCAGCAAGTTGTGACTGAGACTTAATAGGAAGTAATTTGAAGAGACCCTGCTGCAGCTTCTCTCTAACAAAATGACAATCTATCTCCAGTTGTTTTGTTCTTTCATGGAACATAAGGTTGCCTGCTATGTGAATGGCGCTTTGATTGTCACAATACAAAACTGGTAACTTGCAGCATGTCACTTTCAAATCCTGAAGAAGGTAGAGAAGCCATTGCAATTCACAGCTAGCAACAGAAAGAGCTCTATATTCCGCTTCAGATGAACTTCTAGCAACTGTGTGTTGTTTCTTTTGTTGGAACAAAATGTATGAACAACTCTCTTTTGGGTTTTGATGATAACAAAGTGTTAAAAAGAAAATTGGTATTGCTAATGCTTTGTTCTAAGTGTGCAGAACCATGTTCTTAATGTTTGGTAATTAATACTGGTTATGAAAGAACAAGCTAAGAGCAAGAAGGAAAGCATAGAAGCCTTGTTGCAAGTATGCAGCAAAACTGGGTCTGAAGCATTAAGAACTGCGTCTGAGGACTGAGTCTGAAGACTGCGTCTGAAGAAGTGCTTCTGAAGACTGAGTCTGAAGGTCAACAGAAGTCAACGTCTGAAGGCTGAGTCTGAAGGTCAACGAAAGTCAACGTCTGAAGGCTGAGTCTGAAGGTCAACAAAAGTCAACGTCTGAAGAAGTGTGTCTGATGAACAGTGCTTCTGAAGGATGCGTCTGAAGACTTGCGTCTGAAGTGAGCTTCTGATGAACAGTGTCTGAAGAAGCTTCTGAAGTCTGACTCTGAATGAAAAGCAACTGTCACTGTCTGCATTTAATGCCTGCACTGTCAGAACAACTCAATGGAACAGTTGTCTCCTTGGCTAAAACATTCTCCAGCTTTTAAGGAAAGAATTCAAAAAATGCGTGCTCTGTTTTCTGCAGTTCAGCACACAAATTCAGCTGGACCTAGCTTCCAATTTGCAACGGCTCTTTGCTGGATTTCTGGGCAATCTCAACAGCTCTTTTATTCTCTATAAAAGGGTGAAGATTTGAAGAGAAAATTGCTAAGACTCTAGAAACAACCAGACTGAAATTCTGCTCTGTTTTACGAACACAAATCTGTCAAAACTGAAAGTCAGTTAAAACTCTTAGAAATTCTTACAAACTTATCATCTTAGAATTTCTTAAGTTTTGAGTCTTAAACCTAAGTTGTATTTTGTGAACACCTCTGATATTTGATCAAGTGTTCAACTCAAACTTATTTTCTTTGTAAATCAGTTTGGTTCAAGTCTCAGCCTGCGTGCTTGAGCATTTCAGAAGCCTCTTTACTTTGTGTATTGAGCAACTAGAAGTCTCTTGACTGTGTGTCTTGAGCAGGGAAGTCTCTTACTAAGTGTTTGAGCATAAAAGTCTCCTAACTTTGTGTTTTGAGCATATAAGTCTCTTGCTAAGTGCTTGAGCATTGGAAGTCTCTTAACTTTGTGTTTTGAGTAATTGTAATCAGTTGATTATAGTTCAAATCTCCTGTAAGTAACATGGGGACTAGACTACTTCCGGTTTGTGGAAGGAAATAGTATAAAAACCATTGTGTCTCTCTTTCCCTTTCTCTCATCCTTATTTATCCGCTGCTAACAAACTCTGAAAATAGTTTAGAACTGATCATTATCAGATTCTGAACTTAACATAAGTTTTGAGAAAGAAAAGAATTTACCCACACAATTCAACCCCCCCTTCTTGTGTGTTTTTCTCACCTTCATCTTTGCTCTCCATGAAATCAGAGAAGAACCAAGAAAAAAACAATAACCTGAGGTTGATCTTCTATAGTCAACACATCCTGCCCAATCTGCATCCATGAACCCAAGTAGTTGTAAAGTGGAATCTCTTCTAAAAATCAATCCTTGACCAGGTGTACCTTTGAGGTATTTAACCACCCTGCAAGCTGTGTCATAGTGAGTAATGGTTGGAGCAGTTAAGAATTGACTCAATTGTTGAGTTACAAAAGCTATATCAGGTCTGGTAGTAGTAAGGTACAAGTGCTTTCCCACAAGTCTTCTGTAGCTTAGTATGTCCTCAAAAGGTTTTGAAGTATCATGATGTAATTTGACAGAAGGATCAAGAAGTGTTCGAACAGGTTTGGCACCAAGCAACCCAGTATAATGCAAGAGATCAAGACAATATTTTCTTTGGCAAATACTTATTCCAATTAAGGAATGAGCTACTTCTATGCCTAAGAAATATTTGAGCTTTCCAAGATCCTTGATCTTAAACTCTGCATCAAGTGCTCCTTTAATTCTATTTATCTCAGTCGTGGAATCTCCTGCCAATATGACATCATCCACATATACAAGGAGAGCAGTAAAGGTGGAACCAGTATGCAAAGTGAAAAGAGAATGATCTGAAGTAGATTGCTTGTAACCTTGATTAAGTAAGAATCTTGTCAATTTTTCATACCACTTTCTACTGGCCTATTTCAAACCATAAAGAGATTTTAACAACTTGCAAACCTGATTTGGCGTGGGACTAGTAACACCTTGTGGAACATACATATAAACCTCTTCAGTCAAATCTCCATGCAGGAAAGCATTGTTCACATCTATTTGGTTTAAGTGCCATGAATTGATAGATGCTAAAGCAATGAGAGTTCTGACAGTGGTTATTTTAGTTACAGGTGAAAAAGTATCAAAGAAGTCAAGCCCTTCAACTTGATTGTACCCTTTGGCTACCAGTCTAGCCTTGTATCTTTCTATAGTCCCATCTGATTTGTGCTTTATCATATAAACCCATTTACTTCCTATAGGGTTGATATTTTGTGGAGTGTCCACAAAGATCCATGTCTTGTTTTGCTTTAATGCACTCAGTTCAGATTCCATGGCTTTCACCCAACAATCTTGATTGCTTGCTTCTTTGTAACTACTAGGTTCTGAAGCATTTGTAATTGCCAAGCAAGCTTCTGGTGGGATTCAGAAACATTGTTGAGTGAACGAAAATGTTTGATGGGATAGAGTATACCTGAAGATGCTTGCCTGACTGATTCTTTTGAAAGATTGCACACATAGTCAGATAAGTGTGTGGGTTTCTGTATATGTTTGGTGGACTTTCTAAGGACAATATCTTGAGATTCAGGTAAGATAGGATGAGGTAGTTGCAGATTATTGTCATCATTAGCAGTAACTTGTATCTCGGGTTCATAAATGTTAGGGTCTGGCTCTTTATGTATATTAGGCTCATGGCTAGCAGGTGTCTGTGTAGGTGGTGATGTGAGCTCAGTAGTAGGAGTGATGAGATGATTGGAGTAGTATTGCCATTGAAAAGGCTGATTAGAATTAGAGTAAGGGAGAATATGTTCATGATAGGTTACATGTCTAGAAGCAAAAATAGTTCTATTGTTCAGATCAAATAATATGGCACCTTTGACACCTTGCTTGTAACCTAAGAAAACAGACTTTTTAGCTCTAGGATCCAGTTTAGTTCTATGATTTTGTAGAGTTGAAGCATAACAAAGACAACCAAAAACCTTAAAACCATTGAGATCAGGATGGTGATCATATCTAAGAAAATAAGGAGATTTGTGTTGGAACAAAATGTGTTAAACAACTCTCTTCTGAATTAAGGAGGAGATTGTTGAAACATTATGTGTAAACATATCTCTCTTTATGGTTTTTATGATAACAAAGTGTTAAATAGAAAATTGGTTATTTGCTAATGCTTTGTTCAAGTTATTTCAGAACCACGTGCTTAATGATTGGTAGTTGATAAATGGTTATGAAAGAACAAGCTTAGAGCAAGAAAGGAAAGCTTAGAAGCAAGTTGCAAAGCTGGAAGAAAACTGGGTGCTTCTGAAGTGGTCCTGAAGTGGTGCCTCTGAAGTGAGAGTCTGAAGCCTGCGTCTGAAGACAGCTTCTGAAGAAGTCAACAAAAGTCAACGTCTGAAGACCTGCTTCTGAAGTCTGAGTCTGAAGAAGTGCTTCTGATGTACTGTTCACGTAGAAGCTTCTGAAGGCTGATGTGGCATGGAAAGCAACTGGTACTGTGCGCATTTAATGCCTGGATGTGTCAGAGCAACCCAATGGAAAAATTGTCTCCCTGACTCAAACATTCCCCAGCTTTTAAGGAAAGCAAATTCAAAAATGGATGCTGCTCTGTTTTTCTGGAAAAGTTCAACACACAATTTCAGCTATCCTAGCTCTCAACTTGCAACGGCTCTCTGCTTAATTTCTGCAAGTCTTCAACAGCTCTATTTTCCTCTATAAAAGGAAGAAGAATTGAAGAAGAATTTTGCTAAGACTCTTGAAAAAATCTGTCTGAAACTTGCTCTGTTTTGCTGTCAAAACTCAAAGTTCACAAACCTCTTAGAAATTCTTTTTTCTGTTGTAACTTAGAATTTATTAAGGTTAAGAGTCTTAACTTGTGTTGTATTAAGAGAACACCTCTGATATTTTATCAAGTGTTCAACCCAAACTCATTTCTTTGTAATTCAGTTTGGTATCTAAGTCTTAGTCTGCGTACTAAGCATTGTAAGTCTCATTACTTAGTGTTTTGAGCAAGCTGTAACCTCATTCCTTTGTGGTCTGAGTCAGAAAGTCTCAGTACTTTGTGTCTGAGCATTGGGAAGCCTCTTGACTTGGTGTATTGAGCATTAGAAGCCTCTTCCTTTGTGGTTGAGCAATTGGAAGCCTCTTCCTTGGTGGTTGAGCAACTGGAAGTCACTTCCTTAGTGGTTGAGCAATTGTAATCAGCTGATTATAGTGGAAATCTCTTGTTGGAAAACAAGGGGACTGGAATACTTCCTACATTGGGAAGGAACCAATATAAATCTTTGTGTGTCTCTCTTTCCCTCTCTCTTTTCATTTTGAATCCGCTGCAATACACTTTGATAATAGTTCAGGACTGATTCATATCAGCTTCTGAACTTAACTTAAGTTTTGAAAAGAAAGAAACCAAGTTTTTGGAGTCCACACAATTCAACCCCCCCCCCCCCTCTTGTGTGTGTTTTTCTCACCTTCAGTTGGTATCAGAGCTCCGATTCTGATATTAACACTTAACAGTGTGTCAGTAGGATCCTGAGAAAAACATGTCATCTGATAATGAAGATTCACCTCCTCCTCCTCCTCCTCCTCCTCCTGTTGGTAGACATACTTCTGTACAATATGATTATGGCACTGATGAAAGAAAATCCAGGTCACACAATAAACCTCCAATGTTTACTGGTGATCCTGAGAAGTTCTCATGGTGGAAGAGTAAAATGTACAGCCATATCATTGGTATAGATGATTCACTATGGGATATTATTGAAGATGGAATCTCAATACCAGTTGATGAAGAAGGTGTTGCTGTCAACAGAAGAGCTTTAAGTGATGCAGAAAGAAAGATATATAGAAAGTATCACAATGTGAGAGGAATCATTGTGGATTCCCTACCTCACTCTGAGTACCAGAAGCTGAGTGACAAGTCCACAACAAAGGCCATCTTCACATCCCTCTGCTCTAACTATGAAGGTAATAAAAAGGTTAGAGAAGCTAAGGCTAACATCCTTGTTCAGCTATATGAATTGTTCAGAATGAAAGGATGAAAATATTGAGACAATGTTCTCAAGATTTCAGACTCTGGTTTCTGGACTTCAGATTCTGAAGAAGAGTTATACCACAGCTGATCATGTGAACAAACTCTTAAGAAGTCTGCCATCCAAATGGAGACCTAAAGTGACTGCTATTGAGGAAGCTAAGGATCTGAATACTTTAAGTATTGAGGATCTTATAAGCTCCCTCAAAGTGCATGAACTGGGACTCAATGAGGATGAGTCTGTTAGAGAACCAAAATCATTAGCTCTGAAATCTAAAAGAAAGCCTGCTAAAGCTTTGAAAGCTATTGAATCTGAAGAAGAAATTCCTGAGGGAAATTCTGATGAAGATTCAGATGCTGATGAGCTTGCAATGCTTTTTAAAAGAATTCAGTATCTAATGAATAGAAAGAAAAAATTCTCTAACAAAAGCAGTAACTTTAGAGGATCTGGTTCAAAGAGGGATAACCAGAAGGAAAGCTGTTACAACTACAAGAAGCATGGGCACTTTATTGCTGACTGTCCTGATCTTCAGAAGGAAAAGTCTAAAGAGAAAGCAAAGAAGTCCAGCTCAAAGTCTAGTAGTTTCAGAAACAAGCTTAAAAAGAGTCTCATGGCAACATGGGATGATCTGGACAATGAGTCTGAATCTGATGAAGAGGAAGCAAACCTAGCTTTGATGGCAACTGCATTCTCTGATGCAGAATCCTGTTCAGATTCAGATGAAGAAGATGAGGTATATTCTGAACTCACTAGATCTGAATTAATTAAAACAGTTAAAGATCTTATGAGTCATCTAAAAAACAAGTTAGGTGAAATTAAATCTTTGAAAAATAAAACTAACTTGCTGTCTGAGGAAAATCTTAAACTTCAGAATCAAATATTTGAATATGATGAAGAAGTTGAAGAACTAAGAAAAGAGGCTCATAAGAAATCTGAAGAGATTCCTAATGAACATGAAATAGCTCTTCAGGATTTCATTTTAACTGGAATCAATAGAACTAAAATTGCCTCTATACTTTATAATATGGTCAGAAACAAAGGTGAAGGCATTGGCTATGATTCATTCAAACCTTCAAATGAATCAAACTCACCTTCCTGTTCTGGAAATATTTTAAAAGGCAATGGTATATGCTTTGTGCCTACTTCTGATAACTCTGAGAAATTGAAAATGTCAGAAATTGAGACTGAGTCTGAAGTTCTGAACAGCTCAGACTCTGAAGCTTCTGAACCTAAGGGTAAGATAAAGGCAGATGTTAAAACCTTGCCTAAATCTAAGCCAAAAGGTCCTAAGCCTAAGAGTAAGAGAAAATCAGACTCTAAACCTGAAAATGTTCAGAGTCTGAAGAGTTCAGAACCTGGAACTAGTAAGTCTCAGAATCTGAATAAGTCAAATTCAAATTTTTCAAAGACTGGGTTTATTAAAACTTCAAAATCTATTAAACCAGTCAATACAAAACATTTTCAATCTCAGAATGTTAAGCAAAGCAAGCAAAAGCAAACCAATCAGTTTTCTGCTTCTAATTATTTTAAGAAAGGCAAAACTGAAGCTTGCCTTGTGCCTGAAGCTAACAAAGTTAGAATTCTGAGGATATCAGAACCAAAGCACTCAATGGTTCAGACTCTAAACAAATCAGAACCAAAGACCTTCAAGTCTCAGGTTCTGAAGAAATCTGAGTCCAAACCTTTGAGAACTCAGATTCTGAAGAACTCAGGTTCTGAAACTCAAACTTATTCAAGATATAAGGATTCATATCCTAAGTATCAGAACAAGTCTGAATATCATAACTTCAGACACAAGATGAAAAAGCCAAAACCTTTCAGGACTAACCCCAAAGGACCCATGAAAATCTGGGTACCTAAGTCTGAGATCATTTCAATTGCAGATATGCTTAACATCCAAAGAAAAGGAAAGGTCCTGGTACCTGGACAGTGGATGCTCGCATCATATGACAGGGGACAAGTCTATGTTCCAAACCCTGACTCTGAAAGAGGGAGGAACTGTGGGGTTTGGAGGAAGTCAGAAAGGAAAGATCATTGGTACTGGTAAGATAGGTAATTCTTCCCTCTACATTGATAATGTTTGGCTGGTAGATGGACTTAGACATAATCTACTTAGCATAAGTCAATTATGTGATAGTAATTATGAAGTCTTGTTTAATAAGAACACTTGCACTGTAATCAACAATGAAAATAAGGCTGTAGTGTTCAAAGGTAATAGGAAAAACAATGTTTACAAAATAAACTTTTATGAATTGGTTCAGCAGAAGGTTGTTTGCCTTCTGTCTGTGAGTGATGAGAAATGGGTTTGGCACAAAAGGCTGGGACATGCTAACTGGAGACTCATCTCTAAGCTTAGCAAGTTACAGCTGGTCAGAGGCCTACCCAGCATTGATTATCACTCAGATGCTCTATGTTCATCATGCCAAATTGGAAAATTTTCTAAAACTTCTTTCAAATCTAAGAACATTGTTTCCACCTCAAAACCTTTAGAACTCCTTCACATTGATTTGTTTGGTCCTGTTGGAATAACTTCAATCAATGGGAAGAAGTATGGACTTGTAATTGTTGATGATTACAGTAGGTGGACTTGGGTTAAGTTCCTTAGAACCAAAAATGAAACATATGATGTGTTTTTCAAATTCTGCAAACAAGTACAAAATGAAACTGATTTGAAAATTTTAAAAATCAGAAGTGATCATGGTGGGGAATTTGAAAATGAACCTTTTGAAAATTTTTGTGAAGATCATGGAATTATCCATGAGTTCTCATCTCCTAGAACTCCACAACAAAATGGAGTTGTAGAGAGAAAGAACAGATCTTTACAGGAAATGGCCAGAACCATGATCCATGAATCCAAAATTGCTAAGTACTTTTGGGCAGAAGCTGTAAACACAGCATGTTATATTCAGAACAGAATCTATATCAGACCTATTCTGAATAAAACAGCATATGAACCGTTTAAAGGAAGAAAACCAAGTATTTCTTATTTTCATCAGTTTGGTTGTACATGTTACATACTAAACAATAAAATCTACCTAAACAAATTTGATGCCAAGGCTCAAAAGGGTACCTTTTTAGGATACTCAGAGAGATCTAAGGCATACATGGTGTATAATTCTGAAACACATGTTGTTGAAGAAGCTATACACATTAGGTTTGATGATAAGAAGCCTGGTAATGAAATACCAGAGCTGGTTGAGAGTTTTGCAAATGTCAGAATCTCATAAGAACCTTCAGAAACTGAACCCAGTTCAGAGTCTGATGAAGGTTCAGAAGCTGAAAACAATGAAGAATCTGAGAAACTCTCTGATAAAGACACTACTCCTGAAGAAAATCAAGACCAGCATGGTTCTGAACAAATCCCTGATGGTTCTTCAGAAGCTAATCCACCCAGAACCTCATTCAAGTACAAGTCTTCACACCCAGAGGAGTTGATCATTGGAAACAAGAACAGTCCAAGAAAGACAAGATCAGCATTCACTCAGAATGAGTCTATGCTTGGCCTGCTATCCATGATTGAGCCCACAACTGCTGATGAAGCACTTGCTGATGATGGCTGGATTGTAGCAATGCAGGAAGAACTGAACCAGTTTCAAAGGAATGATGTCTGGGATCTAGTTGCAAGACCTGATCATAAGAATATCATTGGAACAAAATGGGTGTTCAGGAACAAGCTCAATGAACAAGGAGAAGTGATCAGAAACAAGGCTAGATTAGTAGCTCAAGGGTACATCCAGCAAGAAGGAATTGATTACACTGAGACATTTGCTCCAGTTGCAAGACTGGAAGCAATCAGGTTACTTCTTTCTTATGCTGTTAATCATGATATCATCTTGTATCAAATGGATGTTAAGAGTGCTTTCTTAAATGGTGTAATTTCTGAAGAAGTGTATGTAAAACAACCTCCTGGTTTTGAAGATGTTAAAAATCCAGATTATGTTTTTAAACTTAAGAAGTCTTTGTATGGTCTGAAACAAGCTCCCAGAGCTTGGTATGAAAGGCTAAGCAACTTCTTGATTAAAAATGATTTTGTAAGAGGTCAAGTTGATAATACACTCTTTAGAAAAACTGTTAAGAAAGAAATCTTAATTGTGCAAATATATGTTGATGATATCATATTTGGTTCTACTAATGCCTCCCTTTGCAAAGAATTTTCAAAGTTAATGCAGGATGAATTTGAGATGAGCATGATGGGTGAGCTGAAATTCTTTTTGGGAATTCAAATCAACCAATGCAAAGATGGTGTCTATGTTCATCAGTCCAAATACACTAAGGAGCTTCTGAAGAAGTTCCAGCTGGATGATTGCAAGCTGATGACAACACCAATGCATCCCACCTGCACCTTAAGCAAAGAGGACAATGGCTCTAAAGTAGATCAGAAGTTGTACAGAGGTATGATAGGTTCTCTTTATACTTAACTGCTTCTAGGCCAGATATTTTATTTAGTGTATGTCTGTGTGCTAGATTCCAGTCAGATCCTAGAGAATCTCATATGACTTCTGTCAAGAGAATCTTTAGGTATCTGAAAGGAACAACTAATTTGGGACTTCTGTACAAGAAATCTCTAAATTATAAGCTAGTTGGATTCTGTGATGCTGACTATGCTGGGGACAGGATTGAAAGAAAGTCCACTAGTGGAAACTGTCAGTTTCTTGGTGAAAATCTGATATCATGGGCCAACAAGAGACAAGCAACCATTGCTTTGTCAACAGCAGAAGCAGAATACATCTCAGCTGCAAGTTGTAGCACACAACTGCTCTGGATGAAACATTAATTAGAGGATTATCAGATTCATGCAGATAATATTCCAATTTATTGTGATAACACTGCTGCAATATGTCTGTCTAAAAATCCAATTCTGCATTCTAGAGCCAAGCACATAGAAATAAAACATCATTTTATAAGAGATTATGTTCAGAAGGGTGTTCTAGATATTCAGTTCATTGATACTGATCATCAATGGGCTGACATATTCACAAAACCCCTAACAGAAGAAAGATTTAATTTTATTAAAAAGAATCTGAACATGCACTTTATCTCTTGAAAATGTGCTTGAATCTGAATGGAATCCTTGATTCTGAGTTTATCATAAGCTAAGACTTATCAGACACTCACTTTCTGAGAGTCTGAAGAAAGTTAAGCCTGAAAAACTTCAGAGTCTGAAGGATCAGAACCTGGATTTTCTGACTTCTGAATCTGATAGGAATCTAATGATTGGTCAGAATCTGATAAGTATAACCCTGGGCAATGAAGACTGAAGCTTTGAAAGTTTATACTTTATTCCTCCCAAAGTCATCAATTTAAAAATGTGATTTTCTGTTTTGATATCAACTGCTAAATTTGCTTTAATTTCAGTTGGCATCAGTTTGTTTTTAAACTGTTTAGCACAGACACATTTTTCAAATGCTCAATTTGTATCAGACATGTTCAGTTTTTAGAACTTATTTCAAATGCTATATCTTGGTATCAGCACTGAACCACATTTTGGTATCAGGTTCTGATATAAGTTCAGCAGTATTAAAAACTTTCATTTGGTATCAGGCTCTGATATAACCTTTCAGTTGGTCTATGATCTTAACTATTTTGTTTTAAAAATGAGTTAGACTTGCTCTGATACTGAACAAAATATACGGAACAACCATGTCTGAACAATGAATGCTCTGATCAGAAGTTCTGAACTTTTTCTGCTTCTGAACAACATTCTATTTTCAATGCAAAGTCATATACTCATTGAAAATCAAGTATGTTCTGATGCTCATCTTTGCTGCTTGATTATCTATATGATTGCATAAATATCTCACATGTTTTTCAAATTCTCTTGGAGAAAGGGGAAGAAATTCCTAAAGGGGGAGATATTTTGTTTTTGAAATCCTTCTTTTCTAAAAACTTTTTGTTGATGACAAAAGGGGGAGAAAGTAAAACAAGTATTAAGGCACCTGAGCTCACAATATAAGTTAAATTCTGTCAATATATTAACTTATGGAATGGGAGTAAAAGGTATTAATGCCTGAGGCTCTGAACATAAGTTAAAGTTCTGATTGAATTTAACTTATGAGAACTGATTTTAACTCTTAGCCTCTGAATTGAAATTCTGTGAGATACATAACTCTTAGTGAGTTAAAATGAATTTAAAATAACTTGGATAAGACTCAGGGAGCTTACAAAACTCATCCTATGGATTATCAGACTTAGGGGGAGAGCTTACAAACCTCAGAACCTGAAGTCAGCAAGTTATTTATAATTCTGAGTGTTAATTTCACTTTATTGTTTTAAGTTGAGTTTAATTAACATGGATAAGAATCAGGGGGAGCTTACAAACCTAACCTTGAGGATTGTCAGACCTAGGGGGAGCTTACAAACCTCTCCTGAAGTCATCTTGCTAATTAAACTTAACAACAATTCTGAAATTTTCACATTTGTGACTTAAACTGAACTTAATTAACTTGGATCAGACTCAGGGGGAGCTTACAAACCTCACACCCTGCAGTTAACTTGTTAATTAGGTTAACAACAATTTTCTGATTTAATACTTATGTTTGTCATCATCAAAAAGGGGGAGATTGTTGGAACAAAATGTGTTAAACAACTCTCTTCTGAATTAAGGAGGAGATTGTTGAAACATTATGTGTAAACATATCTCTCTTTATGGTTTTGATGATAACAAAGTGTTAAATAGAAAATTGGTTATTTGCTAATGCTTTGTTCAAGTTATTTCAGAACCACGTGCTTAATGATTGGTAGTTGATAAATGGTTATGAAAGAACAAGCTTAGAGCAAGAAAGGAAAGCTTAGAAGCAAGTTGCAAAGCTGGAAGAAAACTGGGTTCTTCTGAAGTGGTCCTGAAGTGGTGCCTCTGATGTGAGAATCTGAAGCCTGCGTCTGAAGACAGCTTCTGAAGAAGTCAACAAAAGTCAACGTCTGAAGACCTGCTTCTGAAGTCTGAGTCTGAAGAAGTGCTTCTGATGTACTGTTCACGCAGAAGCTTCTGAAGGCTGATGTGGCATGGAAAGCAACTGGTACTGTGCGCATTTAATGCCTGGATGTGTCAGAGCAACCCAATGGAACAGTTGTCTCCCTGACTCAAACATTCCCCAGCTTTTAAGGAAAGCAAATTCAAAAATGGCTGCTGCTCTGTTTTTCTGGAAAAGTTCAGCACACAATTTCAGCTATCCTAGCTCTCAACTTGCAACGACTCTCTGCTTAATTTCTGCAAATCTTCAACAGCTCTATTTTCCTCTATAAAAGGAAGAAGAATTGAAGAAGAATTTTGCTAAGACTCTTGAAAAAATCTGTCTGAAACTTGCTCTGTTTTGCTGTCAAAACTCAAAGTTCACAAACCTCTTAGAAATTCTTTTTTCTGTTGTAACTTAGAATTTATTAAGGTTAAGAGTCTTAACCTGTGTTGTATTAAGAGAACACCTCTGATATTTTATCAAGTGTTCAACCCAAACTCATTTCTTTGTAATTCAGTTTGGTATCTAAGTCTTAGTCTGCGTACTAAGCATTGTAAGTCTCATTACTTAGTGTTTTGAGCAAGCTGTAACCTCATTCCTTTGTGGTCTGAGTCAGAAAGTCTCAGTACTTTGTGTCTGAGCATTGGGAAGCCTCTTGACTTGGTGTCTTGAGCATTAGAAGCCTCTTCCTTTGTGGTTGAGCAATTGGAAGTCTCTTCCTTGGTGGTTGAGCAACTGGAAGTCTCTTCCTTAGTGGTTGAGCAATTGTAATCAGCTGATTATAGTGGAAATCTCTTGTTGGAAAACAAGGGGACTGGACTACTTCCTACATTGGGAAGGAACCAGTATAAATCTTTGTGTGTGTCTCTTTCCCTCTCTCTTTTCATTTTGAATCCGCTGCAATACACTTTGATAATAGTTCAGAACTGATTCATATCAGCTTCTGAACTTAACTTAAGTTTTGAAAAGAAAGAAACCAAGTTTTTGGAGTCCACACAATTCAACCCCCCCCCCCCCCCTTCTTGTGTGTGTTTTTCTCACCTTCAATTTGTTTTGCAATAGAGGAGTGGGAATACTATTGATGATGTATATAGCGTGTAGAACAGAGTAAGACCAAAATTGTTTAGGTAATTTGGACTGGAAGAGCAAGGCTCTGGCAACATTCAATATGTGCTGATGTTTTGTTTCAACCCTCCCATTTTGCTGGGGAGTTTCCACACAACTTGTTTGATGTTATATGCCTTTGGAAGAATAAAAATCAGGCATAAGAAATTCAGGACCATTATCAGTCCTTACAATTTTAACTTTGCAAGCAAACTGGTTTTCTATCATAAGAATAAAATTTTGAACAAATTTTTGAACTTCAGATTTGGTTTTACAAAGCATGATCCAAGTAAAACGACTATAGTCATCTAAAGCTGTAATGAAATACGTATGACCATGAATTGACTGAGTAGAAACAGGACCCCATATGTCAAAATGAATCAATTCATAACAATGACTAGCTTTATTCATAATGAGCTGAAAAGGTAATTTCTTATGTCTAGAGTAATGGCAAATATCACACACTGAATTTTCATCAATTTTTATACAAGGAAAGGATTGTTGCATACTGAGCAGCCTATGATTGGATAGGTGTCCTAGTCTAAAGTGCCATAAGGCTGCTTGGGGTAAAGGAGAGTTATGCAGGCTGGCTTGAGATGAAGCTATAACAGGTTGAGGTTGTGGAGAAGCTTGTGTGGCAAGAAAGTACAATCCTTCAATCAAATCAGCCGAACCAATCATCTTCAAGCTCCTCCTTTCCTGTATCAAACATTTATCATTATCAAAAGAAACTATGCAACCATTATCAACACATAGTTTTGGCACAGAAAGCAGATTAAGATTGAATTCTGCTACATGTAAAACATTCTTAGCAACTAGTCCTGGTGAAAATTGTACAGTGCCTGAGTACTTAGCTATAGCCATATTGCCATTTGGTAACTTGACATGAACAGGTGTAATAGGGTTATATGAATCAAAATTATTGACACAGGAGCATATGTGATCACTGGCACCAGAATCAACTATCCAAGATCCAATATTGGAGTGATTCAGAGAGTAAGAAACTCTGGATATACCTGAAGTCACATGATTTATGACATGATTCACCTTGCTAGAAGAACCTTGCTGAGTCTGTAGCAGGTGAACAAGGTGATCATATTTCTCCTTGGTGAAACCAAAAGAATCAGTGCCTTTGCAGCTCTTTGAATCTTCCAAATCCTCCATTTCTTCATTTATCTCAAGAGAAGAATTGTTAACCGTAGCAGAACTTTTACCAAAATGTGGAGGAAAACCATGTTTCCTATAGCAAGTTTCCATAGTGTGCCCATTTCTCCCACAAAAGGAACAAACACGTTTATTGCCAGGTGTGAATGAAGAACCGCCACTGTAACCACCATTACCACGCCCTCTTCCTTGAGATTTACCCACTGAATTAATCAAAATCTTGGAATCATCTACAGGAAGAGAAATTTTGAACTGACGTTCATGTTGCATTACCATTGAAAAAATCTTGTTCAATGTTGGTAATGGATTCATCAGCAAAATTTGTGAACGTACAAGATCAAAAGAATCATTAAGACCAGTAAGAAAACTAATGGAACGTGTGATTTCATGCTGATGCTTTGCATTCATCACACTAGTAACACACATACAACGATGTGGACAAGCACAAATGGGAGTAGGAAGATAAGCTTCAAGTTCTTCCCATAAAACCTTCAATGCTGTAAAAAACTCTGAAACAGAACGTGAATCTTGCTTCAACCCAAAGATCTCACACTGCCGTTCAGAAATACGAATGAAATCTCCTTGAGAAAAGCGTTTTTTGAGCTCGTTCCATACGTTCATAGCATTTTCCAAAAAAACGATGATTTGAGCAATTGAATCTTCTAGAAAATTCATGATCCAAGAGTGTACAAGCATGTTACAACGATTCCACGCCTTGAAACTAGGATCAAATTTAGTTGGAACTGGAATTGATCCATCCACAAAATCAAATTAGTTCTTTCAACCTAAGGCTCTTCGCATTGAACGCGCCCATGAATGATAATTGGAATTGCTAAGAACTGGAGTAATTGCGACGGAAGAAGGTCCGTCAGAAGCATGAACATAGTAAACATTGCCAGGTTGTTGAGACAGATCGAGAATCGGTGGAACAACGCCGCCACCATTAGCGCCACCGTTAGTGGCGGTGTTGCCAGTACGTGCCATCGGAGAAGAAGAGCAAAACAGAAAACAAACGAAAAAGAAAAAAAACGATGTGCAGCAGAGCTCAGAAGAGCTCTGATACCATCATAAACTTCACCATCTTCATGGTGAAAACAGAGAAAAGCATAAGCTAAAAGGAAGAAGAAGAAGAAGAAGAAGAGAAAATGTGAGAAAATCTAAGATTCATTCAAAATTGAATTTAGTTAGTTACAAGGAAGCTATATATATATATATATTATTAAGGTGGTGGTGGTGGCTAGGTAAGTGTGAGCGCATGACAAAACTAAATTGAGATTTAACGTGATTAATTATAGAATAATAAAAGACCTAGAAAAGAAAATAAACAAGTTTTCTTATAGAGAAAAGATACCGAACAATATTGTAACGGTCTTGTGGGTGTTGGTTTGATGGGTTTTCTTTGTGCAAAGAGTACTCATACTCAATTGTGGAGGGCTTTTTATCCTGAGGACGACGAGGCAAGAAAGAACTGTTGCACCATTGAGGCAGAGCCGCAAAACGTCTTAAAGAGAGAGACCTAGTCCGCTCAGCCCAAATTTTGTTCTAACAGAATTACTTTGTGTGCTTTCAAGTTTGATTTTTTGCAGAATTGATTTCAAGTGTTCGATATATGATTTAAAGTGTTAAAGAAATGTTTCAACAATTTTAAGACGATGAGAGTATCTGCCATGGATGTCGTCATATTTGTCGAGTGCATTGTCCTTCATGTTGATTCAAACGAGTCATTTCGATATAAAGGTATATTTTCAAATGAACTTCAAAAAGTTGATCATGGTGAAATTGTCTCTAAAGGTATGTCTTTAGATGTATTATTTTCATGATTGGAGTAATTGATGAATTATTTCTTGCTTTGAAATAATTGAAGAATACCCTCATAGTCAAGAATTTTAAGTAGAGATTTTTAGAACAATAACTTTTTATTATTGTATGATAAACTTCTGTTGTGCGACTATGTTTCGTTAAAAAATTGGAATTAGAATTAGCATGAAAATGGGCAGAAACCCCTAAAAAAATTCAGTTGATTTAAATGTGATAAAATAGTCATTTGACAAGGAAATGATTTTGAGTTACAATACAATATGTTTTTATCAATGTTGTTGATATATCTGAAGGGTGATGCATAGATACTATTGCAATTCGCCATGTTTACAATAATAGATATTTGTTTAAGAATTATTATATTGATTAAATGTTGTGACAACAGATGTGAAATTTAAGTTTACCTCTGGAAAGATTGAAAAATTTAAAGATGTAATGTATTTTCCAGATATGAGAGAATTTAGTTTATGACTATATTCTTAATAATGATAAGTTTACCCGAACTTTTGAGATTTATTTGTATATCCTTAGAAATGATAATAATTTTATACGAAAGAATTAGGCTAATGATGAGATGAATATTTGAATAAATAAAATAATTTATTTGCATGTTTGTCTTAGTCTAATATTTGGCACTTAGAAATTGATTCAACAATTTTTTTGGAACTGATTTATACGCTCTTTTAAGGTTGACGTTAATTTACAATCACTTATGATTGAAAACCATTGCGTTGTTTATCTTTTAAAATACAGTGTGCCAATTCCATGTTTTAATGTTGGCAAATTCTTGATTACACATCAATAAAAGGTGGGTAACTACCCATGTTGAGTTTGTCCAATCAAAACAATGTATTTATATAACATTAAAAATAATAAAAAAACAAATAAATAACTTTAATTGGTGTCAACTCAGTTGTAACTTGTATGCATCAATCTTATGAATTTGTTGATCTTTGATGAATTTAAGAATGTTGTTTCACATGATTTGAAGTAACGAAAGTGATAAGTGCAAATATGTAAAATAGAGTATAAAGTTTGCATTATTACTAATATTTTAAATACATGAGAATGACATGATTATTATTGGTTCTAATTTTTTTTCATGAAAATTGTTAAAAGTATGCTTTGAAAAAGAAAATGACATGTAGGACTTTTTTAAAATAAAAGTAATTATTGGAATTAAATTAGAACCTGAAGAGAACTTTATTTGTCAAGAGCACGTGGCTATATGATTCTAGTTGTGTCAAGATGTTCAAGAATTTTGATAACAAGGTTAATTAATCTATGTATACGAACATCAGTGGTGCTATATAGCACGACACTCTTGATGCACGACTAAGCACGAAGCGTCAAACAACCTACAATTTGCTCGGTAAACAAAAACAAACACCGTAAATCAAAACCTAACACTCTTTGATCGCAACAACTATTGTTGGACCGTTTGTATTATCATAAAACAAGAGGTTAAAGTATTAGTACTTACTAGTTACCAGTTATTAAGAAGACATATAAGAGAAAAGACAAAGTCAACAAAGAGGTTGGTAAGCACCGCAATTTAAAAAAGACGTGACTGATTTGGATAAGTGAGAAAAAATAAGGTACAATTTAATGTTCCTGGATTTCTTTTCCTTGGTCATATTCCATGCAAAATTAAAGAAAAGGAAAAGAAGGTGAAGTGAATATAAAAACTAAGCAAAAGTCATGATATAGAGGTTGGTATACGTACCGTCAATGGAAGGCATTAGAGAGGTGGAAAGATAGTCATAAATATTGTTGGGAAATTGAGAATTTAAAAGCACGTAAATTGAATGGCAAGCTCACTCTTATACTGATTTGTGTGATTTGCACGATTTATTTGTCGTGTACATTAGCATTTTTCATACGAACATATATTGACAATACTTGGTATGGTGTTGATAGCTATTCATGTGTGTTTTATGTGAAGGTGCTATAAAGTCCTTGTAAAGAGCATTTGTGTGCAAATGAGAAGGTCATGCTGTATCGTAAAGGACCATGAATCTAAGATTATCATTTATAATTTAACATTGTACTAGAAAGTTACATTGATGTTGGTTATTATCAAAGTTTTCCATTGTACTAAGAAGTTACAATGATGTTGATTAGTTTACCAATGTGTTTGAAAATTACAATGATGGTGTATGGAATAATCTATTAGATTTTGCTAAATAATAAATGTGATTTTCAGCCATATTGATTGATTGTGATAGAGTCATGGCTGTTACAAAGTTAATAAGATGATCATTGAGGTCTTGAAAAATTTGACTGGTCCTTTGACGAAAGGGTTAGTAAGAGAGACAGATTAGTTGATCATTTGACGAAATGATTAGTTAGAGAGGGCTTTGAAAACCTCAGAAAGAATGGGACTAGTGCCAAGAATAATTTTCTCATATGAGGGTAAAACCAACCTATAGACCGGAGATCCCAAGAAATATGTTCAAAGGGTAATAACAACTTATATAGAGATGTGGATCATGCTAAGAATTTTTTAAGTCTCATTCATATTTTCTTGGAGCATGATATCATGTAGTGAATGAAAAGGTTGAATTAATTTCTTAATGAGTTCTATACTCCATATGGAGTGGAGTAAATAACTACATCATTACTTTTGATAGACTCGCCTATGTGAATGTGGAGATTTGACCGCTTCCTATGAAATTTCGGGAAATTTTCTAAAGCATTCATTATAATGGGATAACGTGTAGGGCCATAATGCACGGGCTTTGAAACTACACCTTGAAAGGTTGAGTGTGTAATGTTATCTGAGATAAAGTTCAAGACTAAGAGTAGCTAGAATCATACAACATCATAATCACAAGAAATACATACTAATAGGATTGACTACATTTAATCCTAATAAATGGAGTTTAGCTACTCATTGTCATGGTAACCTTACAAAGATGAGAGGAAAAGAGATGGATTGACATCAAGCCTTGATTTCTCAATGAATCTTGCGAATCCACCTTTAATCCTTGATCCCTGGTGAGTTCTTTGTGTTTATCTGGTTTTCTCTCTTTTAAAATGACATCAGATTCCCTGTTTTGAAGTCTGAGGCTATTTATATACTTTCTGGAAAATTGCAGCTCGCTTAGCCATGCCCAGGCTCGCTTAGCGAGCTGACCTTTCTTCCTCATTGGGTTTCTGCAAAAATTGCCTTAGCTCACTTAGCTACGCTATACTTCGCTTAGCCAGACCACTTCGCTTGGTCACGCTATACATCGCTTAGCCACGCTCTAGAATCCTGGTTTCCCTCGCTCTATTTTTCTTCCATTTTTTATCTTTAAATCCCACGGCAAGTATATTTCCTACATAAATGGTTGACATTAGGTATAAAAAGCACATATTGTTATTTTTCCATTAATTTGGAGCTTTTACATGAGATAACTTGCAAAACAAGTTAATAAGTGCCTTAGTTATACATGTGATTTATTTAATTTCCAACACTTATCAACTCTCCCCAACCTAAATCTTTGTTTGTCCTCAAACAAAGGACTCAAAAATGACATTTACATGCCTTGAAAAGCTGTTTGAATGCAATAGTGGATTTATAATAATTTCTTTTTCTTTGTGAATCAATCAATTTGATATGAAAAATTAGAATGCATGATTCAATTGTGAATTGCACGGGCAAGTCTCATGTCCTTCACTGATATGGAAATGAACTATGAATGTGAAACAAGTCCTAAACACAAAATTCATGTCATGTAGTTCAAGTCAATAACATGGCTACTAGTGAATCACACCTAACACACTTCTTTGTAAGTAGATAATACAATATAATATAATGGTATGTGGGAAATGAACTCACATCTGACAATCCTGCTAATATCCTGATCATGTTAGGTGTCCATCTAAGCATATATCACAAAGGTCTTTTAAGGGTTGTTACTTGGACTGGTTCCAAACGAATTGTCATATATGTGGAAATTGGATTAAAAAATGGCCAGTTTAGAGGAACATTCTTCTACTTTTGATATTTACAACAAAATAACTTATTTAAATACATCTCATCATTTGCTCTGTCTGCAAACCCTTCGGTGAAAAACAATTGATACAAACTATTCTTGACAACTTATTCCATTTGATATATTTTTTCTCTTTTTTTTCAATGTTTTTTTTTTCTTTTCATTATTTTCATTGTTGTCAAGATAGTAATTCTAAAAACCACCATGTTACTTGATGTTCAAGTAAACCTCCCTTTTCTCGCTAACTTGCACAAAACATAACCCAAATTTGAATGTTCCCCTGTTGTAAGGCAAGGGACATAATTTAAGTAATCATGAAGGTTCAGGGTTAATCATTCAAGAAAAATAATCAGAATCTATCACTGAACCAATTATGAACTAGATTTTGAAAAATTAGGACAAATTCACTAGGAGCATTAGGTTTTGCCTGGTGAATGTGACAGTTCAAAATTGATGTAGATTTTGTACATTTGGCTCAAAGGGGGTTATCAATTACTCACTCACTCATTGGGTAGGCTATATGTGGTTCAAGAGTTATGCTCAATTTGAAAAATTTGCCTTGATCATTTCTATGCTTTCATACATTTCCAAATAGTGGCAAGATTTAACATAAAACGACCGAGTTAAAACAAAACATTGTCGGTCTCTTGTGCATATAGTAAAACAATGGAATATTTCCTCACATTTAAGCTGGTTCTAAGTGATTCACATACCAAACATGTTATTGTCGAGAACTGAATGAAACAACTTTTGTGTAAAGTACACATTTCAAATTCAAGTTACCATTCTAGAAAAGCAAGAAACATGTACCTTGGCTTTTTGCAATTCATTAAAAAAATATCATTATCATGCATTTGTTGTTGGCTCACTCAAACCTTGGATGTTCAAGCTTTGCACCATTCAAGCATTCAATAACAGGCGCTTAGAGAGTATTTTCAAATCTATTCTAGGTTTCATTCAAAAGTTACTTAAGTTATGAATAATGAAATATAATATGCATCAATATAGAATTAAGGGCTAGAAGATTGGGTTGCCTCCCAACAAGCGCTTCTTTTACGCCACTAGCTTGACGCCTTTTTCGTTAGGGTGGCCAAAATGAGAAGAACAACACATCCTCCTTTGTATTCCTTCGCTTTGGGAGGAATTCCATGAACTTGAAGTAGAGCTGATGTGGAGTCCATATCCTCCCTAGCTTTTGTTTGCTGAACAAGGCACATATTTCGTCTATTACACGATCAATTTTTGCCTTGCTCTCTTTCACCCCCTTTTGTTCACATAATTCTTCCTTGTCAAGTAATCCTTCAACTTCCTTTGTAGCCATCATCACTTCTTTGACATCAAAAGTCTTGGCCTCTTTAGTATATGACCATTCTTGAGGAAGTTCTACTCTGTGTGGCGTCTCTATTTCTTCCTCTATTTTCATTATGCCACATCCTTCTAACATTATATCTTCCTCAATTTTCTCAACACCTTCTTCAACAACCTCTCCGAATTTCTCATCCTTAGTTGGAATATTTTCTTGTTCTCCAAGAGTAGATTGATTGTTGGTTTGAATATCCATGATTGTTGATGCATAAGCTAATTGTGCCTGCATCATCTCCAAATGGCATAATAAATTCTTCAATCTTTGTTCGGTATTATGCATGTTTATCATGGATTGTTGTATGAACACATTCAAAATATTTTCCATTTTTGATATTCATTCATCTTCAGAAGGATGTTGCTGATACTGTTGATATGATTCATATTCGAATAGAGTATAGAAGTTGATATAACCATGATCATCCATGATTTCGTTTATGTGGAGAATCAAAAAAACAAATATAACTAACAAGAAATTTTTCTTCGTATAGCAAAGAGGGGTTAGTACAAACAAAAACTATACAATAGTAAAAAGAAAAGCAAAGAAAAATATTTAAAGGTTCTGATCTTTTCGTTGGGCGAGCTAACCTTGCCTAGCGAAATAAGTAGAACAAAGAAAAATATATACATATGCTCAAAAGAATACAAATTGTTGTGATGCTTAAAATATCTAAACATTAGTCCCCAGCAACGGCGCCATTTTGTTGTAGTATTTTCAAAAGTAAATATGTAAGTATCGTATCCATAGGGACTAGTGTGATATTAGGTCCGTTCAACAATTAATATTGTTTTAAGTGATGAAACTTCGATGTATTTTGTTTTGTAAACTAGAAAAACTACAAAATTGTAAATGATACAAGAGTTAGCAGAGAAATAAATATATTGGGACTAAACTTCATCAACCTATTTCGCATGTATTCTTATGATTAGTATCATAGATTCTAATTACTACTCGATATTATCACGTATTGCTCGACAAACATCATTCATGTCTAAACAACATTGCGGGTTCAATCGTATCAGTTAATCGATGATTTCTCAACCTATTAACCAATATGATAGCATTAAGATTCAATACTTGAATGAATATTAAACCAAAAAACTATGTCAAGATTTTAGTGTTTAATAGATATTACCCTAAGTTAGATTCAAAAGTATTTGTCAATAACAATTGAAGACCATGTGATTGAAACAGTAAAAGCAAGGATAATGATCAATATCATGAGTAGCTAGAATCATACAACATCATAATCACAAGAAATACATACTAATAGGATTGACTACATTTAATCCCAATAAAAGGAGTTTAGCTACTCATTGTCATGGTAACCTTACAAAGATGAGAGGAAAATAGATGGATTGACATCAAGCCTTGATTTCTCAATGAATCTTGTGAATCCACCTTCAATCCTTGTTGAATCCTTGATCCCTGATGAGTTCTTTGTGTTTCTCTGGTTTTCTCTCTTTTAAAATGACATCAGATTCCCTGTTATGAAGTCTGAGGCTATTTATATACTTTCTGAAAAATTGCAGCTCGCTTAGCCATGCCCAGACTCGCTTAGTGAGCTGACCTTTCTTCCTCATTGGGTTTATGCCAAAACCGCCTTAGCTCGCTTAGCCACGCTATACTTCGCTTAGCCAGACCACTTCGCTTAGCCACGCTATACTTCTCTTAGCCACGCCCTGGAATCCTGGTTTCCCTTGCTCTCTGACTTGTCTTGCTTTGACTTCGCTTTGAGTTTGCATAGCCACCCTCATGATCTATTTTTCTTCCATTTTTGATCTTTAAATCCCATTGCAAGTGCATTTTCTACATAAATGGTTGGCATTAAGTATAAAAAGCACATATTGTTATTTTTCCATTAATTTGGAGCTTTTACATGAGGTAACTTGCAAAACAAGTTAATAAGTGCCTTAATTATATATGTGATTTATTCAATTTCCGGCACTTATCAATACACCGAAATTATAGTAATGGACATTGCCATTTATTTTAGGAAATAGAGAAGATCTCAACTTAAATGATAGATGGTGGTATTATAACGCCAACATAATTGGGTTGTCATTGTTGGGATATGATATTTTTATGCTCTAATTTTCATTTATTTAATTTACTAACAATGTAATCAAGGGTGAATAGTAGATATAGCATCTTTTTCAAAATTTGTATCCAAATAAAATGGCATTTTTCTCTTTCAATGAAATTCAATTTATTTTTTTTGTAAACCATTTTGGCCTCGACTCTTATCATTCATTTAATTTTCTTTTTCTCCAGACACCGATCTTTGATTTTAAATCGGATTGCCTAGAGTTGCCTAAGGTTCTGAACAATAAGGTTTATCCTCACAATTATGTTGGGAACATTGTCGAAACAATTGATATGTGTAACACTTGATTTAGGTGGCATTTAACATGGAAAACACTATAATAGCTAGTGTTTAGAGAAAATTGTTCGTTAAGCACTTAGTGTTGTTTACTCAAAGGTACCTTGAACTACTCAAAATACCTTTAACTATCTTTCGATGCTGAATGGAAGTTAATTGACGATTAGTTTAGTTTGTAGGGAAACAAGTTGTAACTAATGTAGAGATGCTACGTGCAAGTGTTCATGATTTATTGTACAGGTGCAGCAGGCGAATCCTAGCCCTACCACATTGGCAGTATCCATAATTGAATTTTAAAACATGTACGGACAATTCACATGGGTGATTCAGTACCAATTGTTTGGTTGAAAATATGTGTGCTGCATTGAGACAAAAAGTTTGGTTCAAATATGTACGGTGTAATGAGACGAAAGCAAGTGTCCGATTTGAACAGTGATTAATAATCACACGATAGTAAATGATACTCCCTCCGTTCCTTATTACTCCCTCCGTCCCTTTTTATAAGAATACTTTACAAAAAAGTGTTGTCCCTAAATATAAGACTATCTACAAATTTTTAGATGCATTTATTACTCTTTTTCTACATGCACCCCTCATTAATATTATCAATATACTTTGAAATATGAAAAGTTAACATTAAATATCTCTATACACAAAGGGTAATTTGGTAATAGTAACATACATTTCTGACAAATTTATTACTTCAAACATTTTTCTTAATACCCGCGATTTTTGTAAACTATTCCTATAAAAAGGGACGGAGGGAGTATAAGAAGAAAAACCAAAAAACATCAAAACCAATACAATAATTAATTAATATAACTTTTTTAATATTTTTACAACTATACCCTCATAAAAAATTGTAAAGCATTAAATACATTCACAAATATTAAAAAGACAAACATTAAATTAGGGGTAGAAAAATTCTTTAAACAATAACTGCACCTTAAAAGTTAGGATATTTTCTTATAAATAGGACCAATTTTTTTTTTTTGAAAATTTTCTTATATACATGACCAGAGGGAGTAATTAATTAATGTTCGTTCGGGAATGAAAATTAACTACTATTGGTGATATTTTTGATCGTATGTGGTTCCCGTGAACAATTATTAGATGTCTAAACAGTAATTTTCATGTTTAGAAGGCACAAATACTTGTTGAATATTCTTTGGTCAGCCCTAACTCTATATGTATAGTCTATAGATGGCCGAAAATGTCATGAGATTCATTGTTGAGAACCTTATCATTAATTAAGTTGCGTTTGGAAAAAGTCTCACTTGTATATAGGTTAGATGGATTTGCAATTTGAAAATTTGGATGGTTGAATGAGAAAATGACATGTAAGATTGTTGTCATGAGATTCATGGTTGAGAGACTTATATTATTAATTAAGTTGCTTTTGCGACAAGTTCTAATTATGTATAGTTTAAATTAGATTTAGATTTAGATTTAGAGACTTATACAAATTGGCGTTAGGTATTTAACATTTAAATAAAAAACTGCAAAATTTCATACCTAAAAATAATTACCACTCAATTGTACCAATTCACGTTTAACAACAAAAACAAACAAAACACTCTTGATCGATAATACACACCACATGACAAAACAACTCCAAACAAGATGGTAAATTATTTATTGTTGGTGAAAGAAAACAACCTTTAACAAGAAATATCTTCAAAATCTATGCTTCTCAATGAATTCCTTGACCCTACCAATGAGTGCATTCATTTGGGCACTAACAGTGGGGTCTAAATCCACAGCAATCTTGTTGAGATAGAAACTATGAGTCATTCCCTTGCTCACAAACAGGTTCACTTCTTTATTGGCCTTCTTCATTGCTTCATAGTACTCCATTTCTGTGTCCTTCAGCAAATCATTTTCCGCTAGGCACAAAAGAAATGGTGGCAGTTTCAAGCCGTCGAGTGGTGGTGCCTCCGGGCCCATCGGGCATGTGAAGGGGTGGTCCTTGTTGCTCCCAATTGGTAGTGCCAAGCCCAAGAACTTGTCCAACATATCCGATGTTAGAAATGGTGATTGTGGCATTTCCATTTCGGACCGGCTTCGGTACGACCTGACAAATCCAGGATGGATGGGAATTGCTCCTGCAAGCCGAACTGGGCTCAGGTCTACCGAACCGGCTCTAGCTGCCACTTCATGGACTATGTTTCCTCCAGAACTATCGCCTATGAGGAAAACATTGTCAAAGTCACCATGTTCCTCAAGCCACGGGTCACGTACGTCTCCCTTGGCCACTGATTGAAGCCATTGGAGCGTTGCAAACCCGTCGTCAATGGCAGCAGGAAGACGGTGCTCAGGAGCTCTCCGTAGGTACGGAGAGACACAAATGGATCGAGTGGACCGGACTAACTCGGTGTAGACATGATAGTACATGAACCAATCTGGTTCACTAATGCAGAAACCTCCACCTTGAAAATGGAGGAGTATTGGTAGTTTTTTTTTGTCCTCCGGTGTTTTCTCCGGTAGGTATAACCGGGCACGATGGATGGAACCATCCTTGGTGTTGGTGGTGGTGGTGGTCGTGGTTGTTACGTCACGGGTGGCAACACCTTCAATGAATTGTTCATGGGGAGCAACCGGTTCAATCATGAACGTGACCTCGGGCGGTCCGGTCCATGTTCGGTCTACCGAACCATCATTGTAGATTCTAAGCCAACCGGACACTTCGTCCACTAGCTTCTTCTCTTGGACCATGGCACTAAGATGGGATATATGGCTTAGTTAGAAATGTTGTTGAAAGATACTATATATAGGCACTTGGATACATGACAGTGTGGTTTATTGATCTTCTTGTATAGTGGGAAGGAGTGGTTGTGGGTAGTTTTTAATTTGTGTGGAAAATTTGAAAATAGACCAAAGGATTTTTAATTTGTGGGTCGTTTTTAATTTGAAAATAGACCACATGCAACTTCCTAGAATTTCCTGTGAGAAAATAAGGGAAGTGTGACATTGAAATAAGGGAGAAATTCTTAGATGGGAACGTAAGTAACATGTCAGCATTTACAAACAACCAATAACAACATTACACCTCATTTAATTTATTAAAAAAAATTAAAAAATAAAATAAAGATGAAACGGGTCCTCCTTATTACTACTCTCCTTCCACGTTCTTTTTTTGAGCAAGTATTTTGTCCAAGGATTCCTTCCTACATCTAAACAAATAATACAGAACAATTACAGGGACATCGATCAATTTTAAACAAACAAATGATGTATTATGACTAGATTGCCATAATAGAAACTGAATCAGATTAATCACCAAAAAGAAGACAAAAAAATACATCAGATTGGTAACTGTGAACTTCCATGTGTGTGAAGGACTTCGGTGATTTTACTTAAAATCAAACCTTATTATGTTGCTAACTTCATAACCTATTGAATTCTTAACATTAAAGTTTGAGAATTAATCTCCTCAAGGTCATATATAAACTCTGCCGTTGGAGAAACAATTGCTCAAAATAATGGTGTAAGAAGAGCAAGCAATACAGAGGACATGTTTCATCTTTATTTTTATTTTTTTTTTATTTTTTTAATAAATTAAATGATGTGTAATGTTTTTATTGGTTGTTTGTAAATGTTGACATGTTACTTACGTCCCCATCTAAGAATTTCTCGAAATATAAAGTTTTAAAAGTATCGTGACTTCACCTCAAAGTCTAAACGTTTAGTCCTATAGAGAGTGAGTCCAAGGTTTGACGTCACCATAGCACTAGCTAGCACTTGCCAAGAATTTCTTCAACAAATACAACAACCAATCAAAAATATATTAATTGAACTGATTTGACTTTTAAACCAAAAATAAATAAAAAGTAACATTTCATTTAGATTTCATTTAAAAAAAAAGTTAAGGATATGTACTACCCACAAAATTAATTGGGATAATAATCATTTTAGTCCCTAAATGTTACATGTAGTCACAACAGTCCCTCAATGTATCAAAACTTTAAAATAGTATGTAATTGTACATTATGTTAGTCAAATGATCCCTTACGTTAAAATATATAGTTAATATTGTCATATTAGACTCTCAAAATACTTACTATCATATCAATTCTTATATGAAAGTTAATGTCAGCATTGGTGGTCTAAAGAGAGCTCATTAAAGTGCCCTAAAAATAGAATTTGGGTTCTCACGAAAGATTCGTTTTAAAGAGAGCTCATTAACGACTCGAACTCAAACACTAGTCAATGAATATTTTACTTTTTGATTGCCCTGTAAATACGTTAAATCATTCTTTTACTTTCTGATTTAGCATCTCAATTTGTGTCATTAATATTTTTCTTATTTATATATATATTAAGATGTCTAGATATGTCAATAATTGATATATACTTCGTGAAATAGTCAGTTTAATGATAGTATTTTACAAATATTGTTGGATGATATGAACAGCTTCTAAATCTACTAAGACCACCTACAATGGTGGTGTTGAATGAAGCATTCAACAGTTGAAAGCCTTGCAATGGTATTTTGTGTGGTGTTGAATGATGACATGGATGACCAAGGAGTTGAAACCATTCAACTCAGTTTAATGCCCTCGCCCTGGACACGTGGCAGCTTGCCACTGGCTAAAATCAGGCGCGTGTAATACACGCGGGGACAAGGCGCGTTTCGCGCAGAAGGAAGAGAGAGAAGACTGCTTTTTTATTAAAGCAGGACGCGTGGCAGCAGCTGATTGGCTCGCTGGATTTTTATTATCTTAATAATTTCAACTCAATTATTTCATTGTAAATTAATTTTAAAAAAAAAAAATTACCAAAATTCATGATTTTTTTTCCTCTATAAATAGAGACTTGGTTCATTTCATTTGGACACAAAAAAAAACCAAGTTTTTCAGTATCTTAAGCTTATTACTATCCTTCTATTAGCTATCCTTTTGAAGTTTTAAACTTCTTTTAAGTGAAATGGATCCCAATAATAGTAATTTCAACACCCAGAATTCTTCTAGTTACCCATTTAGCTACCAAAATCCCAACAATTATCAACATCCAAATCAATTTCCAAACCAACGTCCTCAAAACATGCATAATTTTGGTTTTGCACCAAATTTCAACCACCCATCCTCTGTTCCAAACTTTAATCCATATTATGGATCTATGATGGGATATCCATCTCAAACACCCCCGTTTAGTGGTTATATGCCAATGGGAAATGAAAACTTTCCGAGTGTTGGTGCACCTGAATTTCCTGAATTTTCAACACAAATAACTCTTGGTGGCATGACAAGTGGTCACGAAGTCACTCCAAATCCAGAGGATTCAACTCCTAAGAGCAAGAAAGCCCAGCAACCAGCATGGAACACTGAACAAAATTTGGTACTAATTAGTGGGTGGATTAAATATGGAACAAGCAGTGTTGTTGGGAGAAATCAGAAAGGTGAAACATATTGGGGTAAAATTGCTGAGTATTGTAATGAGCATTGCTCATTCGATCATCCGCGGGATGGTGTTGCATGCCGAAACCGTTTTAATTATATGAACAAAATACTGAATAAATGGATTGGCGCTTATGAAAGCGCTCAGCGTATGCAACGAAGCGGTTGGTCGGAGAATGATATTTTGGCAAAAGCGCAGGAATTATACGCGAGTGGGAAGAATATTCACTTTACTTTAATGGAAGAATGACACGCTCTCCGTGATCAACCACGTTATGGTAGTCAAGTAGGAAATATTGGATCAGGCAGTAGTGGATCCAAGAGATCTCACGACAGTGATGCATGTGGCTCAAACTCTGTAGGATCTACTGTTCGTCCAATGGGTAGGGAGGCAGCTAAGAAAAAAGGTAAAAAGAAAAGTAAGGAAGCTGCCTTGGAGGTGGTGGATAAAGAGTGGGCTGAATTCAAACAATTCAAGGAGAAAGAGCTTGAACGATTGGACAAGATAGCGTCGGTGCAACAGGAGGCTAACCAATTGATGAAAGAAAAGACTCATGCTAAGAAAATGAAAATGTATCTAAAACTAAGTTCCGAGGAGAATCTCGATGATCGGAAGCAAAAGTTGTTGGATATGTTGAGCCAAGAGCTGTTTGATAATTAATTTCAATCAAATTGTATGTGGCTTTTGGCTGTAATGTATGAGTTATTGTGTAATTTCAATCAAATTGTGGCTGTAATGAAATTGTCCGTTGATTAATTTCAATCAAGTAATTTCAATCAAATTTCAATCAAGTCCCCACTGTTTGCTTTAATAATTGTCCGTGACTTTTGGCTTTAATGTTTGGAATCCGAATCCTTATCTGTTTGGAATCCGAATCCAAATCCTTATCTGTCCGTGACTTTTGGCTTTAATAATTTACTTTCAATCAAGTCCCCACTGTTTGCTTTAATAATTGTCCGTGACTTTTGGCTTTAATGTTTGGAATCCGAATCCTTATCTGTTTGGAATCCGAATCCAAATCCTTATCTGTCCGTGACTTTTGGCTTTAATAATTTACTTTCAATCAAGTCCCCACTGTTTGCTTTAATAATTGTCCGTGACTTTTGGCTTTAATGTTTGGAATCCGAATCCTTATCTGTTTGGAATCCGAATCCAAATCCTTATCTGTCCGTGACTTTTGGCTTTAATAATTTACTTTCAATCAAGTCCCCACTGTTTGCTTTAATAATTGTCCGTGACTTTTGGCTTATCTGTTTGGAATCCGAATCCTTATCTGTTTGGAATCCGAATCCAAATCCTTATCTGTCCGTGACTTTTGGCTTTCATAATTTACTTTCAATCAAGTCCCCACTGTTTGCTTTTCACCCAATCCTTATCTAAGTATTAACTCAATACAATAACTTATTTCGAATCCGTCAATGTCCACCACTTAATGTACTTGTATATAGGGACTCATAGATACATACATTGAATCACCAATATCCCAAATCTCATTCAATCTACTTCAAAATATCACAAAAAACTATTAATGGATCCATCAGAATATCCTTTTGATATCGCAGCCTACAAACAAAAATGTGAAATGGAAGAAACTTATATGGTCAGCCGATTCAGAGAGCGTCGAAACAAAATATTGGAAGATAGTGCACCTCGTAGTAGAAAATATCTCAATAGAGATCATGCAGCGGCAAACCAAAGACTAATTGACGACTACTTTGCCGATGAGCCTACATATGACGATGCAATGTTTCGTCGTCGGTACCGGATGCAAAAACATGTTTTCCTTCGAATCGTTGGGGATCTTTCAAGTAGTGATAACTACTTCACCCAACGAGTTGATGCAGCCAATAAAGAAGGTATATCACCGTTAGCAAAATGTACCACAGCAATGCGAATGCTAGCATATGGTGTGGCAGCAGATGCGGTCGATGAATACATCAAAATAGGAGGTACTACAGCATTGGAGTGCTTACGTAGATTCTGTAAAGGAATCATACGATTGTATGAGCAAGAGTACCTGAGAGCATCAACCCAAGATGATCTGCAAAGAATACTACATGTAAGTGAAATGCGGGGGTTCCCAGGGATGATCGGGAGTATTGATTGCATGCACTGGGAGTGGAAAAATTGTCCTAAAGCATGGGAAGGTCAATTTGCTAGGGGGGATAAGGGAACCACCACAGTTATTCTTGAAGCAGTTGCATCTCATGATCTATGGATTTGGCATGCCTTTTTTGGATGTCCGGGAACGTTGAACGATATAAACGTTCTAGACCGGTCACCAGTGTTTGATGATGTGGAACAAGGAAAGGCTCCAAGTGTGAATTTTTTTGTGAATCAACGTCCCTATAACATGGCATACTATCTAGCTGATGGTATCTACCCTTCTTATCCAACTTTCGTCAAATCGATCAGACTTCCTCAAAGTGAACCCGATAAGTTATTTGCAAAAGTTCAGGAGGGATGTCGGAAGGACATCGAACGTGCATTTGGAGTGCTTCAAGCTCGATTTAAAATCATCCGTGAACCAGCTCGCTTGTGGGACATAGACGATTTGAGTATCATCATGAGGTCATGCATCATATTACATAATATGATTGTTGAGGATGAACGAGATACATATGCTCAACGTTGGACCGATTTTGAGCAATCTGAGGCAAGTGGATCTAGTACACCGCAACCATACTCGACCGAGGTGTTACCCGCTTTTGCAAATCATGTGCGTGCTAGATCCGAATTGCGTGATCCAAATGTTCATCGCGAATTGCAAGCAGATCTAGTGAAGCACATATGGGAAAAGTTTGAAATGTTTCATGATTAAAGATGATTTGTATCGTACTAATTAAGTTACTTGTGTCGTGTGCTTAATTTGTTGTCTTGCATTTTAAGTTATTTGTGTGCCGCGTGTTTAATGTATTGTATTGCATTTTAATTTAAGAAAATAAAAATTAATTATTTAAATAAATTTTGTTTTAACAAAAACACTAAAAAAAAATTGTTAAGTTTTTATTATTTTAATTTAATTATAATTAAATTAGTTTGTAATTTTCTGTACTTATAAAACAAAAATATAAAATTAAATAAGAATATGAAATAAAAAATGGGGGGGTAGAGTGAGTGGTGGGGTAGAGTGTTGAATGAAAAACCCATTGGAGCGGGTATGTTTGAATGGTGTGTTGAATTATTATGTGGAAGAGAGAGAAAATGATGTGGAGTGTTGGGGAATTGAAAAAGTGTGTGTTGAAGGGTGTTGAATTAAAATGACCATTGTAAATGGTCTAACATGATAAGAAAATTGATTACCTCCGTAATACCTCAATTACCCTCACTAAATCTCCTAAAATCACTATATTTGAGGAGTAAATGATAATTTCATATCACTAATCATTATCTCAATTATAACTAATTAAAATTTTTCGTGCTCCAATACATTTTTCTTCAACCAAAGTGTTTTTTATTCCCAATAATACTTTGCAACCAAAAGATCACATTAATTAACTAAAATTATATTGGGAATAAACAAAAAAACCTATAAGTAACTAATATTAGCATTAATCTACAAACATAATAAGAAAATTGATTACCTCCGTAATACCTCAATTACCCTCACCAAATCTCCTAAAATCACTATATTTGAGGAGTAAATGGTAATTTTATATCACTAATCTTTATCTCAATTCTAACTAATTAAAACTTTTCGTGTTCCAATACATTTTTCTTCAACCAAAGTTTTTTCTTTATTCTCAATAATACTTTGCAACCAAAAGATCACATTAATTAACTAAAATTATATTGGGAATAAACAAAAAAACTATAAGTAACTAATATTAGCATTAATAAAAAAAATAGTAAGAATAGTTGAATCAGCCACAACGGGATCATACTATAAAATGCAAAGTGAGAAATAGGTTCATAATCATAAAAAAAAATGTATGAATGAAATATATAAATATGTTAGAAACAATACAATGATGTCAATATTTCGAAAATAACCATGAGTTTTCAAAATTTTATCATATCGATACATTAAAATTTACTTTCGTAAATATAAAAACCTCAAATCTACAACCAGTGCAAAATTTTATCGAATTGACTATCGCCTATCGGTGCATAAAATTTTCTTCTGCATATATAAGCATATAAAATCATCAACAAGTGCGGTGCAAATATTTAACGGTGTTTTAAATATAAAATAAAAATTTATTTAATAGAAACACTACATTAATATTTGTATTTTAAAAATAATCATGAATTTTCAATATTCTATCATATCAACTTTCTCATATATGTATATAAAATTCATTTCTGTAGATAAAAACACATAAAATCTGCAACGGGAGTGGTAAAAATATTGAACTGTGTTTTGCATATAAAATAAAGGCTTATTTGGTCATTTGGTCCTCTAAATAATTTTCAGTTTTCATTTTGGTCACATATCTCGAAAAATCAACATGTTGGTCCCCTTGTTTTTTCTCCGTTATTCAAAAAGGTCCCTGACTGTTAACTTTAACCCCAAATGTCTATGGTGGACCAACCTTAAGAGTGGTCCACCATAGATCCGATTAATTATTTTAATTTAAATCGTTTGATCTTTGTTTTAAAAGGAGGACCATTGGATTACGCAGGTCTATTTTATCTTACGGTGAGTCAACAACACCTAACTTTTGTTTCCTTTTCTTCATCTTCTTCATCTTCCTCTTCATCAATCATATTCATACATTCATAAAAACTTCAAACAAATTCCAGAAAAAAAACCAGAAAAATAAATTAAAACCCTTTTTTTTACCTTTTCTCTCTTTTTCCCTTCTCTTTCTCCTTCCTCCTTCTCTTCTCTCTTGTGTTCCCTCCTTCTCATTAAGAAAAAGATTCACCAGCAACCACAGATCCACTTCTCACGACAACAACACAACAATTTTGATGGGTCTACAAATCTGAAAATGGACTACATCTCACGACAACCACAAATCCACTTCTCATCTTCCTCTTTTTCATGTTTTTTTACCCACAATCCCTCTTTGCTCTTTTCATCCCCTCTCTTTACTTCCTCTGATGTTCGCTATAATTGGAGTGATTTTCATGCAACAATGGTGCCTATTGAACAACTATGTCTTCCATTTTGGATTATAAGACTTTCTTTCACGTTTTCCCCAAATTTGGAGACTAGGGTTTCTGGCAAGACTTTCTTCAAACAAAACCCAAACAAACTCAAATCAAACCAAGAAAATAAAAAAAAACCTAGAAATTGATTGTTGGTGCTGTCTGTGGTAACATTCTTGAGGTGAATTATGCTGAGAAATTGTTTCTGTTGTGTTTGTATCGTTTATGGATATTAGAATAAAGGAATTGAAATGAAGATCCTTAACTGTTTGAATTATGCTGAGAAATTGTTTCTGTTGTGTTTGTATTGTTTCTGTTGTGTTTGATTTGTTATGGATATTAGAGTAAAAGAATTGAAGTTTAGTGATGGGATTTAGAGTAAAAAGAAATTGAAGTGAAGATTATGAGATGAATTGTGGTAAAGGAAAGGAAGAAAAATCTAGAAAAAAAAGGAAGGAGTGTTTATGGAAAATCTGGAAAAAAGGAATGAGTATTTATGAGTGTTTATGGAAAATTTATGAGTATTTATGTTTGTGGTAAAGGAAGGAAGAAGAAAAATCCGGAAAAAAAAAAAAGGAAGGAGAGTTTATGAGTGTTTCTGAAAAAAAAAAAAAAAAAAGGAAGAAAGAAAGAAGAAAAGGAAGGAAGGAGTGTTTCTGAAAAAAAAATTCTGGGTTGTTTATGAGTGAGTGATGAATGTGATGTTCAATATTATGAATAAAAGGAAGGAAGAAGATGAAAAAAGGGAAATATAATTAGTTGTTGTTGGATCATTGTAGGATAAAGTCGACCTTCATAATTCAATGGTAGCTTTTTTTTAAAAAGATCCAATGGTTTAAATTAAAATAATGAATAGGATCTATGGTGAACCACTCTTAAGGTTGGTCCACCATAGACATTTGAGGTTAAAGTTAACAGCCAAAGACCTTTTTGAATAACGAAGAAAAAACAAGGGGACCAAAATGTTGATTTTTCGAGATATGAGACCAAAATGAAAACTGGAAATTATTTAGAGGACCAAATGACCAAATAAGGCTAAAATAAAACGTTATTTAATAGAAACAATACATTAATTTTGATATTTTAAAAATAGCCTTCAGTTTTCAAAATTTTATCATATCGACCTTTTTATAAGAGAAAAATATTCAATAAAAATATTATATTAACACTGATAATTTTTGTTTAATATTTTTAAACATTTAACAATATTAATAATTTAATTATTATTTATATAATGACCACAATATTATGTGACCCGTGCAAAAGCACAGGTCATATACTAGTTAGTTAATATATACTCTCTAGTCCAGCCATATTGGACAGAAATCAATTGTTAATACCCCTTATGGTTACTAATTGGTGTGATACAATTGGTTGTTTATGCGGCAGATAGAGAAGAGCAAACGTTTGGCTTCACAGTATGTGAAGGAGACATGTTTTTGAATGGTACTCAACCATTGTAGGCCAATTCACCATATTGTATGAAGTCGTGTGTAAAAGGTTCACACTAGATTATTATTATTGTTTAGTCTTAATCATTGGTCTACTAACATAATAAGAAAATTGATTACATTCGTAATACCTCATTTACCCTCACTAAATCTCCTAAAATCATTATATTTGAGGAGTCGACGTAATTTTATATCACTAATTATTATCTCAATTCTAACTAATTACAACTTTACTTGTTTCAATACATTTTTTCTTCAACCAAAGTTTCTTTTTTTATTCCCAATAATACGTATTTAATAGAAACAATACATTAATTTTGATATTTTGAAAATAGCCTTCAGTTTTCAAAATTTTATCATATCGACCTTCTTATAACAGAAAAATATTCTATAAAAACATTATATTAACACTGATAATTTTTGTTTAATATTTTTAAACATTTAACAATATTAATAATTTAATTAATTAACACAATATTATGTGACCCGTGCAAAAGCACGAGTCTTATTCTAGTTATTTCCATATAAGTAGTTAGTTTATTTATACTCTCTAGTCCAGCCATATTGGACAGAAATCAATTGTTAATACCCCTTATGGTTACTAATTGGTGTGATACAATTGGTTGCTTATGCGGCAAATAGAGAAGAGCAAAAGTTTGGCTTCACAGTATACGAAGGAGACATGTTTTTGAATGGTACTCAACCATTGTAGGCCAATTCACCATATTGTATGAAGTCGTGGGTCAAAGGTTCACACTAGATTATTATTTAGTCTTAATCATTGGTACTTTGCGGTGAATGATTGAGAATATTTTTGTTTTCATTTGTGAACTTTCCGAATTTTATGGTGCAAGAACATTTATTTAAGTACGGAGTATTACTCCCTCCGTTCCTTTTTAATTGTCACTTTTGAAGAAAAATTTTGTTCTTTTTTAAGTGTCACTTTCAAAGTTCAATGCAACTTTAAATATTGTTTTACCAATATTATCCTTAGTTATTTATTACGGAGAGAGAAATATATGAGATGATATATTAAATGAATAAGACTATTATAGTAAAAATACAAATTATTGTATCAAAAGTAGTGACATTTATTAATTGTCTTGGTTTGTGTAAAATGTCAAATAGTGACAATTAAAAAGGAACGGATGTAGTATTTTATACAAAAGGATCGGAACAAGAAATTTTGAAAAGACTTTTTCATTATTCTACTTATACTTTTAAACAAAATTTTTTAAAATAATGTTTTTTTTTATGTTTTTTTAATAAATAATAATGTTTATTGTTGATATCATTAAAATAATAAAAGTTTATATTATATTTGTTATATCATTACTATCATTGAATTAGATAAATATGATTTGTCATTAAAAGTCACAAAATCTATATTTATATTCTTAATCAAAATCAAAATTATATAAAAAAACATGTTGATAATAATTTACAAACATAAATGCTTGTCTTTCCCTTATTAATAATAACTAGTGTGAGACACGTGCCACGGGGAATTAATGTATTTTTTTATCAAATGACTTAAAATAATATTATTTTATATTAAAGTTATAACTATAATTATACACTAAATTCAACATAAAAAAAAATATTATCATAATGTAGTTTTCGGTCATGAAAAAAATACATATCACACAAAACTAGAGTATATTTAAGTTATTTGACATATAAGTTAGAATAAATTTAAAATAGCTTTAGTATAAATTGTAAAGTTTCGGTTACGATGGCTCTCTGTGGCCATAGTGCCGATGAGGTTTGGTTTTTTAAGTTTAAATTACGGTTACAACATTGCTTGCTTAGGTGGTGGTTCGATTTGAACTGTTTCAAGTTAGATCTCATTGTTGTTGTTCGTTTTTTGTCGGTGATGGCTCAAGATCCAGTTTTTGATGCAAAGAACGGTGGCGACCGCCTTGCTGGCCGTCAACAACGGTTCTGTTATAAAACGTGTTGTCTTGGTATGCGTTGTTTGTTTTGAAACCTGAAAGGGTTTGTTGATGGTTACTCATCTCATACCTGATGTGATTGGTTTCCTCTTGTTCAATTCCAATTCGTTTTGAGCTCTAATCAATTTGTTATTTTGGACTAATCCCACAATTTGGGTCATCACGTGTTCTAGAGCTTGTTGGACCGTTTAGCTAGAAATAGTTGGGAGTTTCCTATTATTGGTCTTAGTAAAAGTGTGAGTGAGTGGAGTCATTTTCATGTTGGCGAACATATACATTTTTCATTATCAAAATCCGAGATCGGTGCTCGTTAGCTCACACACCTCTTATATTTTGCACTGAGACCGGTACTCTATAGCTCACACACCTCTTACTTTTTGCAATTAGGTTTCATGCGCGTACGCGTGTTCGTTGAATTGTGCAATGGGTGTGTGATTTATTGATATGGTTTAAGTTTGTGGCTATTTTACCCATTAGAGTTATTATATATTTACTCACTTAGGTTCTTTGCTTAACACTCTATTTCGTACAACATTTTCGATCTGACAATTGTTCGATGAAATTTTTCCATCAACTTGAGAGGTACTTTCGCATCATATAAAACACCTAAGGTTATTCTCCATATCAACCACCGAGCTTGAGTACAATGATTTACATCTGCTTCTATGACTCTGTTATTTTGTATTATGGACCCAAGATATTTAAACCGTGTAACTTTGGGTATCATACAATCTCCAACTTTCACATCTAAGGTATAACTACTTTTTTTTTTTTATGCAAAAGTAATGCTAGGAGCATTACATGATATCAATAAACCAAAAAGAAATGTACAAAGAAAAGGGGAACTAGGTCTACACCTTTTCAAAAAGAAGTAAATCTATAGTTAGGAAGACCTAGTCTATTCCTAATATAGTCAGCTTGTATACAGTTAGGGGCAGAAGGGAACCAAACAAGAGAAGACAGAGCTAAGCCTATATTAGCTAAACCATCTGCACAAGTGTTCCCTTCCCTATAAATGTGACTAACCAAAAAATTCATGCTTTTAACAATTTCTAAGCAATTGATCCATCTATTTCTTATATTGCAGGGAATCATAGAAGTATTCCTAAATGCCAGCAGCACCAATTTGGAATCAGTTTCCAACCATATATTTTTCCATAGCTTACTCGCAGCAATCTCAATTGCAATCATTACTGCAGCTAACTCAGCAGTGAAAGCAGAAGAACAATTAAGGATATTCTGAGCAAAACAGCCCTTGCAGGCACCATCAGCGTCTCTAAATATTCCACCACATGAAGCTTTGACCGGATTCTTCACTACTGCACCATCTGTGTTGACCTTTAGCCAGGTAAAGGTGGGAGGAGACCATAAAACCTCTTTGATGATTGGGGCTTTAGGTGGATGAATGTTGACTCTGAAAGCTTTCATGATGACAAAATCTTGCATATTAACTGAGGAGCATAATCTAGTGTTGTTACCGGATAGAGCAACATTGGAGATGATTGTGTTGATGGCAGTTCTCCATTTGGGTTTCCTGTTTTGGAATCTAGCTTGGTTTCTAGAGAACCAAATAATGTTAATGATATTGATTATGCAGGCTTTTATCACCAAATTGCATTGGGGGTGAAACTTTTTTTACATATCTGCCATATGTCTTCTGCAGAATTGAATTGGAATGTAGTGTTCAAAATACTAGCTAGCCATGCCCAGAGTTTCAAAGAGAAAGGACAGTGAAGGAACAAGTGTGTTGTGGACTCATCTGTAGCTGAACAAAGACTGCACATGGAAGCCAAGGTGCAGCCTCTATGCTGAAGCTTCTCATCAGTTGGGATTTTGTTCTGCATTAATCTCCAAGCCAGCATAGATTTAGAAGGAGGGATATCTGGAGCCCAAATGATTTTAGCCCAGCTAAGTTACTGACCAACCTGATTCTTGAATAAGTAAGCATCCTTAAAAGTGAGATGACCAGATTGTGATGGATTCCATAAAAGTTGATCCTCTAAATCAACTTTGGGAATAGTTACATTTTGAGCAAGCAATGTGATAGCAGGGAAGGATTGCTGAACTGATATAGGAAAAGCCCAATTGGAATCCCGAATAAAGTCAAAGACCCTGGCGGTTAGCCTAGAATAAAAGCAAGAGGGGAGGTTTAGGATAGAAGCAATAGGCTCACCACACCACTTGTCTGTCCAAAAATTAATCATGTTACCATTACCAAGGTTCCAGCTAGAATTCTCCAAAACACAAGGAGCTTCAGATTTTGTACTACTCCATATAGAAGAGTAAATATGTGTTTTAATTGGGCCATTCTTGTTGAGAGTTCTGCTTCTGAGAATAAAGGCCCAAGGTTCCTGAGAAGTCATTAAGTCCCAGCAAAGTTTAAGGTTGGAGGCTTCATTAAGCTTTGTAAGAGATTTGAGACCTAAACCTCCTTCTTTCAAGGGCTTACAAATCTTATGCCAAGCAACAGTCACCAGTTTTCTCTTTTCTATGTCTCCAGACCAAAGAAAGTTTCTAATACATCTCTCCAAATCCTTCAGCAATGAAATTGGCCAGGAGTAGACCGAGATGCTATGAATGAGCATGCTTTGTATCACAGAAGTAACTAGCTGGACTCTACCAGCCATAGAGAGAAGAGAGGCTTTCCAAGATGCCAATTTAATCTTTATTTTGTCAGCTATAGGTTGAAGATGAATAGCTTTAGGCTTACCTTTGAATATTGGGACTCCTAAGTACAGGAAAGGGAGCGTTCCAACATTAAAACCCAGCAAGTTAACAATGGAGTCTAACCTGGTTTGAGATATGGAATTAGAATAAATAGTGGATTTAGAGGGATTGATGACTTGTCCAGAGCACAAAGCGTAATCAGTGAAGAGATCCTTTAGAGCGTGGATACAACTCATTCTACCTCTACAGAAAATCATCACATCATCAGCATACAAAGTGTGAGAGGGAACATGCTGATTTCTAGAAGCTTTTATCAAATCTATCTTTCCTGCATTAACAAGGTTGGTGATTCCCCTACTAAGGACATCTTCAGCTAAACAGAAAAGAAGAGGAGACAAGGGATCACCGTGCCTAACCCCTCTCTTACAATGAAAGAACCCATGCAGGTTACCATTAACAGATATAGAGAGTTTGGCAGAGTTTAGAATAACCTCAATCCAGTCACAAAACTTTGAACTAAAGCCAAAGGATTTCAACACTTTAATCAGGAACGGCCACTCTAAAGTGTCAAAGGCTTTGGAGATGTCGATCTTGAAAGCTGTGTTACCACCAAAAGCTTTTTTGTGCAGCAAGTTAACAGCTTCAGAGGTGATGCAGATGCAGTCCTTGATGTTTCTTCCTCTTATGAAACCTCTCTGCTCCTGAGAAATAATATGAGGCATAATGGAAGCTAACCTATCAGCAAGAATCTTGGTGATAATTTTGAATTTAAAATTTGCTAGAGCAATAGGTCTAAACTGGTTCACACTATCAGCATTATCTTTCTTTGGAATTAAAATGAGAGTGTTGGAGTTGAAATTAGGGAGAAGCCACCCTGTAGTAAAGAACTCCAAAACAGCATTAACGACATCCCCCTTAATAATGTTCCAAAAAGAGTGAAAAAAGATTGCTCCGAACCCATCTGGCCCAGGAGCCCCATCCTTGTTCAGAGCCATAACTGCTGCATGAATCTCAGATTCTGATGGAACACTTGTCAGCAAGTTGTTGGTTTGTTGATTCACTAAGTTTGGAATTGTGTCTTCCACCAATGAGCTAACCTGCAAAACAGAAGAAGAGCAAAAAATGTTTTGAAAATAGTTAGTTATATGCGATGCAATTTGATCTGGTTGATGGATTAATCTGTCACCGTCTTTTAGGGTGGATATGGTTTTGTAAGAGTTTTTGATTTTGGCAATTCTATGAAAGTAGTTTGTGTTTCTATCCCCTTGCAGGTGCCAGTTAAGTTTTGCCTTTTCACTCCAAAAGACTTCTTCAATTTCAAGAGCTTTTTGGTATTCAAGCTGAGCTAGCTTATGTTGTTCCAATAGTGTATCAGTATGACCTTGAACATCCATGGCCTCCTGGATGTCATTCACTTTCTTTTCAGTTTCATGCACCAAAGTGTGAACATTGCCAAAAACTTCCTTGTTCCTGACCTTAAGCTTTTCTTTTAGCATCTTCAGCTTTTGAGTTAAAATGAACATTGGGCAACCAAATATCTCCGTTTTCCAAATATCTTTCACCATATTTTCACAATCAGCATGCAAAAGCCACATCTTCAAAAATCTGAATTGGGAGGTGAAGGTTTGGGGGCTGTTATGGAATTCAAGTAAAAGTGGGAAGTGGTCAGAGTGATTTTTGGTTAGGGTGGAGACAGATAAGGAAGAGCACATATCAAACCAAGAGTGGTTGCATATAACTCTATCCAGCCTTCTCTCAGTCAATCTACTACCACTTCTCCCATTGGACCAAGTGTAGTGTGCTCCTCTGGTAGGAAGATGGATCAAGTTGTTTGAGTCAGACCAGTTAGTGAAGTCTGTGATGGGGGGTCTTGCAGGTGTGGAGTGGCCTCTATGCTCATGGGCTCCTAAAATGGAATTAAAATCACCTATGAAGCACCAAGGGATATTGTGTTGGGTTTGCAAGGATTGTAATTCATTCCAAAGTTCTCTTCTAACTAAGTAAGAGGTAGATGCATAAACTGCAGAAATGCCAAAGACAGAGTTGTCATCTTTTAAAGTGAAACTAACATGTTGGGTAGATATGGACAAAATAGAGGGTGTCATGTTGACAGAACATATACACCAAAGGTTGGGGAGTAATGGGTGTCTATTGTTGAAAGCAAAAGGTTTTAAACCTAACCTAAGAAGCCAATTGATAGGGAAATTTTGAAAGTCCATCCAAGGTTCCGCAATAAGTAAAAAATCAGGTTTGTGTTTCTTAATAATTCTTTTGAGGGCTAATCTAGTAGGGGAGTTAGCCAGTCCCCTAAGATTCCAGAAGACTCCCTTCATCTGAAGGGTTTGGGATTTCCAATCCTTGACCTGATTGGATAAGAACTAGATGGTTTGGAGGGACTTACTTTGTGTGTTTTCTTCTTCTTAGTAACCATTGTAAATCCTGAAGCATCTATATTTTGATGGTCCTCCTTAAGAAGAGCCTCATCTATCAATCTTTCATTCTCCTGCTTCCTTATGACTTCTTCTTGCTCTTGTTCAGCCAAGTTAGCCCAGGACTGGTGTAGAAATTCCATGTCCTTTTGGATACGGATTGGAGTATTTACTGAAGCTTCTTGCTCCTGAGAGTTGTTCCCTTCTTCATGCATTTGTGTTGCATCCACAAACTCAGATGCAGAGGCCTGTGAGCTGCCATCCTCCTCGTCTGAATTGTTACCTTGATTCTAGACATCCGGACATTCTTCGCCATTCTGAACCTGCAATTGTGCATCTACTGGTATAGTTTCAATTACAGGTAACATGTTTTGTGTTGGAGATATCCTTCCCACTGGGACATTATCTTGTTCCGTCTCAAGATACACCACTTCCGCAACCTTGTCATGATCTAAATTGTTCCTGGTAACAGGGATAAATTCCTTAAAAGGTTCTTTGCCCTCTTTGTGATTTTTCTTTTGTTTTTTTCCCTCTCTTTTTTCTCCTTTTCGTTATCTGCCATTTTTCTACACTTGCTTATGTGATGACCCACTATATTACAATTAGTACAGAATTCAGGCAAATTTTCATACTCAAGATCCACAAAAAAAGCATAACCTTTGCGTTCCACTAACACCCTATATGTCAATTCATTTGAGAGGTCTAAATCCACAAGAACCCTAACGAAGTGACCAAAAGTTCTTTCAAACATTGGCTTACCTGTCACAGAATCAATGCAAATGGGACTTCCAACGCTGCTTGCGATAGCGAACAAAATCTTAGGCCTCCAGTATTCTTGGCCTAACCCATAAATTCTCAGCCAAACCTGCGCAGAAGTGTTTCTTTGTGCACTGGGGTTAAAATCATGAGTCCAAGCGAACAGTTTCAGTAGCCCAGGATTCAGGTTCCATGAACCCACTGATCGCACGCTGCGAGCATCTTCAACAGAGGAAAAAGAGAACTCATAAAAGCCCTTCCCTAACGAGGTAACCCCCCAACGCCCCAGAGACTTCCAGATGGGCTTAAGCTTATCACGCAGGGCCACTGTAGTCAAGGGGGTCGCGCCTTTGGGCCAGATGACCCTGGCGTGAAGATTATTTTTACAGGTTTCCATACCTTCCAGATACTCCTCTTCTGGAATTTGTATTGCAGTTTTGTTACCTTTCACACTAGGTTTGGGAAGCTGGCTTGATGGTATATCGCAGACATGGTTTAAAGCTTGGGCAAAGGTTTTGTGTTTGTTTAGGGTTGGGATTAATGGTTGTTTTTGTGCAGCTTTGGGGACGAAATCAGCATCGAGAAAGGACCAGGGGATGATGAATGGTTGTGCGGCCATTGATTGAAGGTTAAAGCTTGGAATTTGGGAGGCTGGGTTAAAGGGAGAAGACGGTGAACAGTGTTTGGGTACGCATCATGTTCGCTGTGTTTTCAGGGGATGATGAATGGTTGTGCGGTCGTTGATTGAAGGTTAAAGCTTGGAATTTGGGAGGCTGGGTTAAAGGGGGAAGACGGTGAACAGTGTTTCGGTTCGCATCCTGTTCGCTGTGTTTTTTCTCCAGGTTCTTCGTACCTATATAACTACTTTGCCTTTTGCTGAAATTACATTTCATATACTCTGACATGCTTCTTGTTGGGAAACATGCTATGAATTATAAACAATACACTATGTCTATTTAGAACGGAAGAATTGGGGAGTCCTAAAAAGCTAAAAAAAAAAAAAAATTTGATGCTCATGATTAAAAGCATCAATGTCATTTATATCATTTTTTATTATTTGAGATATTCAACTTAATCGATAAGTATGAATATTAAAATGGTGAGAAAATCATACAAATATAATATGAGTAAACAAAAGGTTAAAAAATCGAATTTCTTATAATATATTAGTTCCATTATGATTTCAATTTTTTATGTATTGTTAGATAAAAAAAGGAATTATGGATATAAACATGACTTTTAAAATAAAAAAAAGATAATGATACCTTTTACTTTTTTTTGTTTGATGAAATTAATAAAAAGTGACAATAATAATTCAAAAAAATATTAAATTTTTAAATAAATAAATTTTATCTTTATTTTACTGTTTTTGTAGAATACAACATATTTATTCATATCGCATACAAAAAAATTTATTGGAAATATTTAGATTCATATGTGAAATATTTTTTTTTTAGAAATATAATTTAATTTATACTTTTTAGAAGAAAAAAAAGCAATGAGAATCTTTCGAGTTAAATGAATTAATATCGTTTTATCCATGTTGATCTTTCGAGAAATTCAACTATTTTGAGATTTTTAGTTTAAATTATTTTTTTTGGAAGGATTATTTAAATAATATTAATCTTTACTTATTGGTTTACTTATTTATAGTATGATTTGTGGCAATATTCCTATATTATTAATATTTTGCAAAAATTACCGAGATGAAAATGATTACTATTTTGAGAAGTTTTTATTTAAATGATATTTATCATTGACCTCCATATATGTGGGTTCTTATCATCTATTATTATTATTATTATTATTATTATTATTATTATTATTATTATTATTATTATTATTATTATTATTATTAAAATTCCAACAAAAAAAATCTATTTCTTGAAAAAAATATATTATTATTAAAATATGAGATGGATTAATATAATAAATAGTATTTTTTTGGAGACATGATAATAAACAATGATGATGATAACCCGTACCAACTAAATAATTAGTGTCATATTTCGCACGAAACATATCAAAAAAATTGGTAATATATTTTTTGTTTGAATAAATTTCGCACGAAAGTTGGTAATATATTTTTTGTTTGAATAAATTTTTGGTCCAAAAAAATATTTTAAATTTTTTTTTAGTCCCCCTAAAAAAATTGAGCAAGTTTTGGTCCCCAAATATTTTCCATCCCAAAAGAATGACAACATTTAAGGAGTTTTCAGAAGGATGCTTCGCTGTAATACTCGTACAACTCTCGTCGACACTTGCAGGCTCTCCCTCATTTCCAAGACTTCTCTTTCTGCCACCGATTCCAACGTTGTATGGAAGTTCTTTCTCCCTTCCGACTTCCAATTCATCGACTCTATCATCTTAGTGTTTCTGTCCTTTGCTAACATCCCTACCAAAAAAGATCTCCGTATTGTTTTATCTGGTGACCCTATCATCATCAATCCATGGTAAAAAGGTATTATTCTCTCATATTATTGAATTGGTATGTCGTAGGTGTTTCAAATGGTTAGTAAGAATGCTGATTATCCTCAAATTTATGAAATGTAGAGTTTTTAATTAGAGAGAAAAAGTGGAAAAAAGTGTTATATGTTTACGGCTAGATCTCTTGCCATTGCTTGGGGTGATCGTGACCAATATTGGATCTAGACTATTATGCCTGAATCTAGATTCACTCTAAATAAACAATTATCCTCACACTAATTTTTTGAATTAACGGATAAAATTCAACATTTTTTTAATGCCTGAATTGAGGTTCCTTTGATTTTGGTCTTAACCCTCCAGTTTTGAGGGGAAATGAACCAGTAATATGGATTTGAAGTAAAGTCTGACCAGAGATTTGTAATGTATGTTATATTTTTCTCTTACAACCCCCGGTTGAGTAAAATTTGGTAACCACTTTAATCCAATCACTTTGAGTAAAATTTGGTAACCACTTTAATCCAATCACTTTGTTCATTTTCTGCTTCATTTAGTTTTGTTTCCATTGTTCTTTACTTTTTAAGGACCAACTTGCCCAATTTTTAATTCCATTTTTAAAAAGCAAAATGATACATGTTTCTTCAACTTCTCACTTGGTTGTTTCAACTTTGTTATTTCTCCTTTCTCTTTCAATTTTTAATTCCATTTCCTTGAATCTTTCACTATTTGTCCATGAAAGATGCTTTAAGCCCTTCCTTTCTTCACCATTCTCTATAAATGGCCTTAGGATTTTTCTCAAGTTTATGATTATAGCAGCCAATATTTCATCAAACTCAAGACCATTTGAAAAGAATAGAATTACTATAAACTCCACCGTATGCATTTGTTTGTCGATGTTGAGATATTTCCCTAATTTACTTTCCTTTTTTCTATTATGTTGTTATCTTGTATACATTGCTCTGATTGTAGCTCTCTTTCTCGTCCCTATAATATAGAGATCTTGATTGTAATCTTTTCATTATATATACACAAGGTTAGAGTTTTATCCTCTCCAGTATTTCTAATTAGTTCCTTCTCTCCCTTTCTAGTTGGTATAAAGTATATTCATTCAAACCACAAACCAAAATTTTCACGCAGCAAGCTCGATAATGTCCGATCATGAGCAGTGTATTGAGAAAAATGTATGTCTCGTGTTGAAAATAAACAAGACATGAAAATAGTTTACAAAAGAGAGGAAGCCCTCAATTTTTAAGGTAGTTGTTTAAGAATGTGCTAGACCCAAGCTCATATCATGTGGGCGTGATTTTTTAAAAAATCTCAAGTCAGAAAGTCTCGAATTTGAAACCCTAGCCATCAACTCTACATCATTAGAGGTCTTAGGCGTGGTCATGAGCCTAATCAATTTTTTAGGCTCTCTTGATTTTTCAAGTGTCGACATGAAGCAATTGATCAGCTTGAAAGATTCTTTTCATTTTTTTTCTTGATGAATGGTTTGAATGATTCTATTCCCTATGTTAGTGGTCAGTTACCGTTGATTGATCACATTCCTCCTCTGTAATCACAGTCGCAATAGCATCAATAACCGGTGCACAAACACTATTATTTTGTAAGAATAAATTTTTAAAATAGCCTCTAGCGACCTGACACATGACGTGTTCATCATAAATCTTGTCTCCAATATCATTTTTCTAAAGCAAGAATTTGATTTACCTTCTTACGAGAAGTTGCAGAAGCATGGAAAAAACTTAGTATTGAGATCACCATCTCGATACCAGTGAGACTTAGCTCGCTGCCTCCAATATTTATCTTCTTGAATCATCAGTTGGGTCATTCTCTTCCTCAGGTATGTTAGCTGAATGGGATCCATTGTTACACCGTGATTTCGACACTACAACAAATCACGCCTACAGTTTCTAATTTTTGCTTCAAATAATTTTTGTTTTCTTTATTCCACAAGCTCAGGTCATTAGCGCAGTTCCCTAGCTTCTCGGCAATAGTTAAACCTGCAGTCAAAGCCCAATTGTCAGAGACAATATCATGAATACCAAGCTCGATACACCAAGCGTTCTCAAATTTAAAATTCCTTCTGGGAAACACCAAGCGTCAAACAAGTTCCTTATTAAGGAGAATCGGATAATGATCGAAAGCTGGTGCTCCTAAATTTTCCACCTTTGCATTAAGGAAAAGGCGAAACCAATCTTCATTAGCAAACGCACGATCCAATCTTTCTTCTTCTGCTCTTGGGGTACCCAAACTTTTAAACCATGTAAAAGGATATCCCTCCATAAAAATATCAATCAAGCATGCATCCAAAACAACTTGTTGAAACCCATTAATCGACTATCTGGCTTGAACTAATCCCCCTCTTTTCTCACGGACATCTAATATGTCGTTGAAGTCACCTAGGATACACCACGGGGTAGATACATTGTGAAAGAGTTGCCTTAAAAAATCCCAAGAAGCACGGCTTCTACCTTCTTCCGGATAGTCATGGAACCCTGTAAATTACAATTTTCTTTGAGAAGAATCGTTTACCTCAACACTAATATGATTAAAAGAATTACTCAACACTGAACAATTAAAGGAGTTGCACCATAAAATACCTAGAATCGTTTAAAGAGTTGCGACCATTACTACTACCTGTTAAACAATTATCAAAGCCAAGCAAATAACAATTCGTCTGTTTTATTAGGCACTACACTTATGTTTCCTAGGCCTCAACAGTTCCACCATACGAGACTCGTTTTTCTCGAAAATCCTGGTGATCCCAACGAGCCATAATCGACCTTTTAAAATCTCACCATAACAAAGCAAATCACAGAGCAGAACACAAGAACAATAATTTAAATGAGTACACCACTCTAATTCACCAAATTGACAACATCTGACCACGCTAGAGACAATCAGATGAGTACTGATTCAAATTTTGATCAATTTAGCAACCGTTACAATCTCAGAAAAAATAGAAGCATAGGAAACCCATGATTGATACCTTGAGTATTCACGGATGTATTATTTACAAAGTTCACCACTAATGATATCAGTGCAATTCAAAGTAATCCTTAATGTCTAATAGTATTTTAAGTGAAGGGAGTAAGACCTTGAACCATTGAATTGACGGTGGCAATTGGAATTTAACATCATGGAATAACCATGATTATGGTGTGAAATAACACTAAATCAAATAACACGTTCACATAAGCTTTCTCACCTAGTATCGTGGAAGAAAAAAGTCACAGCTTGGCATAACGCCTTCCAAACACGTCCAGAACGAAGCCAAAGTTGAATTTATTGGCCCTCATATTTTTCAAAAGCCGCTTGAATTTATCAGGTCGTAACTTTCGATCGCTCAAAGTTTATCACAAGTTACAACCCATCGTGGTTTTTTGGATCTGAACGTAGCTCTGATCTGCTTACTGCTGAGGTTGAGCAATCTACAAGATCTATAGTGCAATCAATAATGTCTTGTTTTCATCAATAAAACATGGCCCAAATGATAAATCAATATTACAATAATAAAAAAATAAAATATAGGACAAAACTAGATGTTTAATATCACTTTTATAAACTCCAAAGATTCAGTCTATTGGTACAAATCTTTTTGAGGCTCAAGATTTTTCCTACCTTCGAGTGGACATCATTCTCTCACCTTAAATTTTACTTTATAAAAAAAATCACTTTTATATTTTTGGTCGAACAACCTTTGTGTTCACCATATATATATATATATATATATATATATATATATATATATATATATATATATAAGTTAAAACTTAATTTTTCTTTTTCTTTTCGGTTAAAAGAGAGGAAGTGGTTTTTAAGGCCTAACTCAATTGTCAATGTTGACATTATTAAGTTAAACAACTTCGCTCATGTTCGAAACGAGTTGAGATCTTCTCTATTTATAATAATAAATGGAGATTGTCATTGTGAAAGAGATAGACACAAAAAATAAATAGTGAGTCCTATCATTAAATAGATTCTGTCATCAATATCATTAATTGTTTTTAATATTTTTTATGTCTTTATCTCTAAAAATAAAAGAAATGAAGAAATGTTTAAATGGAGAGGATCTTAACTCATTCGAAACCAAGACCTCGCATATATTGAGTTTAGGTGATGGTTGCCCACGAGTCCTAGTTTCATAGGCGCAAATGAATGATGGCTTGGTGGTAGAGTGTGCCTTGAAAAGGTGAAAAGTGCCCGGTTCGATTCCTTGAGGGGTCAGTTTAATTTTTTTAGCGACCAACACATGATTCTAAGTAGTAGATGAGTTTTCGTTCGTCGTCACAGAAAATCAATTTACAGAACTCAAGTCATAAAAATATGTTCATGTAAATTTTTCATGCTCAACAAATATTTTACAAATATACTCGTTTAATCATTGGGAATTTCAATTAACTATTTCACCTGTTCTTAATTCCCACCTTGTAGGTAGAACCTATCTAAGCATTGTTCCTCTTCCTCCTCGGTGAATGTTGGACCTCTCTGGATAAAGCCCTTCAAAATTTTCTATTGACTCATTTGAGTGACAACAAACTACAAATTGCCACGATTGTCCTATCAAGAGAATCATCGAAGATGTTTTCGTTGTACAATAACTCAGTGTCGTTCAAATTAAATGGTTTAAACTTAACTTTAGTTTTTTTTTTTTTATCTTGATCTTCGACAAGCTCTTTGTTGGATCTGGATCGTCTCCAGCTGTTTGTCTCCAGCGGTCTCTCCTGCCTTAATTTCAGCCGTTGGATTCATGTGAAGACTTAGAAAAAAATAAAAAGACAGATCAACTCATCTCTCCAGCCGTTGGATTGAAAGCTGGAGAGATGGCAGAATTTAGAATGCAGGAGGGGATCCAAATCCCTCTTTGTTAGCCTTGTTTTTTTTTTGTCACCTTCTTCAACTTTTTCCCCTTGATTGACACATGTTGGACATGTTTTATATTCAGGTTGAGAAGTAAAGCGTGTTCCTCTTTCAACTTTTGTTCTCCATTTTCTGTAAGTCGACAATACGTTTCTTCATGATTTGAATTTTCATAACTAAATATCATGCGTTTTAAGTCCTCTTACCTTCAGAACTTATTCTAATACAATGTCGGCCTTCCAGTTGAATATTTTTATCTTTGTTAGGAAGACTTGCAAATAAATGGGGAGGCATGGCCTTCCTTTGATATACTATATGAGCACGTTGTCACATTCTTTTTCTGACTTTTTAATCATTTGGGGTGTCTTATACATAATATCATAGTCTACCTTTGTAACATCCCCATGTTTCTAAAATACTACCTCCGTTCCTTTTTAATTGTCACTTTTTGACATTTTACACAAACCAAGATAATTAATAAATGTCACTACTTTTGATACAATAATTTATACTTTTACTATAATAACTTTATTCATTTAATATATCATCTCATATATTTCTCTCTCCGTAATAAATAACTAAGGATAAAATTGGTAAAACATTATTTAAAGTTGCATTGAAATTTGAAAGTGACAGTTAAAAAGAAACAAATTTTTTCTTCAAAAGTGACAATTAAAAAGGAACGGAGGGAGTAGTATCTAGGAGTCATGACTCTTATGTCCTTTATTTTGGCCGGCGTTCATATGATCATTTTGTGACCGTGTTTTTTTTATTATTATAATGCGTATAAATTACGGATAATAGTTTTTATGAATTTGATTTTAATTAAAAAAATTGATTTTAAATAAAATGATAGATGTAGGTATTTTGGACATTCATATCGTCACAAAGTATATGTTTTTCAATGACACCAATAATATAGAAAATATATAATTTAAATTCTTATATTTTAAAAGGGAAATGTTAACTAGTGCTCCAGGGCACTAGTTAAGGACCTCAAATAGTAATTTTTTATAAAAATTTGTGTAATCAGTGCATTAGAAATTGAAAACTTTGACATTTTTAAAGAATAATTACTTGATTTAGAATGTTTAAAGAGTGCCCCGAGGGCACTCGTTAACAAGACCCATTTTAAAATTACACCAACAAATATCATTCTTATAGGAAAGTTTGTTTAAATGTATAATTGGAAGTGAAAAAGTCATTCTAGTAAAGTAATAGAAGATATTTTGCACTTTCACATTGTAACAAACTATACTTATATTTTCCAATGACATCAACAATATATCAAATATAATATAAATTATTATCTTATTGACACAACAAGAAAAGTTGCAATTTGCCAGGGACTAAAGCCAGAAGCATGCGCTCCTGGGAAAAAAAGAGGGGTAGACCCAGGGAAGGCCCTGGCAAATTGCCAAAGCAAATGGCGGGAAGTCTCTTGCGTATACCAGGGGCAAGCCCCTCGCAAATTGCATGTAACCCCTGGCATTGGTTTGGGCGCCATATTTGAAATTCAAATTGAGGGACAAGGAGCAGATGTGTCAGCATTTTGCGAGGGGTTAAGCCAGGGGTAGACCCTGGAACACGCGAATCCGTGTTTGACCTGCCATAAAGCTAAAAAGATGTACGTGCGAGGGGCAAACTCCTGGGAAAATGCAGTCAGCTCCTGGCAAAAATCTGACCGTTCTGTACCGGTCTAAGCATTGATTGGAGTGGTTTTGCGAGGGGCATACCCCTCGTTTTAACCCTGTCATTAATTCCCCTTTATATTAGCAATTCTAGTGCACTTGAACGGTTCAGTTACATAAAAATTTTTGACAGAACGTCAAAATTCATTTTTCCTTCATTTCTCCAATAACACAAACCATTATTTCTCAACAACACCAATATATTTTACAGGTAAATTTCGTCACTTATAATTTTTTGTTTCTACTTTTTATTTCTTATATTGACATATAATTTTTGTTTATGTCATTTGCATGTCAAAGTTAATTAAGCTGCCTCCTGTGGATCTGCTCTTGCTCAGCTTCGTGATTTTGGATCTGTTTTTGTGAAGCTTCAACAAGTTAGTAGTTTATCTACTTTTAATTTTCGAATTTATTAATTGGTTGGTTGAATTTATAATTTTCGAATTTATTAAGCTGCCTCCTGATGATGATGTTAATTTTTAGACTGATGATGTTAATTTTCGAATTTTTTTTAGGGTATTTATAAATTTCAAATTTTTTATAATGAATGTGTATTGTATGTTGAATATATGTTTTATTGTATGTTTTAGATCTATTGAATATGTTTTAGGGTATTTGATTATACTGTTGAATATGTTTTATAATAAATGTGTATTTGGAAACTGTTTTTGTTTATACTGTTGAATATGTTTTATAATGAATATGTAATTATACTTTTTTTTTAAAAAAAATTTAGTCACTAAAACTCAACCAATTCATTAACAGTCACAATTTCTCCACTAAAAAGAAATACCAATAGAGTTTAACACTTTAATAGTTTCAAGTTCTAAGTTTGGCTAGAGAATACAAAACTAACCAATGTATACAATACAATATTAATGTGTAGTTCGAACCTGTATTTCGAAACTATTGAATCTGTTTGGAATAAAACTGTAAAACATATAGTAGCGCGTAAAGAAATTTTGCGTAAAAGTTTTAACTACAAAACTGTTTTATAAAAGTTTTTTTAATTAGTAGTGCGTAAAGAAATTTTGTGCGTAAAAAATTTTCTTTATTAAAAACAGTCGCGTAAATAAATTTCGCGCAATCTCTTTTAGTTAGTATACAAATATTTCGCGCGTAAAGAATTTTCTTTACTAAAATAGTTTCGCGCGTAAAATAAATTTGCGCGTAAATAAATTTCGTGCAATTTTTTTAGTTAGTATAAAAATATTTCGCGCGTAAAGAATTGTCTTTATTAAAAACAATTTCTCACGTAAATAAATTTCGCGCAATCTCTTTTAGTTAGTATACAAATATTTCGCGCAGAAAAAAATTTCTTTATTAAAAATAGTTTCGCACGTAAAATAAATTTGCGCATAAAGAAATTTCGTGCAATTTGTTTAGTTAGTATACAAATATTTCGCGCGTAACGAAAATAATTTTCTTTATTAAAAACAGTTTTGTGCGTAAAATGCGCGTAAATAAATTTCGTGCAATTTTTTTAGTTAGTATAAAAATATTTCGCGCGTAAAGAAATTTCGCGCAATCTCTTTTAGTGAGTATACAAATATTTCGCGCAAAAAAAAAGTTCTTTATTAAAAACAGTTTTGCGCGTACACAATATAGTAATTATAGGTTAGTTAGAACAATTATTTTTTTTAATCGTTACGTAATCGACTATTTAGTCTTGTCGATTGAACTTGGTTTTTTTGGCATTAGTAGCGCTACTAACGCAAAAAAATTACTAATCGTGAAATATGTCAACGTTATAGTCAAACGTGCAAAAGATGGAGTATTATCAGCATTATCGTAGTTGGATGTATGACAGAACGTTACCGGGGAGAAGAGGATTAAAACTCCATTTTGTGGAAGGAGTTCAAGGATTTATTTCATGGGCATGGGTACAACAAGTTTGTAAAGATGAAGGAGGTATAAGATGTCCGTGTGTTAAATGTACGTGTAGATATATAAAAGTGACCCCAGAGAAGTCAAGAAACACTTGGATAGAGTTGGATTTATGCCTGATTATTGGGTTTGGGTTTATAACGGTGAAAAGTTTTATAATTTCGGGCAAGGAATCAATGCACAAGGTTCGAGTAGTGGAACAAATGTGGAATACAATGAACAAGGAAACGATGAACAATTCAACATGATGGATGATATGGTCGCTGATGCTTTAGGTGTGGAATTGTCTTACACTGATGATGTTGAAGATGAACAAGGCAAACAACTCCCAAATGAGAAAGCACAAAGATTTTACCAATTGTTGAGTGAATGTAATGCCCCATTGTTTGAAGGGTCTTCGGAATCAAAGTTATCTATGTGTGTGAAACTTTTAGCTCATAAGTCGAATTATAATGTTGCTGATAAAGTCGTGGATGATGTTACGAAGATGTTGTTGGATGCGACTCCATTTAAAGATAATTTGCCAGGAAGTTATTATGATGCTGAGAGGTTGGTGATGAAGTTGGGATTAAAAGTTAAAAAGATTGATTGTTGCATAAACGCCTGCATGTTGTTTTATGACAATAAATTTGGGATAAATGACGGAGCATTGGAGGAATGCAAATTTTGTGGAAGTCAACTGTATCGTGTGGGCAGGCGAGGAAGAATTCCTAATAAGTCAATGTTTTACTTGCCCATGATACCAAGATTACAAAGGTTGTTTGCATCGATGAAAACTGCTAGTCAAATCACATGGCATCATTCAAATAAAATTTCCGGAGTCTTGCGCATCCTTCTGATGGTGAAGCGTGGAAACACTTTGATATACTTTGATCAAGTATATCCTGATGGTGAAGACTAGGATTGTGCTCTGATGGTTTCACTCCGTATATCCAAGCATCAGCAAAACCATACTCTTGTTGGCCGGTCGTTGTAACCCCCTATAATCTCCCTCCTGAGATGTGCATGACAAAGCCCTACATGTTTTTGGCGTGTGTTGTTCCAGGGCCAGATAACCCTAAAGCAGGCATAGATGTGTTTCTACAACCTTTAATTGATGATTTGAAGAGGTTGTGGATTGGAGAATGGACTTACGATATTTCAAACAAAAAAAATTCTAATGAGAGCATCTTTGATGCGGACAATTAACGATTTTCCAGCGTATGACATGTTGTCTGCTTGGAGTACTCATGGGAGATTTGCTTGTCCACATTGTATGGAAAATACAAAGGCATTTACTTTGAAAAATGGAGGGAAGAGTTCGTGGTTTGACTTTCATCGTAGGTTCTTGCCTCATAATCACCCGTTTAGAAGAAGTAGGAATGGCTTCTTGAAGGATGAGAGAGTATTAGATGCCCCGCCCCCTAAGATTACATCAGAAGAAGTTTGGACAAGAGTTTGTGATTATCCAAAAGTCACTGATATTGGCCAAACTGTCCCAATACCAGGATACGGAGTTGACCACAAGTGGACTAAACAAAGTATATTTTGGGACCTCCCCTATTGGAAAGATAACTTGCTCAGACATAATCTTGATGTAATGCACATTGAAAAGAATTTTTTTGACAACATATTTAACACAGTGATGGATGTCAAAGGAAAAACAAAAGATAATGAGAAAGCCAGAAAAGATTTAGAACTGTATTGTAAAAGAAGGGACTTGGAGTTAAAACCTCAACTGAATGGAAAGTTGTTGAAACCCAAGGCAATCTACACTCTAACTTCCGAAGAAGCAAAATCAGTTTGTCAGTGGTTGAAGGATTTGAGAATGTCTGAAAGATATTCTTCTAACTTGGACAGGTGTGCCGATGTTAAAACTGGAAGGTTACATGGGATGAAAAGTCATGATTGTCATGTTTTCATGGAGAACTTAATCCCAAGTGCGTTTAGTTCACTGCCCACCCATGTGTTAAATCCACTCACTGAGATTAGTCAATTTTTTAAAAATATGTGTGCTTCAACTTTGAGAGTCGATGAACTTGAAAAATTGGACAAGATAATTCCAATCATACTCTGTCAGCTGGAGCAAATTTTTCCCCCGAGTTTTTTTGACTCTATGGAACATCTTCCGGTGCATCTCGCATATGAGGCTAAGCTTGGCGGGCCTGTTCAATATAGGTGGATGTACCCTTTTGAAAGATTCATGGGTGATTCAAAACGAGCAGTAAAAAATAGGGCTAAAGTTGAAGGATCAATATGTGTTGTTTACATACACAAGGAAACCTCATATTTTCTCAGTCATTGCTTCATCGATCGTGTACTTATTCCAACTACTACAAGAAATGATGTTGATGTTGAAAATGAAAGGGATCTGTCGACCTTATCAGTTTTTAATCTACCTGGTCGCCACTCTGGCAAGGCAAGCGAACATTGGATGGTAGATCAGAAAGAGTATCGATCAGCTCATGTTCATGTGTTGATTAATTGCGCGGAGGTTAAACCATACCTTGAGTAAGTAAAACAAAACTATTACTTTTTACTAGTATATTGAGTAAGTTAAAGCACGTCTAACTTTGACTTGAATTTTGGTATAGGGAATTTAAGACCTTTTATGAAGAATTTGGTGATGATTCTCTTGGTTATATACATGAATATTTTCCCGGTTGGTTTAAACAACAAGTATACAATGCCGAACCAACTGAAGAAATCATTCGTTTAAGAGGTTTATCCCAAGGTCATTTACAATGTGCCACTGAACATCATACATACTTCGTGAATGGATATAAATTTCATACTCATTCATGGAGTGAGGGGAAGAAGACATATAACAGTGGTGTATATGTAAAAGGAGTTATGGAATGAGGTGAAGATGACTTCTATGGCGTAATCAAACACGCTTATGAGTTGTTTTACAATCAGGATAAAGTGGTGTTGTTTTATTGTGACTGGTTTGATCCGTCACCTAGATGGACAAAAATGAACAAAATAAGCAACAATGTTGACATTCGTGTGGACAAAAAATATAATGTTTATGACCTGTTTATCATGGCACATAACGTTAGGCAAGTGTACTACGTTCCTTATCCCCCGACGCAACCATGCAAACGAGGATGGTTAGTTGCAATCAAAACAAAGCCAATGGGTCGCATTGAGACTGAAGAACTAATTAATGAAGTTGAACAAATTGATGAAATTTCACATGTTAATGAGATTATTAAAGTTGAGCAAGTTACAGGTTGGCGTGATGCACAAGTTGAAGGGGATCATGTTGATCCTGCTGTTTTGTTGACTCCTAATGAAGATGAAAATGATGAGGATGATGTTGATTCTGAAGAGAACAATATTGATGAAGGGGATCATGATGAAGGGGATCAAGTCGATGAAAGTGTTTTTGGATTATAATTGATATATTATTGTATTGTTATAATTGATGTATTGTTGTATTGTTATAATTGATGTATTGTTCTACTTGTAATGATTTTGATTTCAAAATGGATGAATATGTTGTTTATTTGTGTTAATTAGTGTTATAATGATTTATTGTTTACATTATGGATTTTTTTGTTATTGATAAATAGTCGGTCATGCCTCCGAGGATTGAGGATAAGAGCAAGAGGAAAGCCCGCACGAGTCGGTATGTTACTCAAGTTGTGGACCCAGCCACACAAGCCAGATTAACCCCAATGCCTCCCACACCTACTGCATCTTCTAGCCAAGGATCGACTGGGTCCTCCCAGGCTAGTGCAACTGCTCCTACTATAGCTCCACCTTTCTCATCACCACCTTTCTCGTCATTTCTTTACCTTTTCCCTCAGGGACATCCGGGATATCATTTTGGGTCTTCACCTTCCTTTCCCTTCCCTACGGGCTATCCCTTCCCGTATGGATTGCCTGAATATCCAATCCCACCACAATTCCAACTCCAAATCCAACCACAACTACAAAACCCACCACAACCCGAGCAAGAAAATGTGGTCGAAGAGGATGGTGTAGGCCATAATGGATGGTGGTGGAGAGGTGGTGCAGGCCGTTGATGAGCCAAAAGTTTATCCCACGGATAATCGGAATCACTTTATCTTAAAGCCTAGTGGGAACTCGTAAGTAGTATCATAATTCGTACATAGTTTAATTTTAATCATTTTAGAACTGTAATAAGTTTGATTATGAGTTTTTATTGTTTCAGCTTTTTGCCTTCCAAACCCGCGGCGGAAGCTATCAGAGATATCATTCACAATTGCTATAATAGATTGTGGAAGACTTATGGTGATGTGGATGATGATGAGAAAGAGCGCTGGTTTAATCTCTTTCAGATAACTTTAAATATATATATATATATATATATATATATATATATATATCATAATTTGTAATTTCATTTATATGCACATTTGTTATAGTATCCTAATTTTCTTTAATATGTTAACAAAAATGCAGGCTAAGTGTACTTGGGACGCCATGTACTATGAAACAATGCGGCGTAATTTCCATATCAGAGCTGTTGCGCGTCTTTCATATATGCTTCGAAACACCCTTGTTCGTTATGAGGAGAAAAGAAAGCGGCCACATTGGATCGGGAGGGAGTTGATGACCCAGTTGGTTGACTATTGGGCATCTGAGGAGTTCAAGTCAAAGTCTGAGAAAGCAAAAAAGAATCGGGCGTCGGAAAAGGGGGGGTGCATTCACATCGGTGGCTACATAAGCAACGGAGAGCATGTTGAACGTTTGGTAAATTTGATAATTTAAATCATATTTAAATTTGATTAATTTAAATCATTTTATTTAATTATTAATTTTATTTCTTGTGAAAAATAGGCCAGGAGGCTTGGGAGAGAGTCATTTATTAACGAGCTTCATAACGAACACACAGGCATAAATCCGGCCAATTTTGCGATGAGCATGCTAGGAAAGTTCAGGTAATCTTTAATAAGTATATTTTAATTATCCGCTTTACATTTTATTATGTTTTAAAAACTATTGTTATTTGTATTAACTATTTTGTTATTATTTATACAGGAGGAGTATGATCGCCAGCTTGCTGAGGCTCTTTCACAAGGGTCAACAATTAATCATGGTTTGAGCCTCCGAACTTGGACCAAAGTTGTTGGCGATAAAACTAAAGGAAAGTTATATGGCGCCGATAACTTAGCCGCTAACTACCGCAAGGGTGTTGCAGCATCCCTCAGACTCACCCTGAATCATGGCGAAGGATCTTCCCACCAGCCTGAGCTGACCCCTGAGATGCGTGAGCTTATTCAAAAGTTGACACAAGAGCAGCTCACGCAACAAATGGCGAGTCACCAGGCCATCGTGCAAGATTTGCTTGAAAGACGACGATTATATGAGGAGCAACTGGCCCAATTTAGGCAAGCACAGGCTGGGAGTTCTTTAGGTGACCAATTGCGAGTGGAAGACGCCGCCCACACAAGAGCGCCGATTCTGAATGACGATGACGACCCGTATCCAATTTATGGTGAAGATGAGGAGGTGGAGACCGAGGATGATGATTGAAGTTGGACCCCGTTGATGTGTGACAACATTTTATTTTATTCTGCTTTTATTTATTTTTGTTGTGTGTACGATTTGGGGAAGTTTCTTATGCTTCCCAGTACAATTTCTACTTATGGTATGTACTATTATTCCGTACAATTTTAATTTCGTGCTTTGAGACCTAATATTTTATATGTGCTATTACTTTAATTTGTATTTTTAAATATTTTTTAAAAACAATTAATTAAAAAACAATTTTAAAGCATTTTTTAAATTATTCTTAAAATAATTTTTAATTTTTAAATAATTTTAAAATAATATTTTTAATTTAAAACAATTTTAAAACGTTTTAAAAATAATTTTTAAAATAATTTAAATTAAAAAAAACTAAAAAACGTTTTTTAAAATAATTTTGAATGATTTTAATTTTAAAAATAGTGAAATAAAAAAACTTATTAAAAATGTTTTTAAAAATAATTTTAATAATTATAATTAATTATTTTTATTTTTAAAATAATTTAAATTTAAAAAAAATAAAAATGTTTTTTTAAAAATTTTTAGTTATGCAGTTTGCCAAGGGCATACCCCTCGCAAAGCCCCTGTCACTGTTTTGGGTCAGACTGTGGCCGATGTGACAAGTGACAGTGCTTTGCAGTGTGTCAGAAAAGGGAGCAGTTGCGTCAGACAATTTGTCAGGGCCTATGCCAGGAGTTGACCGAGGGCATTTGCCAGGGGTTGCCCCTCGCAAATTTGCCAGGAGCTAAAACCCTGGCTTTCCCATTTGCGAAGCCCTGTTTGGCGAGGGTGTGTACTCCTCGCAAAGGCCCTGGCAAATTGGTTTTTGCCAGGGATTTCCGCGTTTTCCCAGAGATTTTGCCCCTGGAAAATTCCCAGATGTCTTGTAGTGTGAATGACACCAACAAGTAACATTCTTATATGCAAACTTGTTTAAGGGTATAATTGGAAGTTAAAAAGTCAGCCCAAAACCATGTATGCTATTTATATATGTCCTTTATTTTGACTAGCGTTTAGACGGGCACTTTGTGTCCATCTGTCTGCTCTTCTTATTGCGCTAATGCGTATAAATTACAAACATTTGTTTTTATAAAATTTTGATTAAAATTAATTTGATTTTGTGAGTGATATGTTTTTTTGCAAGAATAATAGGATCCCAGTTCTCTGTCTGATTTTCTCTTTTATCCCCTTTTCTCATCCTAACCGTCCTAGTCTCAACTTCCCTCGCGGGAGAGTAACTTCCCCCCACTCTCTATTTGTATTTTTGGCGGTATTCTATAGTCGCCCACATGCTAAGCACATGATCTGTATTATGTTGCACTTATCCTATGCCTTTAGGAGGGGGATATGCCATTGTCTTCCATTTGATGGTCCATAGCCCCCCAAGCACGAGGCTACGACATTAAATGTTGCCCTTATCAAAACATCATATGTTATTCCATCATCAGGTGGCCTCCTTCAAAGTGTTTGTGAGAAGCTTACATTTCAAAGATTCTGAAGCGCCTATAATCGCCATCTGGGTGTTGATGGAAGTTATGTACTCCAAAGGATCAATTTTTCCATCAAAAAAGGCAAGTGATGGCGGTTTAAAATTTTGTGGGACGACATCATTCAAGATATGCAATGGATTGATCCTTAAGCCAAAGGAATTAGATATTATATATGCGTTTGATTATGGTTTAGTTATAAGGAACTCATTGGGATTTATAATTTTATTTTTTAGATGAGCAGCTAATCAGTGGTAAAGACAAGGTTGTTTAAAGATTTCTATGTAGACTTGTAGAATGTTATGTTGCAATTGTAGTTCCTTAAGAACTAAGACAAACGATTATGTATTTTCCTTGCTTGTTCTTGTACTGGGGACAAAGTCAAATTCGTAAAGCTAATTACGTACTCCAAAGAAAAACATCTATAATTATTCAGGATCGATGTGTAACACCTTGTATTATTCTAATGGTACCTCATGTTGTTCTGAGGGGTTCCGTCTGTGGGGTTCCGTCTGAGTCATCTAGTCATCGGTTGGTAACTTGTAATTTAGCTTTTTGTTAAGAGTCTCACATCAGATAGAAGATGACCTAACAATGTGTTTATAAGTGGAGACAATACTCACCTCACAAGCTGGTTTTGTGCGGTTGTGTTAGGCTCAACCACGATTTTTAAAATGGTATCAGATCCTTTTCAAGATCAATTGGACCACCTACTATCAGGTTTCTGCTATCGAGACACCCACCATTTAATGTCCACGAACCAAGTCCAATAGTGATGGCGTGAGGGGGTGTGTTAAGAGTCCCACATCGGATATCATGGCTTCCTGCTATCAGATTTCCGCTATCCGACCACCCATCATTTATGTCCACGAACCAAGTCCAATAGTGATGGTCGTGAGGGGTTGTGTTAAGAGTTCCACATTGGATAGGAGATGATCTGCCAATGTGTTTAAAGTTTTTGCCATCTTTGGGTTTCTAGAGGATATGGCTTGGGTCAGGCTATGTTTGATTTTGATTCGGCATTTTGTTGCGTTGTCCATTTGATCCGGGAAGACTCGGTGGATGTTGAGCAACTTGTGGGCATGAAGAAATTCACAGAGTTGAACCGAGAACACCCTGATAGTCAAAGCACTTTCTACCGCTAGGCGGAGTAAGAATACATTAAAAAAATACAACATATATTGTATATAATTCATTATTTAAGTCTAGTATATGAAAAAAAAAATGGGTAATAATCTGGTGTGGCTATAGCCATACTCAGCCATTTGATGGGTCCGCCCCTGTAAGTGGATAGTAGAACATATTTTGTATCAATGCCAATATTGGTTTGTGTGCCTTATAGTGATGAATCGTGTGCTTATGGATTCTCTAGCTTTGGTTAATTTTTGTTTCGTCTAAATTTGCGTTAGCCACAATTGTTTTCTGCTATTTTTCTTTCATTTTCGATGTTACGTTATGTTGCCCCTTCTCAAGTATTTCTTGTACTCTTTGTACACTTTTGTTTCGATTAAATATATATTTGTCATTAAAAAAAGTTATTCTGATCTAAAACTTAAGTGTAATGTGAGGGTTATTGATAAGTGCCTAAAAGTTGTTATCTTTTGGTACAATTTAGGGCACTTATGTTACTTGTTTTACAAGTTACCTTAGGATAAGAGCATATTTGTGTTAAAAATGCAATATTTATGATCCTAAGCCTTACCCATGTTATTATACAGGAAATTCATGTTTGAACCTGATTGATGCAAGGAAAAATGAAGTTTTTCATAAAGCCATCGCTACAAGCGCACTGAGCCTCGCTAGAAGTGAGGATAGGCAGAGATTTTCATGAAGCCATCGCTTGAAGCGCCAGAAGCCTCGCTAGAAGCGAGCCTAGGCAGGGATTTTCAAGAGTTCATCGCTTGAAGCGATGAACTGGACGCTAGAAGCGAGCCTAGGTAGGGAATATTAAGGATCCATCGCTAGTAGCGACAGACCTTGTCGCTACAGCGGCCAGAGGGCGGTTTAATGCTGATGGATGACGTGGAGCTCTCCCATTGGCCCAGTTGACTTCCTCGCTATAGCGACAGGCTGGTCGCTTGTAGCGAGCGTGCAATTTCTCAGCATATAAATATATTTGAAGCTCATTTTTTTCAGGGAGTTAGTTTTTTATCAGATTTTACAATTTCCAGAGCTCAAAATATTTGATTTCTAAGAGAGAGAATAGGCATAGAAGGAGGAAAACTTCAAATAGCAAAAGGATTTGGATTGAAGAATACATTAAGAAGCTTTGAGAAATCAAGCCTTAACATATCTTCATCTTCCTTTCTTGTTTTGCAATAGTTATCATGACAATGATCAACTAATCTCCTTTGTTGGGATTAATAGGTAATCAATCACTCTATGTTGTAAACTTTTGATTTATTAAATATGTGATTCTAGCATTTTTATATACCATTGAATTTGTTCTTGCTTTTCACTCTTATATTTGATTTAAATGATGTTGGAAAATACTTTTGAATCTAGGTTTAGAATGATATTCTATCAAGATAAGAAATTCTAGAAATGGGATTTGGTTTTGATAATTACACTAAGTATTGGATCGTAAAGCTTTCGAATCGTTTAATAGATTGAGAAATCATCGATTAAACGATACGATCGATCTCACGACGTCATTTGGGAAATCAATGACGTTGTTGAGCAATACGTAATAATGTCATATATAAGAAAAAGCTAGAATCCGTATTTATGATCAATCGAATACAAACGATGTTTGATTGATGAACGTTAATCCTAACACCTTTTATGTCCTATTACTCTACGTTTTATTTATTTACGTTTTTAAATGTTGAGTAGTGTAGTAATGAAAAAAGGTTAAACCCTAACTTAAGACGATAATCGACGTTGAACGGTTTATGATATCACGATAATCCCTGTGGAACGATATAAAACTTATACTTACTTTTGTACGTTAACAAAATGGCGCCGTTGCCGGGGATTAACGTTATGATATTATAATCATTGCTACGTTAATTATGGTTTTAAGCAATTTTGCACAAAATTCTTTTATGTATATAACTATTATTCCTTATCCATCTTGTTTGCTAATTCTTTTTGGTCAGATTGTTGAAACCGTATATGCGAGGTCAAGTATCGGACGACCAACTGCTTTTTGATTCTGAGATAGAGAGAACAGCTCGTAGAAACAATAGCAAGAATCGGAAAAAGAAGCAGCAAGCAAAGAAAAGGCAACAAGAGGAAGCTTCTGTTTCAAGTCCTTCATCTAGTCCAATTCCAAGCCAAGAGATACCAATGGCTGCAGCAGGAGATGGTTCAGGAGGTTCAGGCGGTCGTGGGATGCCATGTCACAATAGCCCACGCTGTATGGCCCAATTGGGGAAAACGCCACGGACTACCAAGCAAACCGAGATGAAGACGGGGTTCTTACAAATATTATATGCTAATCCTTTCTCAGGATTGGACCATGAAGATTCGTTCCAACATCTCACAAAATTTTACGAGATTGTTGAAGCAGTATTTCATGCAACAAAAGTAAGTATTTTCTATTATCGTCTCCACAGGGATTGGTGCCTTACTTCGAACCGTTCAACAATCGATATTGTTTTGAGTTAAGGGTTTTACGATTGGTTTCAAAAACTAACAGAATGTAAATGCGGGAATTAAAACGACAAAGAATTAGGGAATAAAAGCGTTGAGATTAAAGTTCATCAATCTTGCAAAGAATGTAATAAATAAATCATGCATATGAATTTAGCGTTTTAGCGTAAATATCACGTATCGCTCTACAATATCATTGATTTCCCAAATGACATCGTGAAATCGATCGTATCGTTTAATCGACGATTTCCCAATCAATCAAACGATCCGAAAGCATTACGATCCGAAACTTAGTGCGATTATCAAAACCCAAATCCATTTCTAGACTTTCTTATTTTGATAGAAGATTATTCTTAAACATAGATTCAAAAGTATTTGTCAATATCATTTGAATCAATCATGAGAATGAAAAGCAAGAATAACTTCATAAACATATAAATTGCTAAACCATATATTCACATAATCATCCATTACAATCAAAGCTAGAAAGATTACCTCTAATCCCAACAAAGGGATGTTAGTTGCTCATTTTCATGGCAACTATGCAAAAGTGAAGAGAAAAGATGAAGATACAAACCAAGTCTTGATTTCCCAAAGTCTTGATTGATTTCCACTACCCAATCACTTTTGATCTTTGAAGATCAAAGCTCTAGCCCTAATTACTAAGTCCTAAACTACTACTAAAACAATCCTAACAAATTGGAAGAAAAAATCTCAAAGTTCTCCAACTGGTTCTCTCTGAAAAAGAGCCAAAAATGCTTTATAAAACTGAATATTTGCACGCTCGCTACAAGCGATGAGTTGGTCGCTTGTAGCGAGGAAGTTCAATGGCCAATAGGGATCCTCCACGTCAGCATGGAGCCTTAAACCGCCCTTGGTCGCTTGAAGCGACCAGTCCATCGCTTGTAGCGATGAACCTCTAAAAATCCCTGCCTATCTTCGCTTGTAGCGTGGCATCTGGCGCTTGAAGCGATGAAGCCTTCAAAATCCCTGCCTATCCTCGCTTGTAGCGAGGATGTCTGCGCTTCTAGCGATGGCTTTGAAACAAACTTCATTTCTTTGCTCAGCATGTTCAAGCATGAATTTCCTGCAATAAAAACATGGGGTAAGACATAGGATCTCAAATATAGCATTTTGAACCATAAATATGAGCTTATCCTAAGATAACTTGTGAAATAAGTTACATAAGTGCCTAAAATAAATATGCTTTTTAAGTCAATTTTGGCACTTATCAGAGATCGCCGGTACACTTGGTGAGACGGAGAACAACGAGGAGGCTATATTCATGAGGATGTTTCCTCATTCATTGATTGGCAAGGCTAAGGAGTGGTATTTGGATCAGCCACCGACGGTGATGACGAATTGGAACACTCTTGAGGAGAAATTCCTTGAGAGGTTCTTCCCTCAAAATCGTTTCATGGAGGCGAAGACAACTATTGTTGTATTCTCATAAGGTTCAAGTGAGACGTTATGTGAAGCGTGGGAGCGTTTCAAGTCGATGCTCAGAAGATGCCCTAATCATGGATTCGATGATTTGACACAAATACATCTTTTCCGGAACGGGATGCAACAACAATCCAAGCTATTGCTTGATGCTGCTGCTGGTGGTTCTTTGATGGCCAAGAGCGCCGAGGATGCTGTTGCTATTATTGAGAGAATGGCATTGAATGATCACCAGACTCACCATAACAGAAACCAAGGCCAAAGGAAGGCGGGAATCCTAGATTTGGGGACGAATGATGCAATCCTAGCTCAAAACGAATTGCTCACGCAACAAGTGGAGGAGTTGACAAGAAAGATGGTCAACCTTCCTCAACAAATGAAGGATATCCAGAATGAACAAAGAAGACAACACCAAGTCGCATCATGCGAGCTTTGTTTGGGAGACCACCCCACCAGATTTTGTCCGCCACCCACCGAAGAGGTAAGCTATGTTGGAAATCAACCAAGGCCTCAACAGTTTCAAAACCAATACCAAGGTCATACAAACAACTTCCCAAGAGGGAATAATCCAAACTATGGCCAAGGTTGGAGGCAAGAAGCTGGGCAACAAAACCGACAACCTTACCAAAACTACAATCAATACCAACCTCCACAACAAAACCGCAACCAAAACACCGACGAAACTCTTAATTAATTCATGCAAATGTCAATGGCTAACCAAAAGAACACTGATGCCTCCATCAAAAACCTGGAAACGCAAGTGGGCCAGTTGGCACAAAAATTATCTCAAGCAACCCAGCAAGGCGGAACCTTTACCGCCAACACACAAACCAACCCAAAAGATTATGCATCATCATCAAAATGACAATTAAGTCATTTTGATGAGGAAGTCCTTGCATTAAGAGACAATGAAAATTGCAAGGCGATTGCTACTCGGAGCGGGAAGGTAATTGGTAGAGGTATAGGGGACAACCTTGAAGTTGAGAGAAGAATTGTTGAGAATGAGGAGAAGGATGATGATGAAGGAAATGAGGAGGAAACAAGAGGAGTACATAGAGAGGAAGAAGTTGAAAAAAATAAGGATGTAGTTGAAAATGAAAACATAGTGTGGAAGAAGGATGTGGTGAAGGAGAAGGGCAAGAGTCAAGAAATAGTGAAGAATGCGCCAACACCACATCTACCTTACCCAACTACACCAGCCAAAAAAGAGAAAGAGAGGCAGTTTGCTAGGTTCCTTGACATATTCAAGCGTTTACAAATCAACATATCGTTCTCGGAAGCCCTAGAGCAAATGCCGACTTATGCCAAGTTTATGAAAGAGATTCTCTCCAAGAAGAGGAGGTATAATGAAGAAGAAACAATTCAGCTAGACGCTAATTGTAGTGCAATCATCCAGAGAACATTGCCAAGGAAGGAGAGAGATCCGGGCAAAGTTACACTACCGGTGTCCATTGGCAATGTTAACGTCGGCAAGGCACTCATTGATTTAGGCTCAAGTATCAACCTAATCCCATTATCCGTTGTCAAAAGGATTGGTGATTTGGTTGTGAAAAGAACTAACTTGACCTTGCAATTGGCCGACAAATCCTACACTCGTCCGTTGGGAATTGCTGAAGACGTGTTGGTGAAAGTCGACAAGTTCTTGTTCCCCATCGACTTTGTAGTGATGGACATACCTGAAGATGATGATGTGCCGCTAATTCTTGGGAGAACTTTCATGCAAACGGCAAGGATGATGATTGATCTTGACGGAGGCTTAATGAAAGTCCGTGTGGACGATGAAGAAGTCAATTTCAACATCAACGAAGCAATGAAGTATCCTAGTGATAAAGGTGCTTGTTTCAAGATGGATGCAACGGAAGAATTGATAGTAGATACGAGAAACCAGCTGCATCACTTAACACATCTTGAAAGAGTATTGACAAATGCACTTAGTATCATAGGAGAAGAAGATGAGAAGGAGCTTGAAGAGTGTTTGAAGGAGCTCGATTCGTTGAAGGAAATTCCTCCTCACAAAGCCAAAATCGAGGAATTGACGAATGAAGCTAAAGTGGAAGAAGTGAAGCCGGAGATGAAGATCTTGCCCTCACATTTGAAGTATGTATTTCTTGATCAAGAGGGTACCAAACTGGTAATCATTAGTAGCTCCTTGTCAAACCATGAAGAAACAAAATTGGTAGAAGTTTTGAAGTCCAACAAGGAAGCAATAGGTTGGACACTATCCGACTTAAAAGGGATAAGTCCATCCTATTGCATGCATAAGATCATGATGGAAGAGGATTATTGTAACACCCATACTAACTTTAACTAGTATATTAGCATGTGCATTAAACTGATACTGGATACATTAAAATTTACAATAATTAATATATACAAACCACTGAATGAGTACAAATAGCTCGTTTATACAAACATCCAAATATCATTTACAATTACATTCTCAAATACAAAGATAAACTGTCAACCTCCTGAGCTTGACCAAGACGAGCGTCTGCACTCCATCCAGCATCTTCCTGAAGATCTTCATCTGAAAACCTGCACCAGAAGGATAGGGATGAGACATAATGTCTCAGTGAGCTCCTACCCTACCTACTGTTGGCAACCACGGGGGAAACCTAGGGTCGCCGTGCCTACTCTCGGCAATCTTGGGGATACCTATGATCGCCAAGTCTTTCTCAACATACTTCGCGATCAAGGGAAAATCCTAGGATCGCTACATATCTTCATCTTTCTTATACTTGTCATTTACATAGTCTTATGCATTTCATAATCTATTCTTATCTTAGTCTTATACGTAGTGATCTTGGGGACATCCTATGATCACATCGCGTTCGCTAGGAACTAATCATCATGTCTCGTATTACATACAAAATATACATATTCATTTCATATTCGTATTCATCTTTTCATATCATAAGTTAGAAGTTAGCGTTGAACAAACAATTATTATCTTGGTTCATTTTACGGAGTGCATCCGGGTGGAGTAACCCCGAAGTACATCTCCCATCATACCGGTGAAATTCCTATCATATCAGGCTAACACCGGACTCCTCTTATCTTTGTGTAGGCAACCCTTTCGGTGAAGCCCCATCCGGCATAATCCGGAGCCTGCTGGACACATCTTGCATGTAGACAACCCTCTGGAGAAGTCCCATCCGGCGAATCCCGGAGCCTGCTGGACATGCTTAAATCTTTTAACATACGTGTGGACAATCCTCTCGGAAGAGTCCCATCCGGCGAATCCCGGAGTCTGATGAACACGTTTAATATCGTCTTATAAATTACGTGTGGATAGCCCTTTCGGAGAAATCCCATCCGGCATAATCCGGAGTCTGATGAACACGTTGTCATATTCTTTATCATTAAATTCTTAACTTAAGTTCATATACATATCTTATACGTTCATAATCTTGTGCATATCTAATGCATTCTTAATTAACCATTCTTAATTGCCTAACCTATAATTAGGTCCTTAACTTAAACAATAATTCTCATCTTAAGTACTTGTAAGTACTTCTAATACTTTCTCTAGCCTTGGCATAATAATGCATTCTTAGGGAGAAATAACCTCCCAACACATAACTTAGGGTCTTACACTCATTGTTCTCCTAAGCCTTGTTTGGTCATTTGGAAACATTCCATAGCTTATTAATCTCTCTTTGACATCTTAGGGATTGAGTATTCATCTCCCATTATGCACCTATCCTCATCCTATGTTAAATTATACGTTTCTGATGAACAGAGAAATCGGGGGCCGATTTTGAGAAATCGGGGGCCGATTTATGTCGAAACCCCCAAGGAAGGCCAACCTCAAAATCGGTGGCCGATGCTATAAAATCGGTGGCCGATTTTAGCATTTGCAGAATGCGAAATTGTGCTTCCTTGGCTATTCTAATCCTGTCCAAACAACAAAACAGCTTATAGGAATGAATTCCAAGACATATTGGTAGGTAATATCATAGTTTAACAAGGAATTAGCAACCAAATAGATTTAGGGCACAAATCCTAAACTTTAACTCAACTTGCAAATTCTACTAAACTTACTCAATCGGGTACTAAAACCCTGTGGAACTCACCTTGATTTAGCTAGCTTTCTTCCTTGCCAAGCCCTCCTTCAAATCCTAGCTTGATCTCTCCCAAAACCCTAGCTTCCAATTTCCTTTCCTTTCTCTTGTTTTCTTGATCTCCAAAGGCTTAAGTGTTCCCAAAATTGGTACTTGCTCACAAACATGTCCTTATGGAAGGAGGATTAATGAAGATTGAAGTGAGGAGGGGAGGGGGTGGCGTGAGATGAAGGAAGGAGAAGGGAGAGGATGATGATAGAAAGAGAAAGAAGAATGTAGAATGAAGTAGAAATATGACTTTTGTCATATTTATAACCCATGAGTGGTAATTTACCAAAATGCCACTCCTTATGATATATCTCTGATACGTCGTCTCGACATTAATAAATACTCGAGTCATGAGCGGGATATTACAATTATAAGCCGGTAGCACAACCTCAAAGACGGCTAAACCCAAACATGAAAGAAGTAGTCCGGAAGGAAGTAGTTAAGCTACTTGAAGCCGGCATGATATATCCGATCTCAGATAGTACTTGGGTTAGTCCGGTTCAAGTTGTCCCTAAGAAGGGAGGTATGACGGTAATCACGAACGAGAAGAATGAGCTCATACCGACAAGAACCGTAACCGGTTGGAGGATGTGTATCGACTACCGGAGGCTTAACAAAGCAACAAGAAAAGATCATTTTCCTCTACCATTTATGGATCAAATGCTAGAGAGGCTGTCAGGACAAGCTTTTTATTGTTTCCTTGATGGATATTCGGGTTACAATCAGATTTCGGTGAATCCAGACGATCACGAGAAGACTGCATTCACTTGTCCTTTTGAGGTATTTGCATATCGACGCATGCCGTTCGGATTATGTAACGCTCCAGCAACATTTCAACGATGCATGCAAGCCATCTTTGCAGACTTGATAGAAAAGAGCATTGAAGTGTTTATGGACGACTTCTCAGTTTTCGGGTCATCATATGATTTGTGCTTGAAGAATCTGGACACGGTACTGAAACAGTGCAAGGAAACCAACTTGGTGCTCAATTGGGAGAAGTGTCACTTTATGGTAACCGAGGGTATAGTCCTTGGTCACAAGATCTCTTCCAAGGGTATTGAAGTTGATAAAGCTAAGATCGACGTGATAGGAAAGCTTCCACCACCAGTCAACGTCAAAGGAATCCGAAGTTTCCTAGGCCATGCCGGGTTCTATCGGAGATTCATCAAAGACTTCTCAAAAATTGAAAAGCCATTGAGCAATTTGCTCAACAAAGATAAGTCTTTTGATTTTGATATTGATTGTTTACATGCTTTTGAAAGTTTGAAGGATAGCTTAACATCCGCACCCATAATCACCGCACCAAATTGGAACTTTGATTTTGAACTAATGTGCGATGCAAGTGATTATGCGGTAGGCGCGGTGTTAGGTCAACGCAAAAACAGAATTTTTCATGCTATACACTATGCAAGTAAAGTATTAAATGACGCACAAGTCAATTATGCTACCACTGAAAAAGAATTACTTGCTATAGTGTTCGCATTAGAAAAATTTCGTTCGTATCTCATAGGTTCAAAAATTGTTATCTGGACTGACCATCCAGCTATTAAGTACTTAATCACCAAACCCGACTCAAAGCCGAGACTCATCCGTTGGATGTTGCTACTCCAAGAGTTTGATTTGGAGATTAAGGACAAGAAGGGGACTGAGAACCTAGTAGCTGATCATCTGTCAAGATTGGTGAACGATGAGATAACGAAGAATGAGAGGGACATTCTTGAAGAGTTCCTGGATGAGAAGTTGCTTATGGTGCAAGAAAGACCATGGTTTGCTGACATGGCCAATTACAAAGCAACGGGGTTCATACCGGAGGATAACACATGGCAAATGAAGAAGAGGTTGATGAGAGACGCAACTCAATTCATTTGGGATGACCCGTACCTCTTCAAGATTGGAGCAGACCACTTGTTAAGGAGATGTGTTGCAAGAGAAGAAGCCAAGGACATCTTGTGGCATTGTCACAACTCGCCATATGGTGGTCATTATAGTGGTGAAAGAACTGGAGCAAAAGTTCTTCAAGCAGGTTTTTATTGGCCCACTTTGTTCAAAGACGCATACGAACATGTGAAGGAATGCGAGAGTTGCCAGAAAGCCGGAGGGATTTCAAAAAGGAATGAAATGCCTCTGCAAAGTATCCTTGAAGTCGAAGTCTTTGACTGTTGGGGGATAGACTTTGTGGGGCCATTTCCATCCTCAATGTCCAACGAGTACATTCTGGTGGCTGTAGACTATGTGTCAAAGTGGGTAGAAGCAATAGCATCCCCGAAAGCCGATAGAAAGACGGTGGTCAAGTTTCTGAAAAGGAACATCTTTTCCCGATTTGGAACTCCAAGAGTGCTAATAAGTGATGGAGGTTCTCACTTCTGCAATCAACAGTTAGCAAAAGCACTTGAGCACTATGGAGTAAAGCACAAGGTTGCTTCACCATACCATCCACAGACCAACGGTCAAGCCGAGGTATCCAACCGTGAAATCAAACGGATACTTGAGAAGACCGTGTCATCATCAAGAAAGGATTGGTCGATGAAACTGGACGAAGCATTGTGGGCCTATAGGACCACATACAAAGCTCCTACGGGTTTCACACCATTCCAGTTGGTGTATGGGAAAGCATGCCACTTGCCGGTAGAGTTGGAGCACAAAGCGTTTTGGGCGCTCAAGTTTTTGAACTTTGATCAAGAGCAAGCGGGGGAGAAGAGAAAGCTTCAGATGAATGAACTAGAGGAAATGCGTGACCAAGCTTATCAGTCAAGCAAGCTTTATAAGGAAAAGGTTAAACGGTATCATGACAAGAAGATCATGAAGAGGGAATTCAGGCCCGGTCAAATGGTGTTGCTGTTCAATGCAAGGCTAAGACTATTTCCGGGTAAATTGAAGTCCAAATGGTCCGGTCCATTCATGATCAAGGAGGTTAAACCTTATGGAGCTGTGGAACTAGAAGATCCTATCACTAAGTCAACATGGACAGTGAATGGACAGAGGCTGAAGCCATATTTTGGAGGTGAAGTTGTTCGGCACACGACGACGATTTCACTCATCGATTCTTAAGCATAAGTGAATCAGGCGTCGATCTAATGACGTTAAACAAGAGCTTGTTGGGAGGCACCCCAATTTTGTAAGTATGTTGCATTTTAAGTGTTATTTTAGTTCTGTACAGTTATTTATGCATGTAGGGATAGTGGCAAGAACTCAAAATTTTATTTTTCTGTTTCCTGTCATGGTCGCTACAGCGACAGATTCATCGCTGTAGCGATGAACTTTGCACTATGTCGCTGTAGCGACGCAATGTCGCTTGTAGCGAGACCTTTCAAGCTTTGCGCTGTAGCGCCACACCAACGCTTGTAGCGATGGGCTTACAGCCTGTCGCTGTAGCGACAGGTCGCGCGCTTGTAGCGACCGTAGCAGAACTGTCATTTATAGTTCCCAGGCCACTAGTCTTTTCCCCTACCTCCCAACTACCTTATTAAATACAGTAGCCGTTTTTGTTTATTATTTTCGCATCCCTTTACACTGTAACACCTTCCATTTCCATTTGCTTTTTATTTCTGCATTATACTTTATACTTCTGCACATTTCTGCAAAATCTTGCATTTCTATCTCTGTATCTTGCTCAATCCACACTTCAGGTATGTAAATCGTATCTCTCTGTTGCTGTTTGTAGCTTTTTACATGATTAATTGTGCCTGCATGCGTGTTTCAGAAATTAGGGTTTTAGGGTTTTGAAAAATTTTGAACTTAAGGTTGATCCTTGTTGCTATAACCATGATTTTCTGTAGATTAAGCTTTAGTAAATGAACTAGAATCACTTACCAAACTCTCCTTTCATCCTCTTGTTCATAAAAATCGTATTTTGAAAAACCTAAATGTAAAAATTCAAAATAAATTTAGGGTTTTGATGAAGAGGAAGTTTTAGTGATTGTTATTCATTTATATTAGCTTTAGGGTTAATTTCGCATGCTACAAGTAGGTTAGAATCTAGAAAAATCAAAATTTTTGAAAAGGGTGTTTCCTCGCTAGAGTGCGCTTGTAGCGCAGGAAACCAGCAAAATCTGGGTTCGCTCGCTACAAGCGACCAACCTGTCGCTGTAGCGACGAAGCCCAGAAATGGTTTTATTTTTCTGTTGATTTAATGCTGACTTGTATCCTACCTATTTTTTGTCTGTTTAATCTTTGTGTAGGAATGACACCAAAATCTTCATCGAAGAGATCACGTAACGTTGAAGGATCATCATCCAGACCTAGATCAAACCCTCAACCGCATGATGCTAGCCGCTTCTTAAGCTTGAGGAACCAAGAGCGGTATGAGGAACTTAAAACAAGGAGGATATGGTCCGAGAAGCAATTCCAGATTTCGGAGGAAGGAGAATATGGAGGGATTGCGCACATGCTTAACGAAAGAAAATGGGGAATACTGTGCACTCCGCCGAGGAAGATTAATTACGATATCGTGCGGGAATTTTATGCGAATGCGATTCCAGCAGACCCTTCAGACCCATTCACATGGACGACATATGTGCGAGGGCGCACCATTGTGTTTGATAGGATGTCCATTAACTCCTACTTGGGTAAACCCTTGGTGTTATGTGTTTCTGATAACCCACTAGCACCGTCGATGCTGTGTGACTTCCATGAACACCAGAGGGGAGGAAATTGGGATCACGATCTGATAGCACGAGAAATCTTCCAAGAGGGGAAGCATTATGATGTGAGCAAGGCTTCGGGTAAGCCTTTCAGAGCGTTCAGAGATGACATGACCACACCTGCTCAGGTAGTACTTACCCTCATTCTTTATAATATCAGGCCTAAGTCACACACTTCATCTACCACACTCGATGTTACACCCCTTCTCCACTATATCCTTAGCAACCGTCAGGTTGACGTTGCAAGGATTATAGCCAATGAGATGAGGGTTGTGGCTGAGAGCGGTATCCTACCCCCAGGCAAACCTAAATGCCCATTGACCTTCCCTGGTTTGATAATGGGATTGTGTAGAAAGGCTAGGATACACTTGCCTACTCAAGTAGATGAAGAGATCAAAAATCCTATTGATGACAGGTACATCAATAGGTATTGCTCCACCCCCTCACCTCCTGCCCCACCTTCTTCCTCTGCCGGACCTTCCACATCAGTTGGACCTTCCACTGTACCACCACCAGCACCACATCACCCTAGCCACCCTCAGGGCCCGACCTATCCACCATTAGATTTCTCTAGTTGGGACCCATCTCTGGTTAGCTCATTTCTCATGGCGCAGAATGCGTCTAATCATCGTGCTCTCACGACGATTCAGAGTCACTTGCATGACAGCGGCCACAGCACTTGGACGCCAGCCTTCTTCTCTGAGCATATTGCTTGGCCTGGGGACAGGCCTTTCTTTCCTGGAGGGGCAGCTGCTGCAGATGCTGGTGATGAGGATGCTGGTGATGATGGTGATGATGATGCTGATATTGATGATGACCTTGGCGATGACTCCTCGGAGGCTACTAGGAGCATTGACCGTATGGCTGCAGACTTGATGGATTCAGAAGACATGGATTCAGATTGATCTTGATGCAAGCTGCAGATTTTGTTCTATAACTTCTTTCGTTTTATTTATTATGCTTTGTATTTTATAACATTGTTCATGCTATGTACTTTATTTTGGTTATGCTTTTGTACCATGAATGATGTTACTTTGGTTTATGTTATTTATTTTGGTTATTACATGTTTAGTATATATTATGCTTTATTTATGCTTTATTTATGCTTTGTTATTTATTTTTGGTTAAAATTTTTTGAATTATCCCAACAATTTTGAAAGAAAGATGAAAGATTCAAAAGCCAGTGCTTGAGCTTAGAATCATTTGAGTGATAATGATAGAATGAGTGTTAAAGCGCGCAGCTAAGGTACTCGTTTTCTTGTTTTTCTAGGTATATTCTTGAAGGTGAATAGGTTCTTTACACACAAGTTAATTTATTCAGTTTTACGCAAGCATATGTTTAGTTTTGAACCAATTTAGAACTAGCCAAAATGTGAGGTATCCTCAACCATTGTATATATATGCAGGAGACCAACATATCATGTTTAACTCAGTTATTTTATGTTAAATCTATTGTTGTTTTAATTTGTATAAAAGCATTGAAATGATCAATGAGTGAAATACTTGACCAAATAAACCTACCTTGTGAGAAGTGTGAGTATCTGTTAACCCCTCTGAGCCTATTGAATCAGAATTGTTGACTGTGAACTGTCAATTTTAATAAGCTCAATTGCTTATTTAAATTGCCAGAGTTTGTAAAAAAATTTCAGTTCATAGTTAACTCTTTATTGAATTCTGATAGTTGTTTTCTTTTGAACCCTTATCCATCGTTTTTATTGACCTTTGCCATAATGATAAAGGAACATTTGATTGGGGTGTCATTGAACTAAGTTGGGGAGAAAGGGAGGTTGTGTTTATGTCAATGTAATGGTGAATATTGATAATTGATCTTGACAACAAGAAAAAGAAAAAGAAAAGAAAAAAAAAAGAAAGAAAAGCAAACCAAGAAAAAGAAAAGAGAAAAATGAAAAGGTTTGCAATAATTCAAAGAAAAAGTTGTCAAGATCAATCAAGAAAAGAAAAATATGTAATTCACCAAGAGTTGTATTGGAATAAGGAGGAAGTTTGTAAATAGATTGAATGTTCCTCTTGCTTGGCCATTTGAATTCAAATATCCCACATATGACAATTCTTTTGTAACCTAGCCCAATTACAACCCTTAAAGACCTTTTGATCAATGCCTTTTATGCTTTTAGAAATGATAATTAGATGGACACATAATTTAATTGGAATGTTATCATGTTTGTTGGATGAGTGTTCATACCCTCACAATAGATTTCAAATTGTTCATATACTTTATATAGAAGTGTGTTAGGTTTGGTTCAAATTTAAACATGTTGCTTGTTTAGGATGGTGTGATTTGATTCTTTGTGTTTAGAACTAGTTCACATTTATAGTATGTATCTTGTTTAATGAAAAACTGAACTTTAGCTTGCGCATTCACATTTGAATCACTCATCTGATATTTATTTCTTCAAACTTTTGAATCCTTTGCTAATTGCTCAATACTTTGGTTAAAAGCTATGAAAATTTCCTTTTGATTCTTTGGTTTGAGGACAAACCAAAATGTAAGTTGGGGAGAGTTTGATAAGTGCCTAAAAGTTGTTATCTTTTGGTACAATTTAGGGCACTTATGTTACTTGTTTTACAAGTTACCTTAGGATAAGAGCATATTTGTGTTAAAAATGCAATATTTATGATCCTAAGCCTTACCCATGTTATTATGCAGGAAATTCATGTTTGAACCTGATTGATGCAAGGAAAAATGAAGTTTTTCATAAAGCCATCGCTACAAGCGCACTGAGCCTCGCTAGAAGCGAGGATAGGCAGAGATTTTCATGAAGCCATCGCTTGAAGCGCCAGAAGCCTCGCTAGAAGCGAGCCTAGGCAGGGATTTTCAAGAGTTCATCGCTTGAAGCGATGAACTGGACGCTAGAAGCGAGCCTAGGCAGGGAATATTAAGGATCCATCGCTAGTAGCGACAGACCTTGTCGCTACAGCGACCAGAGGGCGGTTTAATGCTGATGGATGACGTGGAGCTCTCCCATTGGCCCAGTTGACTTCCTCGCTACAGCGACAAGCTGGTCGCTTGTAGCGAGCGTGCAATTTCTCAGCATATAAATATATTTGAAGCTCATTTTTTTCAGGGAGTTAGTTTTTTATCAGATTTTACAATTTCCAGAGCTCAAAATATTTGATTTCTAAGAGAGAGAATAGGCATAGAAGGAGGAAAACTTCAAATAGCAAAAGGATTTGGATTGAAGAATACATTAAGAAGCTTTGAGAAATCAAAGCCTTAACATATCTTCATCTTCCTTTCTTGTTTTGCAATAGTTATCATGACAATGATCAACTAATCTCCTTTGTTGGGATTAATAGGTAATCAATCACTCTATGTTGTAAACTTTTGATTTATTAAATATATGATTCTAGCATTTTTATATACCATTGAATTTGTTCTTGCTTTTCACTCTTATATTTGATTTAAATGATGTAATTGGAAAATACTTTTGAATCTAGGTTTAGAATGATATTCTATCAAGATAAGAAATTCTAGAAATGGGATTTGGTTTTGATAATTACATTAAGTATTGGATCGTAAAGCTTTCGAATCGTTTAATAGATTGAGAAATCATCGATTAAACGATACGATCGATCTCACGACGTCATTTGGGAAATCAATGACGTTGTTGAGCAATACGTAATAATGTCATATATAAGAAAAAACTAGAATCCGTAGTTATGGTCAATCGAATACAAACGATGTTTGATTGATGAACGTTAATCCTAACATCTTTTATGTCCTATTACTCTACGTTTTATTTATTTACGTTTTTAAATGTTGAGTAGTGTAGTAATGAAAAAAGGTTAAACCCTAACTTAAGACGATAATCGACGTTGAACGGTTTATGATATCACGATAATCTCTGTGGAACGATATAAAACTTACTTTTGTACGTTAACAGTTATACTATCTCTTATACTCTCTTTCATCCAATTTTGTTTATCCCAAAAATAACTAATGTTGAGATTCCATTTAAAATATATATTACGAAATTGTTGTTGTAAAAAGATTCGTTTCAGAAATGAAGTTGGCTCCTTTATTTTTTAATGTTATTAATTAATAAACTCAGTAAACTTTCATCTCTTGGATCACACAAATAAAAAAAAATCATCACTTGTAATCTTAACCATTAGTCCATTAATTATTTATTTATTTTGTTTGCTAATTTTCTATCTCCGTGACCAATTATAAGCATTCATCATACCCCCTATGAATGTGATTCCTAAGCCCATGAGAGAGAAGAATTAGAAAGAAAAGAAACACTCTATATGACGTAGATAAATGATTGAATGCATATTGTATAAATAATAGGATCCATCCCATTGTATTACTTAGGAAGAAATTACACAAACCTTCCTCAAGGGTTCCTACTCTTTTATTAACCTAAATCTTATCCTCGTTATTCTCTTCAAATCTTAAAATGGGCACTGAAAAGCTTAGATCTTGTGCAACCTACATTGAGAACTCTAAGCCCTACTTTGCCATGATCCTTTTACAGTTTGGCTATGCAGGCATGAACATTATAACCAAGCTTTCTCTCAATGGAGGCATGAGTCATTATGTCCTTGTTGTTTATCGACATGCTTTTGCAACTATTGCTATAGCTCCGTTCGCCATTATCTTCGAAAGGTTTGTATAACATCATATTCATATATAGAAGTTTTGTTTTAATTTCTTAATTCAAAGGCTTTGATGCTTACATGAATATAATGTCTATTTGCAGAAATTCCTAGGAAAAATTAAACTATATCGACAAAAATTTAAGATAAAAATATACAATCTTTAAATACGTCGTTAAATGTTAGAGATGACAAAATTATATACAAATATTATTTTTTGCCTCTAAATTTGGTATAAAAACAATTTCACTATAAGTTTTCATGTCGTATTTATTATTATATATATTGTTTTGATTGTATGTATAAAACAAATTCAGCATATTTTGAGTTTTTTGAATTGCTTTACAAATAAATGCTAACATATGTTTTTTTTTCTTTTTCAGGAAGGCTCAACCAAAGATTACATTTTCAATTTTCATGCAAATTTTACTACTAGCTTTGCTTGGGTTAGTTCCAAATCTGAATGCATAAATTATATAGATATATTCAAATTTTTATTAAATAGAGCACATTAAATCAATATAGGAAAATGCTAATTTATATTCATTTAAATACTCTAAACAGGCCAGTGATAGATCAAAACTTCTACTATGCTGGGTTGAAATTAACATCCCCAACATTCTCATGTGCAATGAGCAATATGCTTCCCGCTATGACCTTTGTGATGGCGGTTTTATGCAGGTAAATAAATAATTAAAGTTAACCTAGTATATATCAAGTGCAATTTTTAAGTGTTCGTTTTTAATTTATTTTTTGATTTTATTTATTTATGGATTGGTTATGAAAAAAAAGGATGGAAATAGTCAACATGAGGAAGTTAAGATGCCAAGCAAAGGTGATTGGAACCATTTTAACTGTGGCTGGGGCAATGTTGATGACCTTGTACAAAGGCCCTGTTTTGGAGTTGATGTGGACTAAATATATACCTCATAGCAATGCAAACATTACAAGTTCCTCAAGCAAGGATAATTGGTTCATAGGCTCTATTTTACTAATCATTGCTACTCTTGCATGGTCGTCCCTCTTTGTGTTACAAGTAAGACCTCATCATAATTGATAAACAATATTTGGATCTAGATTACTACATAAAAATGTCAAACTGATTATTTCGTAGTTAATGTGAGTTAGAAGTCTCGCATTGAATTCGTCTCAAGCAAAAGTCTCACATTGATTAGAAAATAAATGTCGAACAACATATAAGTAAGAGAATCCATAAACCTAATGCATTAGGGTTTTGGATGGAGATGTGATCATCTCTCTCACATGTGTGATTGCTTTCAACCAAATATAGATGATTATCCGGACTCCCCTTACAATCCAACACTTAGTGCTAATGTTAGCGACTAATTGTCTAGCAACGTTTCACAAATCGGTCTCCAAATCGGTCACAAATCTTACTTGGTTGATCATGTGAATGCAAGAATTCAATTTTTTTTAAAGTGTTAATTTTATTATTTATTAAAGTACATTATGTGTTTTTTTATTGGGCAGGCTAAAGCTATAGAAACATACAAGAATCATCAGCTAACACTCACATCACTTATATGTTTCTTTGGCACGATTCTAGCTTTTGCTACCACTTTGATTATGGAAAATAAGGATTCTGTGTGGACAATTGGTTGGGATATGAATTTATTAGCTGCTGCCTATGCGGTAAGAACATTTGATATAGCCTCGTAATTTAGAAGAGATATTACTACTTTTTTTTTTATTTTATTAGCTGCTAAACCTAATGCATTATTTTACTAGTTTTTAAATTTAAATATATAGTCTCATAAGTACTACTCCTTAGAAGGTATAAAGTTGCAAGTAGTGAGGTGTAAGTTCGAACCCACAATTTTCCATTTCTTATTTAGTGTGTGTGAGTTTTGCGGCTAAACAGTTTATAATAAATGATATATTTCTATATACCCTCAATGTCTTTTGAGAAATCGAAAATAAGAATGGTTTTAATTAAGATCTTCTTTCATTTAACTGATAGCTAATCTTGGCATAAAGACACACTCAAGGGGCATATTTTAAGTTTAAAAGCTACAATAAAGTCCTTGATGTTATTTTACATTTTTTATTGGTTGTATTTTTAAGTATTATTATTGTTCACCCAGTTTGCCAATTGTTAATTAATATCTATTATTTCTGTCAAAAAAATCTATTGTTCTTTTTTCCCCCTCTTAATATCTATTATTCCTTGCCCCCTATAGATGAGTACTGCTAAATGATACCTTTTTTGTTTTAATAATAGGTTAGTAGTATGATTATTTAAATTTTTGTATAGGGGATTGTTACATCAAGTATATCATACTACGTACAAGGATTGGTAATAAAAAAGAAAGGGCCTGTTTTTGCAACTTCATTTAGCCCTTTGATGATGATCTTTGTAGCTATTATGGGTTTCTTTATCCTTGCAGAGCAGCTTTTTCTTGGAAGGTAATTTTTGAATCAGTACCTCCTTTATCCTACTCAAAGGCACTAACACAATTATAAACTGATATCAATGGAAAATGTTGAATTACTTACGAAAATTATAGTGACTGAGAATACAGCTGTTCTCTAATTTTGATGTCTCTAACACTTGATACGGATTTTATAGTTTTTTATTTCTAATTTTTCATATGTGATTCGACTTTATTTAAATGAAGTGAATTAAAAAAATATATATACATAATACTTACAAAGTTCATCTAGTTTGTACTTCTAAAAATGATTTAAAAAATGGGCAGTTATTATTTTTAGTAAATTTTAATAAAATACTAGATTTCTTCTCCATGTTTATTATCATAAATTCACTATTTTACTAAAAATACCAAGGGTACAACTTTGCACCCTTTTTGGGAGATCCATATTAGAAAAAACCCATTATATATCACATTTTATGAGCTGATGATTTTTTTTAATGAAGGGATTATAAAGAGTAATTTAAAGCCGTATACAAATAAATAAATAAGAGATACTAAGAGCAAAACTACTTGTAAAATACTAGTGCCTCTAGAGGGCCAATATCCAAGAAGAATATTAAGAACAAAAAACCTCTGATTTTGACAAAATTACAATGCCATTTTGATTTTGTTGAAATTGCAAAATATAGTTTTTACTAAAATTATGGTGCGTCACCGTAGTTTGGTCAATCTAAAATATACTAGAATCTTTATGTTGTTTCAATACGAATTCTAAATCTCTCAAGCACATAAAAAAATTTAAGAAAAAATATTATTAAACAGACAAAAACATAAACATGTTTGCTTAAAGCATACAATAATCAAATCATATAATATAAACATGCTCAATTACAGTTTTGGACCTTATTTTTAAATATGTCAGTGTTGATCCCTCCCACATATTTCAAAATTTAAAAATATGATGATGTGACATATTTTAAATAATATGGCATAAGATACGCTGATATGGAATAATCAACAACAAATGAAATTGCAAGAAAACATAAATACTTCAAAACTCATATTTAGAAATTATTTAGCTTTGCAATTTAATTATTGACATGTAAATAATTTATTCATCTGGGTGATTCTAGTCTACACCATAAAATTGTATGTTACACCTTTTAAAACATGTAAAATCACCATATTTTAGTCCAGAATTTCGGGGCAAGGACCAAAACTTTTCAATTTTAGAATGGGGGATCAATTCAGTGAGCAAGTAAAAATTGGGGACTAAAAGTATAATTAAGACAAAAAAAATTGTGAAAATTTATAAAATATAAGTTTACTTTGTTTTCATTCTTTATTATATTTTAAATCATAAATCTAACATTATTAATTGGTTTTTGAACTTTGCAGTGTGATTGGTTCCATATTGGTTGTCATAGGCTTATATTCAGTTTTGTGGGGAAAACACAAAGAACAAGTGGAATGTAAAGTGTCGCCAGATGATATACCCTTGCCCATAAAGAGTGCTCGGGTAAATGGAAATATGGGGGGACTTTCTGCTTCCTTTGATAAACATAGTGAAGTAAAGTCGGATCAGAAAGAAGAATCAAACATTTCTTTAGTTATTATAAATTACAATGAAAGTTAATTCGATAACCAAATACATAAGTAATCTGATTCATATGCAATTGCGAACTACTCCCTCCGGTCATATATATAAGAAAATTTTCAAAAAAAATTTTGGTCTTATTTATAAGAAAATGTCACAACTTTTAAGGTCTTGTTATTGTTTAAAAGACTTTTCTACCCCTAATTTAATGTTTGTCTTTTTAATATTTGTCAATGTATTTAATGCTTCACAGTTTTTTATGAGGGTATATTTGTAAAAATATTTAAAATATTATATTAATTAATGATTGTATTGGTTTTGGTGTTTTTTCGTTTTTTTTCTTATAATAAGAACTAGAGGGAGTACAATATTGGACCGAATGATGAAATTTTTGTTGGTCAATTGTGTAAGTGTTTGTTGTTACCCTTATTAAAGCATGTGAATTTGCTTTATCCAATATAGACTTGGCAACATTTAGGCTTAGTTGTCGTGTGTATATGGATAATTAAAAGAAGACTTGGGCTTTGACCAAAAGAGGGTGTTGACCCGAGAGAAGGAAGCACGACACAAAGGATATGAGAATAACATATAAGCAGCACTAGGGAGTACAAATCCAAACCGATCCAAAATAAAACCGTAATTGATATAAAAAACTGAAAACCGTAAAAAACCGAATATTTTTGGATACGTCTGGATGTTGTTTTGTAAAAACCGCCAGGGTTAGATCGGATTTTGGATCACTTTTTTACAACCGAACCAAACCGAACTAAACCGTAAAAGTAAATATTAATACTTATTTATTATTTTATAGTATTATATATTGAATTATTATCTTGCTTGATGGTTTTTAATCTTATATATTGCATTAATTTAATCTATATTATTATTACTTCATATATTTAAAAAATAATCAATAATTTTGATACTTTAGTTTTAATTTTTTAATATATTTTACATCAAACCTATTATTTATCATGTTTGTGTAATATTAATATTAATAAAAAAATTATATTAATAAATAAACTAAATAAAAAATATATATTTTGCATTTTGGATATCCAAAAACCGATCCAAATTAAACTGCATATATTTGGATCGGATCAGTTTGGTTTTTTTTAGAATAGTCATCCAAACCGAACTGAACCGCATGTGATTTTTATTTTAAATCGGATGACATTTTGCCTCAAAACCGATTCAAACCGCACTGTGAACACCCCTAAACAGCATGCATCACGAGAGAGGAGGATCACATTTTTTGGGAACGTTTTGGGAAAGAGGAGATCACGGTTTTGGAATTGAAGGCCACACAAGGGAATTGAAGGGAACAGGACACCGATGAAGCATTAGAGAATTGAGGAACATGGTCTCATGGTTAATTTTATTCTGCATGCCATTTATTTGTATCTATATGTCTGGCTAATTTTCATATTGATCAGGTCTTTTAGATTATTTTAATTTGAGTTGTTTGAACCATTTGATTGCATAAACTCTTTTCAATGCAATTATAATCCTAGTTTTATTTAGATTTGCTTGAGTGTAATGTTTTTTGTATGTTTATGAATGACTACTAGCCCTAGTTGTTTAAATATATGAATTGATCTTAGAATTTAAATGACTACTAGCCATAGCTTTTGAATCTGACATAGGAAATCTGATTAACTTAACGGATTAAGCTAGAGATAGATAATTGTTGAGTTATGATATTTAAATTAACGTTCGTATCAAACATTCAAGGGTTACGGACTCACCTAATTAAGAGATTAGGGTGTTGTAGCTTTAGAAGAGGGTTCTGAGTCAAGAGATTGATCAGAACTATTTTGTTAATTTGTCGTGAAATTAGAAGAATAATTGTAGAGACTAGGTGCAATCACCAAACAACGAGAATTAATTGATTCGAAAGACCTGATCACTTTATCTCTGTTATTTTCCAAAACAATTTATTTTTATTTTTATTTTCTTTTAAACTCAAATATATTCTCTGCATACCCCCCAATTGTTAAATCCTTATTATAATTAAACTGTCGCGTTGAGATTAAAACAATCCATGTGGAGACAAACTTATAAATTGTATTACTTTGATGCCTTTTTAGTACACTTGTTAAAAGTCTATCACTTTCATGTTGTATTTTTGTACGTATGTTGTTTTTAGATCGTGACCCTCTACTTTACCCATGGAAATTTTGGGGTGGGTGCCCCCGACTTTCCTAGGGTCTTAGTTGTGGATATCGACTTGCCATTGAAGACGCAACAAGGAGCTGACTTGGTTGGCAATCAGAATCGGTAGACATTGATGTCATTGGTGTGTTCTTGTACCCTGTCATCTCAGTTTATAGTTAATGATTAACTTAAATTTCTGCTTGTAGATTCTTATGTTTATTTGTTGGAACAAAATTGGTTTGTACAATTCCTCTAAGGTTTTGAAGATAACAAAGTATTGAAGAACAGTTGGATACGTTAATATTTTTTCAAGTGTGCAGGATCATAGAATATATCCATCAATGTATTGATCATGTATTATAACATCATAAGCACAAGAAAAGCTTAAAAGACTATGGTAGAAGATCTGAAGAAAGGTCAACCAGAAGTCAATATATATCTTAGATCAGAAGAAAAGGACGCCTCTCAGAAGCTGAAGATTAACCTCATCAGACTCCAAAGACCCCGTCAGACTTGGAAGACCCCCAGACTTAACAGACCCCCATACTTGAGATTATAGTGAAATCCTTTTGAAGTGCAAGGGGACTGGACTACTCCTGTGTTGTGGGAGGAACCAGTATAAATTGCTTATGTCTGCTCTCTCCTCCTCTCTATCTATCTATCTATCTATCTATCTATCTATCTATCTATCTATCTCTCTCTCTCTCTCTCTCTCTCTCTCTCTCTCTCTCTCTCTCTCTCTCTCTCTCTCTCTCTCTCTCTCTCTCTCTCTCTCACACACACACACACATCTCTGTGTTCTGTTATTATCCGCTGCATTCAGACTCTGAGTCAGACTCTGTCTAATATTAACACTCAGAAAAAGAAACCAGAAAAAGCCAACACAATTTAACCCCCCACCCCCTCTTGTGTTTTTTCACCTTCATTATTTTCTACTTATGTTTAGGCACCGCTCTAAATGACATTACCATGATAAATTAATACTCATATACTGTTTCATATTTTATGAAGTGTATGTTTTCAATTAAAAATTCATTTCTTAGAAATATTTTATAAAAAGTGACATTTGATTTAAATCTTTACTTTTGGAAGACGCTTTGCAAATAATTTATTTACAATGATTTTAAATTAAATATGATCATGAAATCTTTAGTGCAAAATTTTGAGTCGTTCTAAAAAGAAGAAAAAATGCACTTCCACTTTAAAAATTGAGACGTTACAAGACTAAATTCTCCGAAGTTGTTTAGACTTTACAATCTTCATTATATTTGATCTTCTTACTTCCGTAACTTCTATAAAATTTCTTTGCTCGGTTCAATCTCATGATCTATATCAAAAAGGACTAAGAATACCTATAAACATGTCTGGTTAGGGAAAAAAGAGAAACACAATAATTCATTAAATATTTATTTTGTTTGCTAATTTTTTATGAAAAATGTTAATGAGTGTCTTAATGCACTCTTTAAGACCCATAGTTATGTGAGTACAATTCATTTGATAGTTGCAAGAACAATATTATGCGGTGACTAGAGTTTGAACTTTAGACTATTTATTTCTTCACATTTAAAGTGTGCATGTCTCGACCACTAGACTATTTGACAGTATAGATGACGTGGATAAAATATATGAGAAATGTTAATGAGTGTCCTCGGGGCACTTTTTAAGGACCATAAGTAGTAAGTATTTATGAAAATACATGTAATCAATGCATTGGAAATCGAAATATTTGACTTTTTTAAGAATAATTACTTATTTTTTAATGCTTAAAGAGTGTCTCGGGGACATTCGTTAACAAGACCCAAAATATATTTCCATGTTGAGGAGCAAAACAAAATTCCATATTGTATAAAAAACAAGAGCCTTTCCACTGTATTACTTCGGAAGAAATTACGCAAACCTTCCTCAAGTGTTCTCCCTTAGTATCGTTTCTTTTTTCTTTTTTTGGTTCAAATTCATCCTTTCTTTACTTCTCAAATATTTGATATATAATAAACCCTTTTCTTAAAGCCTATCTATCCTGATTATTTCTCCAATTTATGAAATGGGCACTGAAAAGCTTAGATCTTATGCAATCTACCTTGAGAACTCTAAGCCCTACTTTGCTATGATCCTTTTACAATTTGGCTATGCAGGCATGATTATTATAAGCATGCTTTCTCTCAATGGAGGCATGAGTCATTATGTCCTTGTTGTTTATCGCCACGCTTTCGCAACCGTTGCTATAGCTCCATTCGCCATTATCTTTGAAAGGTTTGTATAACAAAAACACAATCCCATCATAGAGAGTTTTTGTTTTCCTTAATTCCAAAGCTTTGACACTTACATGAACATAGTGTCTATTATATAAGTTACTAAAACAAAGTTAAAATATCAACAAAAATTAAAGATAAAAAGAAAGGTGTTTTTAAATCCCTCGTTAAATGTTAGAGATAACAAAATCGAAAATAAATTTTATTTTTCTTTCTCTAACTTTTCCATAAAAACAATTTCAGCATAAATTTTTATGTATATTTATTATTATATTTTAATGTATTTTACATTTTTAGTTTTTGAATTTCTCTACAAATAGATGCTAATAAATTGGTTTCACTTTTTCAGGAAGGCTCAACCAAAGATTACATTTCCCATTTTCATTCAAATTTTCCTCCTAGCTTTGCTTGGGTTAGCTCCCTATTTTAATGCACTAGTTTTAATATATGCATATTTTAGAGCACATTAGATCTATATAGGAAAATGTTGCATACATTAATTTAAATAGTCTAAACAGGCCGGTGATAGATCAAAACTTATACTATGCTGGGTTGAAATTAACATCTCCAACCTTCTCATGTGCAATGACCAATATTCTTCCAGCAATGACTTTTGCAATGGCCGTTTTATGCCGGTAAATAAGTAATTACTAATTCAACATATATATATATATATATATATATATATATATATATATATATATATATATATATATATATATATATATATATCAAGTGCCTAGAAAAAAGTTATTCTTAATTTATTTATTATTTATTTATAAATGGATTCATTATATGAAAAAGGATGGAAACGGTCAACATGAAGAAGTTAAGATGCCAAGCAAAGGTGATTGGAACCATTTTAACTGTGGCTGGGGCAATGTTGATGACCTTGTACAAAGGTCCTATTGTGGAGTTATTGTGGACTGAAGATACGTCTCATAGTAAAACCAATGCAACAAACATCACAAGATCCACAAGCAAGAATAATTGGTTATTAGGCTCCATTTTACTAATCATTTCTACCATTGCATGGGCATCCCTCTTTGTTTTACAAGTAAGATCTCGTGATAATTGATAAAAATATTGGATCCATATTACTACAAAAAAAATTCATATATAGAGACCGAAAAAATGTCAAACTAGTCACTTAATCGGTCGCTAGCATAGTGGACTAGCAACTTTTTACAAATCAATCTCTAAATCGTCACAAGCTCATTTAGAGATCGATTTAACAACATATATTACAAAATTTGGTCGCTAAATCGACCGCATAATAAAGATTGAAATAACACGGTCACTAAATTTGTCACTAAATCCTTTTGAAAAAATTACAAATCAATCTCTAAATCATCGCAAGCTCATTTAGAGATTGATTTAACAACATATTACAAAATTTGGTCGCCTAAATCGACCGCAAATCGCAATGAAGACTGAAATAACACAATCATTAAATTTGTCACTAATTCCTTTCAAAAATAAAATTGGCACTAATTAACGAATTTTCCATGAAATCATGCTTTTAATATACTCATACGTCGTTTGAATCTTTAGCTAAACATTAGACGGCCCACATTTCGACTTTGGTAAAATGAGGACACTAGTCTAAATCGGTTAGTTGCGTGAATGCAATAACTTAATTCCTTTTCTTCTTTTTTGTGATCATGTTAATTTTATCATTTGTATTTCAAAATTAATTACAATTTTTTTTCTTTCATGTTATTGGGCAGGCTAAAGCTATAGAAACATACAAGCATCATCAGCTAACACTCACATCACTTATATGTTTCCTTGGCACGATCCTATCTTTTGTGACCACTTTGGTTATGGAACACAATGCTTCTGTGTGGACAATTGGTTGGGATATGAATTTATTAGCTGCAGCCTATGCCGTAAGAAATAATATAGTTGGCATTCTCCATTTAGAATATAGTTTTATCATTTGAATAGTGTTTAATTAAAAATAGTTGCCTATTGCTCCCCTCAATTTCTTTAGCGACAAAAAAAAATGTCAACTCTTGAATATAAGAATATTTAAGTTCTTTCATTTCACTGAAAGCTAATTTTTGCATAAAAACACACTCTAGGGGCACATAATTATTTAAAATCTTATGATATTTTAAGTTAAAATGCTAGCTAAAAAAAAAATTAAAATGATACAATAAAATTCTTATAAAATGCAGGGTCGAGGTTCAAATATTGGATTCTCCATTTATTCTCCTTTTGGGATGAATATATAGTTATTACTTATTAGGCTACTTGCCAAAAAAAACTTACATAAACTATTTTGATGTTATTTATATCTTTATTGTTTGTATTTTTAAGCATTAATATTACTGTCCTGCACAAGAGTTGCGAATTTGTTTTTTTCTTGAAGGGACAAGAGTTGCAAATTGTTAACTTAATTAATATCTATGATATGATTCCTTTACTCGTAGATGGCTACTAGTTTATTTTTGTTTTTTTAATATGATTATGATTCCTTTTAGGTTTTAATAAATGTTAGTAGAATTGATAAAAAAAAATGCTAGTAGCTAGTATCAGCAATAAATAAATAAAATAAAATGTATTTTTGGTACTGACAAAAATAAAATGTTGGTAGTCATTTATTGATTGTTTTATTTTATTTTATTTTTTAAAAAATGGTATCAGGGCATTGTTGCATCAAGTATATCATACTACATTCAAGGATTGGTTATAAAAAAGAAAGGGCCTGTTTTTGCATCATCATTTAGCCCTTTGATGATGATCATTGTAGCCATCATGGGCTCATTTATCCTTGCAGAGCAGGTTTTTCTTGGAAGGTATAATTTCTAGGTCAATGCCTCTCTTCCCCAACATAAAGTTACTCAATATTACAGAAAACAAATTATAAACTTGATATTAAATTATGGGTCCGGCTAAACGAGTGCCCTAAATGCACTCTTTAAAAATACTCAATTAGAAAATTATTTACTAAAACGTCAAATAGTTTAATTTTCAATTCATTGAATACACGAGTTCCAAAGTTTTAAGATTATTAACTTACTATTTTAGATCTTTAAAGAGTGTCCTTACGACACTCGTTAACATTTCCCTTAAATTATTAATAAAAAAGTCTAATCTAATTAATCATGAAAATAGGGATAAAAAAATATAGATCTCCAAATTTTGGTGGCTCTGATGCTTAATACAAATTTTATGTTTTTCCATTTCTAGTTTTACGTATGTAATTCAACGTTTTTCCGAGTGGTGAGATAATTGAAAAAATAAATAATATTTTAAAATCTTAGACTAACTGCATTTTTTTTATGAATCTTAAAATAGTTTATTTAGACACCTATCAAAAGATATTTATTGAAATGTTTTATTTTGACAAATAATACAGCACATTTCATCAGATCTTAAAAAATACACTCCATGAGATAATTTTTTTTGGTAGATATGCGATGATTCTTTTTATTATAATGAAAATATTATAAAGGGTAGTTGAAAGCCGTACACAACTTTTTTAAAATAAACAAATAATTATACTAATAATAAAAACTTCTTGTTATATACTAATTAATTAGTTGCTCTATAATGCTTATTAATGACCAAGATGACACCTCTTGGAGTGAAAAAATAACTTTAAAGAGAGTTTTAGTTTGTGTGTTAGACGGGGATGGCCTTGAGGGTCGGCACAAATTTTTTTTGGCACATATGTTAACTAGTGTATCAGGGACACTAGGTTTTATGAAAAATATTGTTTGCAAAATTAGCTACCTTCGTATTAATTACAAAAATTTAAAATGAGTCACTAATAATTATAAGAAAAAATAGCTAATACATCATTTATGTTCTAATATGGCATATGAAATGAAATAAATAATTGTCCATGTGAGCATAACTAAGTTGGTAAGGACAATACAAAGCATATGTAGCGGTCGGAGTTTGAACCCCAATTATTTAATTAAGTAATTAGTGGAGTTGTTACGTAAAATGAAATTCAATAAATAAGAGTAAACTAATAGAAAAGAATAATAAATATTGTGTTAGTATTTTAAATTGACAATTATAAATAAGAGTAAACTAATGGAAAAAAATAATAAATAATGCGTTAGTATTTTAAATTAACAATTATTTTGAGAAAGATTTCTCAAAAAAAAATATTGAAAAAGAAAAAAATTCAAAACTGGCAATTAAAATGAGAACGAGAGAGATGTTAGATGTTAGAGTTATATATCACTCAAGATAGAAAATATAGTATATCACTATATTCAGAATAATGAATAGAAAAGTTATTGAATGGTTGAGTGAGAAAGCGGAGTTCAACCAATTATATATTATATTATATATAGTAAAGGAATAAAGCTCAACTATTTTAATAGTTGCTGATTAATTTACATAAGAGATTGATCAAACAAAAATTACATAAGAGAAATACTTACTTGTTTACAATCCTAGATAAATGTTATTTAGGTATACACACAAAATTATACATGATTTAATCATGAGGTAATAGTCACTTTGGTCACTGAATATGTAATAAGTAGTTACAATAGTCTCTCAATGAATCAAAATTTTAAAATAGTCTTTGATTGTGCACTTTATTAGTCAAAATAGTCACTGACGCTAAAATAATATCTCAATATTTACAATAACTCTTTTCACATAAAGACTGAAATGACAATAAGTACTTATAAGAGCTAATATGACAATAAGTATATTGAAGGACTGATATGACAATATTAATGAAGCAATTTAATATCAGGGACTATTTTGACTAACGAAGTGCACAATCAGAGACTATTTTGAAATTTTGATACATTGAAGGACTATTGTGGCTACTCGTTACGCATTCAAGGACCAAAATGACTATTACTCTATTAATTATTTAAAAAACACACATTATTTAATTATTTAAAGTTCCCTCGTACATATACTTGATAGCTCCAATATAAACAATCCTAATATTTTTCTTTTCTAGGGTTTCCACATAATCTCTCTAGGCACTCTATCATACACCTTCAAATCAATGAAAACTAAGTGCTAGTCTTTTTTATCCGTCTGATATCGCTCCATCACACGTCGAAATAAAGTAGATCGCTTCCATGGTCCATCTCACAAGCATACAACTAAATTAATTATCATTAACGTGAGTCACTTTTCTTAGTCTTTGTTCAATCACATTTTCCCATAACTTCATATCTCTTTCATGAATCAAAACTTTACTCTTTTCATCTTTAATATATTTCACATGATCCATGTCTCTTGCCTTTCTTTCCCGTCCCTTGGCAAGCTTATATATAGATTTGTATCTCTGCTTGGTACCTAAAGATTGATATAATCCGTCAAAAGTTTAAGTTCTTGCTTCGCTCACCACCTTCTTGGTCTCTTTTTTAGCTATCTTATGTTTTGCCCAAGTTCTGACATTCTTACACCTAGACCAATCTTTAAAATATTTCCTTTTTGATTCAAACTTTACTCTGAACACTGCCATTCCACCACCAAGATTCTTTACCCCAAGGTCCAAAACCTCTCGATTCTCCCGTCTCTTTTACTACTTTTTTAATCTCATATGCCATCTTGTCCCACATATTATTCGAGCTTCCTTGTGGTTGCCTGAAACCACCGTTTAAAATCTTGAGTTGGAAAATCCTATATTTTTCACCCTTAAAATGCCACCACTTGATTCGCGGAGCCCCATTGTGGTTTCTTCTGTTCGCTCTCCCTTTAAACCTTACGTCCATAACAAATACTCTATGATGAGTAGTTAAGCTCTCTCCAAGTATGACTCTTCAGTCCAAACAAATCATCTTGTCAGACTTCCTAATAAGAAAGAAATCTATCTGAGAACATGTCACCCCACTCTTGTATGTGATAAGATGCTCATCTCTTCTCATATACAATAGTAGGGTGACATGTTTTGAGATATATTTCTTTAAATGATGATTTTAATTAAAAATTCAAATCATTATAGTTTGATAAAAAAACACAAATTATAATTATAATTATTAATCTTATTAATTTTATTTTTTTTGTGAAAATTGAAAGAAGACAAGTTTTTAGTTCGTTTTCTATCTTTGTTTTTTCAAATCCTCAATCTAACATGATAAATTGGTTTTTGGACTTGTGAATGCAGTGTTATTGGTTCCATCTTAGTTGTCATAGGCTTATACTCTGTTTTGTGGGGAAAGCACAAAGAACTAGTGGAAAATAAAGCAAATAAAGTGGCGCCAGATGACATACCCTTGCCTATAAAGGGTGCTCGAGTAAATGGAAATATGGGGACACTTTGTGAATCAATTGATCAACTTAGTGAAGCAAAATCAGATCAGAAAGTAGAATCAAATTAACATTTCTCTTGTTATTATTAATTACAACATAAGCTAATCAAAAACATAAACAGTATGAAATATTTGCTTTTGTGAACTACAAATTGGACAAAAACGATGAAATTTTCGTTGGTGAATTGTGCAAGAGTTTCTTGTTACCCTATTTAAACATTTGAATTTGCTTTATCCATAGGCTTGGCAACATTTTGGGTAATTGGTTGTTTATTGTATAGTGAATGAGGATTCAAAGGAGTGGGAGAAGCATGGAAACAAGGCTAACATTTGTCTAATAATTCAAGTTTGCCTTAATTTTTTCTAATTGATAAAAATAACATTTGTTGTTTTGACTCTAAACAGAATTTCTACACTCAAATTAAATGTTCAACTCACATTTACGTGAATATATCCAAACATGAATACTTTATATCAATTCATTTTTAACTGAAATCAATTTTACAAAAACCGTTTATAAAAAATCAATTTTTATCACCACAAACAAAAACACACTTCCATTGAAGTACCTCTTATATATATTGCCTTATTTATATAATCTATGTCTTAGTTGTTTCAAAAACATGCTGAATATCAACCTTTGACCCAATTTTTGGTAAGTTTGGCCCAGAATATATATTATGTTTCTTCTTTCTCTAACATAACACATTAACTAAATGGAATTTGAGATAAGTAGTGTTCATTTGTAGACAATTAAAGTAGTGTTCATTTATCTCACTTGTTGAATCACTATAGAGAATGCCTTGCCAATACTGAGCAGTGGGTTAATGAGCATAAGGACATACTTGTTCATTATGTACTTTCACAGAATCAAATGCACCATAAAAATAGATGATGGCACGCACAATACTTGTTTGTATTTAAAATTGATTGCATGAATGATTGGATCTTCAGCATGCCTAATTTTTCAACAATATGTCATGTTCATTTATCAGATGATGGATTAAAGGAGTAACTCCAAAGGCAATACCAAAAATGTCATACATATATCCAACCTGGCAATACCAAATCAACAAGGTAATGGCAAAGGCAATTTAAGAACTATCATGCATATCTGTCATACATATGTTCCAAAAAGTACCTCAAAATATCTCCAAAAGCATGCACAGAAGTACATAACATTCCCAAAACATGTTGGCATAAAGTTACAGCTCAAAAGTTTACATCTCTACTATCATTTCTTAACATGGGATACACTCTTCATGTTCAACGCTTCACCATGCCAAATCCATGTTGTATAATTTTGAGAAATCCCTTCACATATAAGATGGTTCCGTATTTCTTCAGCTGTCTGCTCTGGTTTCCGATTCCCACATTTAACACAAGGACAAAGAAACATTCCTCTACTATTAGGAAGGTTTCTTTCAGCAAATTGGAGAAAATCTGTCACTCCATTATCATACTCGTTGCTTAAGCGGCTAGCACTCATCCAACTACGATCCATAACTACATTACAATAAAATATACACGGATTATTGACTCTCAAACAGTCAAACGGGAAACTAAGGCTTCTGTCAAATATAACTAAAACAGTATATAGAAACAGCAAGACATTAGCATGAAACCAGATATAACTGTTCTTAGAAAAGGAACCGAAGCTGTAATCATGTTCATTTCACTAGATATGAACTCAGGTAATTATTTCCTATATCAAACACTGATTTTTCTGCCTTAGACTATATAGTAGTATGTTCCTTGCTAAGAAACTTAAGGGCTAAGGCTATTATAATCAACAAAGCTAAGTAATCAATGCCTATACGAAAGACTAGTTTTTATGCCCGTGTAGCAAAATATGCACCTTGATTCTTGATCCCTTTTTTTCCAATGACACTTTAAAAATATTATGTTTACAAAATTTCAAATATGCACCTTGATTCATGATCCCTTACTTCCCTAGTGACACTAATAATATTACGTTTGCCAAATTCTCAAGAATACCTTGCAGTTGTGTAAAAAAAATTAAATGACAAAATTACTTTGGTTTTTACTGCACAGATAAATTCCCTTATGATCAATTATTGACAATACATAGAATTTCATGTAAGTCAAGGTTCTTTCTCCCAATAGATAAAGGGCCTATTTCATTTGGCTTATTTAAGCTTACGTATTGGCATAAACACTTGTGAGACTATGTAAAAGAGCTTATCAAAATAATTTATAGTATGTCTATAAGCTCTCACAGATAGCTTATCAAAACAATTTAAAATTATAGAAAAACAACTTGACTTTATTTTATCTTTTGTTATAGAAATTGCTTATACATAGGTCATGCTTGGATTAACAACATAAGTGTTTATGTTTTAAGTGCTTATCAAATAGGTTTTTATATATAAGTTATTTCAAAGTAATGTTATATCATATATCATATTTCTATCTAACTTATTAACCTCTAGAGCTTTCTTAATATTTTATCTTATTGTTTTCTAGGTCTTTCTCTGATTTAATTAACCTTCATCTGGTCTACTCTTCTGACTACAAAATCTACATGTCTTCTCTCTACATACTAAAATCATCTAAGTCTAGTTTCAACCATTTTTTCTACCCTAGGGGTTATCTCAACACTCTCTCTAATGTTGTCATTTCTAATTCTATGTCATCTAATCTATTTTATGTGTGTTTAATTAAGTTGTTTATCCAAACAGTATCAAAATGATAACAAATGCAACAGTAACAAACGAGAGAACATACAATATGGTCATTCATCAAACAGTTGGTGTGCAAACAAAGGACACCATCAAATTTTGTTTTTCTTTTGTTACGAAAATGCTACCTAGTGTTCCATGGACATATGTTAAGGAAACAAATATAGTAACGATATCTTGAAACTTGTGCAAGTGTTAAAAATGTTTCTTTCAATGTAAAAGTTATTTTTTCTTATTCTTTAACTAATGTCTCAGGCAAGAATGACCCTTTTTTTTATTGCAAAAAGTTTAGGTTAGTTGGAGGCACACCAGCCTCAATTATCAAAATTCACCCACCAAGTAGATTCTCACGTTTGTTGCAGAAGTTGAACTCACATCTTGCTGATGAGTCACTCAAGTAACATTCCTTAGCAAATTTAGCTTGTTTTATTTCTTATATATGTATATAAAAGAACCATGAGAACAAAGAGCTTAATCATTTTTTTTCTTCTCTCATTCACGACATAAACTTGGGAAAATTAAACACCACAAAAGCAACACAACAAGATCTGAAATTGAAAATGCCCTTAAAACCAGAACCGAAACAACATTTTGAAAGAGGAAAATGAATTTCTAACCTTATAAAGAAATTCCACGTAGACGGCGGACGAACGACGGAGCAGCGACGGAGAACGGAACAGAACGCAGTGATGAGAAAGACTTTAGGAATGAGCAAAGACAAATATAAAACAATTTATGAGCTATTTGAAAATATAAAACACCTTTTACATCGGCTGGAAAACTACCCGACATGAAATTATAAATTATAAATTATTCTTTCAAAAAAAAAATGAAATTTATAAATTATTCTTTCAAAAAAAATAAATTATAAATTATTTTTATTTTTTTGGAAACGGAGTTTGTGGCTCTTTTGGCAATGTGATTTTGATTTATAATTATAGTTTACAACCTAATATGATATAAAAATTGTTTGATAACATTTTTTCTTACGAGTTTATGACTTATTTTTACTAATTCATAATTTATTATAATTTTTTTATTTTAATTTTCTAATCATACTTGAAAAAAAAAGTTAAAATATTAAGGTTAAAGATGAAAATCTTTTTTTGGTAGTTTGACAAGAGACATATGTTTACGATTAAGTCTGCTTGCTTATAACTAAACTCTTGCACCATCAACAAATTTAACACATTCGATGGAATAAAATGAAATTTACCACTGATAAATCCATGCACATAATGTCTAAAAAGGGTCTTACCAATATGGATCAACCATCATCATCATAATCTAGAAGGTTAGGCCAACTTAGACCATACAAACCTTCACAAACAGCATAAATGTCACACATATGTAGATCATCATATCGTTTTTGAGGCACAACTGGTTGATACATCTGAGAGTCTAATAGTAATGACTACATATTTCATTAGACATCAAATTAACTTGGGGATACATGACATCATGTATCAAGTTTCTCAATAACTTGCTAACAATTTTAAACTTAAGGTTCACTGTAATATCCCACTTCAGACTCAAGTGTTTATCAGTATCAGAGGAATTACGAGTGGGTAATGGCAAAATTGCAATTATGAGTTGGAAGGGCTTTATATAGGGATAAGTATGAATATTTCTTCATTTCCTCATTTCCCCTCTCTCTCTACAAAGTTGGAAAAGCCTCTCCCTCTCTCTCTAGAATTCGGCCTCCACCTCAGCATGCTCCAATCCATCAGATTTCTTCCCAAAAACTCTTGGTATATTAAGCAAGCAAGCTGTTGGGAAAGATTGAAGCAAGAGAAGCTAAGGAAAACAAGTTAAGAAGAGGAATTCCAAAGCTAGGGTTTTGGTAGAAGGAAGCTTGGCAAGACCAGCAACTACATGGTGAGTTCCTTAGTACAGCTTATTCCTTTTGGGACAGGTTATGTGAGAATTACAGTTTAATTGCTCAGATTTTAGTAAAAGGATAGTTTTTCCCCTTTTTGATACATATGCATGATCCTTGCTTAATCCTGGTTCACAGTAAGTTTTTATAGTTTAAATAAGTCCCTGACATGTTTTCAAAGATCACTGGACAGTTGGGTACCAAGGTTTTCAAGATTAAAACATGTTTTTTCAGAAAATTCCATGTCCTGCTACAGTCGCAGAGCGACGCCAAGGTCGCAAAGCGAAGTAGTCAGAAGCTGAGTTCGCAGAGCAAAGCTTTCAGACGCTCTGCGAAGCTTCAGAAGCTGACTTCAGAGTCTGAAGGTTCAGACGCAGGTGATCGCAGAGCGACACTCAGGTCGCAAAGCGAACTAGCCTGCCAGAGTCTGAAGGTTCAGACGCAGGATTTCGCAGAGCGAAGTCAGGGTGGTCGCAGAGCGAAGTTGCCCAGAAGGGCATTTTATTTTCAAACAATTGTACCATGCCAATGATCTTTGATATGCTTTGGGGTAATGATATACAAGAACCTTCAAGGATTAATCTAGGTTATAGATATGTATCATATCAGTGTGGTGGGTATTTTATCCACAAGAATTGTTATGGATGGGATAGTAAGCCCACAGGTATGACATATGATAACGATATGTCTAGATCCTTTGATAGGATAGCAAGATGATGTACTTAATTAAGTGTACAATGTACAGGGAACATTTCATGTTCAAGGCCTCAGATAGGCATAAGGGGTTTAGATACATAACATGATCTAAGTGGCTTATGAGAATGATAAGCTTAGAACCTTATATTATATGTTAATTAACACATGATTATTTATGTAATGAATGCATCAGATATGCATAATTTCAGGCAATGCATCAGATATGCATAATTTCAGACAATGCATAAGATATGCATATGTTCTGAATGGTGTATCAGATATACACATGCCAGTTAAGTTGTGTATCAGATATACATAACAATAAGAGGAGTCCGGTGATTAGCCTCAGATAGGAATTTTCACCGGTTATCAGAGGGATGTGCTTCGGGGTTACTCCACTCGGGGGCATTCCATAAAATGAACTCAGATAATAATGGTTGTTCAACGCTAACTTTCTAACTTTATGTTAAAGCAATATGTATATGTATTTATTACATAAGTTTATGGCAAGTACTGTTCAGATAACAGTTATCAGAAAGTGATCATAGGATGTCCCCAGATCACTAAGTATGAGAATATGGCAAAGTAGTCATTAGTGATCAGGTAGATATTACCTATCAGACATGTATCAGGTGGTGATCTTAGGAGTCCCCTCGATCACCAAGTTATCAGGTATTAGGTACTAGGTACCAGTTATCAGGTGGTGATCTTAGGTCTCCTCATGATCACTAGTTTAGCAGGATGTAGTCCAGATTTATGACTACACAGTATAGCAGGAACAGATAGGTAACCCTTTAAGGGAAAGGCTAGAGCATGGCGATCATAGGTATCCCCAAGATTGCCAAAAGTAGGCATGGCGACCCTAGGTTCCCCGTGGTTGCCAACAGTAGGTTTGGTGGAGTTCACTGAGACATTATGTCTCATCCCAATCCTTCTGGTGCAGGTTTTCAGGTTAGCAGGTTGTTCGTGATGAAGTTCTTCAGGAAGACGTTGGGTGGAGTGCAGTTGCTCGTCAAGTATCAGCTCAGGAGCTTAATGGACTTTTGTATAAGTATATATTATGGTACTTGAACAGTTGTATAACGAGAAAATTGTACTCATTCAGTTGTATTATTTGTAATTATTATTGAAAAGTTTAATGTATCCAGTATCAATTTAATGCACATGCTAATATTCTAGATAACATTAGTATGGGTGTTACAATTGGTATCCGAGCAGGTCGATTCAGACTGTGCCATGGGTCATTAAAGATTCAATAAAAAGTAGTGGGACCATTGGGTTCCGGATATTGTTCTAAATGTCATACCTAGTTGAGCCTGATCAACTCATTCTAGTATATGACAGTTAGGATAAATATCTGAGAGCTGAATGTTACCGTGGAGGAATGAAGCGCATGAAGAGCGTTGTTTAAGATGTCATATTTCAAGACAAGCATTGGCGAAGAAGTATTTAATGCCAAGTAGTGGTTTTCAAACCGTAAAGTAACGGAGCCTGTTAATGGCCGAGTTTCAGGAATATTAAAGATATTTAAGAACAAGGTGAAGTACCTTAAAACAAATGGACACGTCGTTGAGGAATGTCTCGTCTGAGGAGACATAAGAAGTAAGGAATTATGGTGAGACTATAGAGACCGAAGATGTATCGGAAAAGACTATGAGTATGACTCCTTATGGAATACTCTGAGGAATGATTTGCAACTTAGGGACCAAGATCTTGAGGATAAACTCCAGTTTCAGGATTCTGAGTTCCGCTACGGTCGCAGAGCGACCAGGACTTAGCTCTGCGAAGTTTCAGACTCAGAAACAGGCTACATATTCACCCTTCAGACCCAGGAACTCGGAATGAGAATTTAATATCCAGCAGTTAAGAGACTTATTTATGGATCAAGCGAAATATTGGACAGATGAAACAGATTACCTTCCTTTACTATGAGTCATCAAGATGCTTTGTAAGAAACGTAAGCTTAGCGATAAATGAAGGAAGCCCCTGGTAAGGGCATGGAGTAAAGATTGAATCGCATGTGTCGGGATATAGTAGACCGGTTTTGAAGAATAATCAAGAATTAGCCAAGAACTATTGTGAGGCTCTAGCATCAGGAAGATCGTCACTAACGCACAAGTTACAGTTAAGGTTGTGGTTAATGTTAAGGAGTTCTATGTTTTCTTTTGATGGGTTCCTTACACACGTAGTCGGGTAAGCCGATAAAGATCACCTTATGTTGGTATGTTTTCAAAGATGGTGGAAATACAGACCTTGGATTGCTCGAAACCATGAAGAGGGCCACAATCGAGAAGACATATGGAGTATTATTCAGATAATAAGATTAGATTGGAATTACGAATACAGTAACAAGTTATTGGAAGGATCCAATAGGAAATGATAAATGTTGAAGTTTAAGATTTATTAATCGGGTACTCGAAGAGGTGTAACATATGTTTGGGCTTATAGGAGAGCCGGTAAAAGTTGAGTCTTATCCAGACAGATTATTTCCGGAGAAACCCGAGGAGTAACCAAGAGATATGATAAAATTATGTGGACCTAAGTTGCTGCAGGTATGCTTCCAGTAGGGTTTCTGCAATGTTTTAATGATTATACATGTTGAGCTGACCATGAGATGGTTACAGAATTCAGAGTATGGAGAATAAAGTTAGAACCAGAGTATAAGCTGTTTTGACAGGAGCATTGTTGGGCTCGTAACAATTGCTGAAAACTGTTTACAGGTTTTGGCGTATTTTCGTGAAAGTAAGTATATGATTTATGTCCGAAAGGAAACACAAAGTCAGATGGTGATCAATCAGTAAGTTAAACAGGTGGTTTAAGCCACAAGAGAATCAAGAAACGTAAGATGATTCTGCTGTGATAGCTACAAGTCATTAAGGAACAAGTTAGCCAGAGAATTTAATAATGGTGTATTACTCCTACTCCAAAGTGATTTGTTTAAATCAGAGTTGCGCAGCGGAAAAGTGATTCAAGGATGAGTTAACAAACAATTCTAAGCCGAAGCTTAGAGAACAAGGATGCTTGTGAAGTTCTTGTCAGATGAACCACAGGAAGGCAATAAGTGCCCAATTATTGAACCACAGAATATCAGTGAGCAGTGACGACTCGAACTTGTTATAAGTTCTAGCAGGAAATTTTAAAAGTTAAGCCGAGGGATATTTCAAACCTCGAAACTCAAGAGAACTGGAAATCGAAGCAGTTTAAGATTCTGTAATAAGAATAAGAAGGATATGTTCCTAGCACAATAAGTCTAGGGCAAGGAAAGTCACCGCTAATACGGTAATTTAGCTATTTTAGCTCAGTAACTTTAAGTGGACTTGAAGAGTAAGTTTAGTCAAAAGGATTAAGCATAAGGCAACATCAGTAAAAGTTGCACTTGCAAGACAATATTTTTGAAATTGAAGCGTTGATCAGAAACAACAATGCAGTGGCATATGAGTTTAATCCACATTGTACCCACGATCTGTCAACATGTCACATGTATCAGGTTATGTTTATTATTATATATACTTATCAGGCAGTGCTTAAACTACTCAGATAGTAGTGTAGCAGATTTTCAGTTATGTGACATGTTTTGGCAATAGTGGTACGCAGTCAGGAATGTTTAAGTAGGAAGGCTTTGACCAGAACAGATTTGTTGATATCAAACATATCTTAGCTGAAGAGTTCGGAAATTCTTGAACTTAATGTTCACCAGAAAAGGAAGAAGAACTTTTATGTAGATTAAAAGTCACTCGTAGTCTACAGTAAAGGGCTACGTAAGTTCAGGTTATGATTAAAGGATTAAAGATTAAGTGTGCTATTTTGGTAGCAATCAGAGTAGAGCTTTCTTTTGAAAACAGGGATCTTGAACTCGGTGTTCAGAAATGAGAAATGAGTTCACAATATCGACAAGTGAACCATGATATATGTTATGTGAGGCGGCTTATACCAATCATCACTTGGACTAAACTCCCATAAGTTTTGGATTTATCGGAATAGAAAACATTAACACTATGATTAAGGAATATATTGAATGATGCAAGATTGTCAAAATCCTAGTAAGGAAGAAAGTTCCTAAGACTTCTGGATACGTGTTATCGTTGACTAGTTAAAGCAGAGCACGGATAGCTTATAAGATTTCTCTAGCTCTCAAAGATTCCTGTAGTCGGAATGGAAGTAGAGCTTATGGTTATGATCAGCATCACACCAGGATGTCAGAAAGAAGGGAGCAGGTACCATAAGTGAAGCCTCCTCGTGTTTGGATAGTGGAAGTAGTTGCAGTAGACTTTACTTCCGTTTGAGAATACTCAATACCAGATGCTTTTCAGTGCAAGGATAATTCTATATAAAGAATGGTACGATTGTAATAGATCTCTCGAAAGTTGGTATATTTGAGGGAGATAAGATTGACCCGACGTCTTCAGGATAAAATTGAGCGGTCAATGAAGGAGAACTTATAGAATTCAGTAAGGGAATCCAAGATTTAACAATTTTAAATTGGATTTGCAAGAAGTATGTCGAACAGGAGACATAGTCAAGAAAGATCGATATGTTGGTTTAGACAACCACACATCCTACCAGGTAAGAAATTATGTAATTTGCATCATGTCTTTCGATTAGAAAAGAGATTGTCGATTATTTTGACTTACAAAGGGAAGCCATGGCTAGGGAACAGTTTTAATCAGTCAAGTTTAATTGAGACGCATGAATGATCTACATGTCAGATCCCCAGAGTAGCTATAGAATCCCAAGAATCAAGTTGAATTGATGAATTGGCTAGTAGAGAAAGAGGTAGAAAGGATCTATCCTTTCAGGATCTCAGGAGAATTCTAAATTTCGAGGACGAAATTTCTTTAAGGGGGGTAGATTGTAATATCCCATTTCAGACTCAAGTGTTTATCAGTATCAGAGGAATTACGAGTGGATAATGGCAAAATTGCAATTATGAGTTGGAAGGGCTTTATATAGGGATAAGTATGAATATTTCTTCATTTCCTCATTTCCCCTCTCTCTCTACAAAGTTGGAAAAGCCTCTCCCTCTCTCTCTAGAATTCGGCCTCCACCTTAGCATGCTCCAATCCATCAGATTTCTTCCCAAAAACTCTTGGTATATTAAGCAAGCAAGCTGTTGGGAAAGATTGAAGCAAGAGAAGCTAAGGAAAACAAGTTAAGAAGAGGAATTCCAAAGCTAGGGTTTTGGTAGAAGGAAGCTTGGCAAGACCAGCAACTACATGGTGAGTTCCTTAGTACAGCTTATTCCTTTTGGGGTAGGTTATGTGAGAATTACAGTTTAATTGCTAAGATTTTAGTAAAAGGATAGTTTTTCCCCTTTTTGATACATATGCATGATCCTTGCTTAATCCTGGTTCACAGTAAGTTTTTATAGTTTAAATGAGTCCCTGGCATGTTTTCAAAGATCACTGGACAGTTGGGTACCAAGGTTTTCAAGATTAAAACATGTTTTTTCAGAAAATTCCATGTCCTGCTACAGTCGCAGAGCGACGCCAAGGTCGCAAAGCGAAGTAGTCAAAAGCTGAGTTCGCAGAGCAAAGCTTTCAGACGCTCTGCGAAGCTTCAGAAGCTGACTTCAGAGTCTGAAGGTTCAGACGCAGGTGATCGCAGAGCGACACTCAGGTTGCAAAGCGAACTAGCCTACCAGAGTCTGAAGGTTCAGACGCAGGATTTCGCAGAGCGAAGTCAGGGTGGTCGCAGAGCGAAGTTGCCCAGAAGGGCATTTTATTTTCAAACAACTGTACCATGCCAATGATCTTTGATATGCTTTGGGGTAATGATATACAAGAACCTTCAAGGATTAATCTAGGTTATAGATATATATCATATCAGTGTGGTGTGTATTTTATCCACAAGAATTGTTATAGATGGGATAGTAAACTCACATGTATGACATATGATAACGATATGTCTAGATCCTTTGATAGTATAGCAAGATGATGTACTTAATTAAGTGTACAATGTACAGGGAACATTTCATGTTCAAGGCCTCAGATAGGCATAAGGGGTTTAGATACCTAACATGATCTAAGTGGCTTATGAGAACGATAAGCTTAGAACCTTATATTATATGTTAATTAACACATGATTATTTATGTAATGAATGCATCAGATATGCATAATTTCAGGCAATGCATCAGATATGCATAATTTCAGACAATGCATCAGATATGCATATGTTCTGAATGGTGTATCAAATATTGTTGGGTTTTTGTAGATTGGCTACATTGTGCAAAAACATCTACTAGCCAGATGCTTGGACAGATGCTGTAGCATATGGAACAACATTATGTCACCTGTGTTTTTCGCGCCAGCTAGCGCTTTATTTTTGTACGCAATCTTCCAAAGATTTGCTTGAAGTTTTATTTTCCTCTAGCTTGCTGATCAAGGCGCGTGTATCTGATGATGTGTAAAAGGCGGTCTTGCCTTGGTATTTTTCCAAAAGATATCGTTATATTTTTGGAAGCTTTTTATTGTTTCTAAAAGAATTTCCAGCTGGACCGGACAATGTCCATGCTCTGTTTTGAAGCCCAAACTCGTGCTATCTCAGTAATATATATTTGTGAAGACAAACCCTAATAGGGTGACTGAAAACCGTGTGTAATAGAAAAGCGTGCGTTTAAGGTTTTTAGGGTTTCTCTTGTTAATTGTGAGCCTTGCTTGTATCTTCCTGATTCAAGCTAAGGACTGTGTTTGTTTGAGTTGTAATTGTGAACTGCTCCTAAGCTTTTAAGTACGGAGTGAGTTTGTGTCATTAGAGTGTGTCTCTTTTACTTGTGCTTTTGTGTGTTTGATAACAACACTGTCTGTGTTGTTGGTAGGAATTGAGACGGGGTCTCATATCTAGGAGTTCCTAGATAGAGTTGACACTGGTAGGGTCTAGGTGCAAAGTCAAGTAGTGTGTTTACGTTGGTCTTTTCACTAGAACTATAATAGTGGATTCATTCCTGGATTGGTATCCCCCAGAGTAGGAGAGTTGCTCCGAACTGGGTTAACAAACTCACTGTGTACTTTATCTTTCTGCTGTGTTTCTTTTATTTCGTGCTTGGCTACGCTGCGTTATTTTAATTTTAGTTCTGAGTAGGACAAGTGCTCGGACAGTTGTGCCAACATTGTGCACATCGTCTGTCGGTCAGGTTGCCAGGAATTTCAATTGGCATCAGAGCAGGCACCCTGTTCTGTGTGGGTGAGCTCCAGGGAAAGAATTTTCTGGCATAATGGATAGAGAAGGAGGACTGGTGAACAGACCACCCCTGTTGGATGGCTCGAACTATGACATTTGGAAATCACGCATGACAACATTCTTGAAATCTCTAGACAGCAGAGCTTGGAAGGCTGTGATTAAAGCATGGGACCATCCTAAAATAAAAGATGCAAATAATGTTGATACTGATGAGTTAAAACCAGAAGAGGAGTGGTCTACAGCAGAAGACACTGCAGCTATTGGAAACTCTAAAGCCCTGAAATGCTTTGTTTAATGGTGTAGACAAAAACATGTTCAGGTTGATTAAACAATGTACTGTTGCTAAGGAAGCTTGGGATATCCTAAGAACAGCTCATGAAGGTACTCAAAAGGTCAAGAAGTCAAGGCTACAACTGCTGACAACACAGTTTGAGAATCTTAGAATAAAGGAAGGGGAGAGTGTTCATGACTTTCACATGAATGTGCTAGAATATGCTAACACATTTGAATCCTTGGGGGAAAAGATGTCTGATGAAAAATTAGTAAGCAAAATCCTCAGGTCCCTGCCTAAGAAATTTGATATGAAAGTATGTGCAATTGAGGAGGCCCAAGGTATTGGAAATATGAAAGTTGATGAGCTGATTGAATCCCTTCAAACTTTTGAATTAAAGGCTAATGAAAGATCTGAAAAGAAGGACAAGAACATTGCCTTCATCTCCAACACTGATGAAGATGATGTGGAGAGTAATTTAGATTTAGATACTGATGAGAGCATCTCTGAAGCTATTGTGTCGTTGGGTAAACAATTTAATAAAGTTCTGAAGAGGATGGACAGACGCCCTAGGACACATGCTCCGGACAACAGTCGCAGCATCTATAAAAATGTCAACAATCAGAGGAAACCTAGAACTGATGACAAAACCAATCAAAGCAAAGGGGTGCAATGCCATGAATGCGAAGGATATGGTCACATCAGAACTGAGTGTGCAATGTATCTGAAGAAACAAAGGAAGGTGATGACTGTTTCTTGGTCTGATGAAGATGAGTCAGAAGAAGAACCTGAAACTGCAAAACATGTGAATGCCTTGACTGGAGTGTGTACATCTGACAATGAATCTTGTGATGAAGAGGTAACATATGATGAACTGGCTGATTCCTACAATGAGGTATGTCTCAAAAGTGAGGAAGTTTGTAGAACTTTAGAAAAACAAAAGAGGACCATTGCTCTCTTGCAAGCTGAGAAGGACAAACTTCTGGAAATGAACTCAGGTCTCAATGATGAGGTTATTTTACTTAAATCCAAGATTGACAATATGAATAAGCAACTGCGGATGATGAACACAGGTACTGATGCTTTAGACGAAATTCTGGAGATAGGACAGAAACCTGGAAATCCTAAAGGTATTGGGTTTGACTACAGATCCTTGCTTCATCAGAAACAACCACCAGTGAGACAGTTTGTGCCATTTGTTAGTACTTATGATCTCACTATGTCAAGACAGATGCCCCAACATCAAGTAAGACAACAGGCATCTGGATATAGGCCCAGATCAAAAGGAAGATATTATGGTTGGGTATGCCACTACTGTGGAAGAAAAGGACATATCAGACCTTTCTGTTTCAAATTATATGGTTATCCAGACAGAACTTATTCACCAAGACCTGATCCCACAGTGAAAATCACCAAGAAGCAGTGGAAGCAAAAAGATGATAATCCCACAAGCAACACTGTGGATCCTAGAAAAACAGAACCTGAAGCTGATGAGATTGCTCAAATTGCTCATACATCTCTGAGAGTGTCATCCAGAAATGATTGGTACTTTGACAGTGGGTGTTCCAGGCATATGACTGGCGATAAAAATTACTTAACTGATGTTATGCCTTATGCTACAAGTTTTGTGACTTTTGGTGATGGAGCCAAAGGAGAAATAAAGGGTATAGGAAAGCTTGTGAATGAGGGTCTACCCAAACTTGATAATGTTCTTCTAGTGAAAGGATTGACTGCTAACTTAATTAGTATTAGTCAACTGTGCGATCAAGGATTGAAGGTCAACTTTACAAAGAGTGAATGCTTAGTTGCTAACAGTAAAGGTGACATCCTGATGAAAGGTGAAAGATCAAAGGACAATTGCTACTTATGGGTCTCTCAAGATAAAGCAAAGTTACCTACTTGTCTAATAACCAAAGAAGATGAAGTAAAACTATGGCACCAAAAGCTTGGGCATCTGAATCTCAGAAGCATGAAGAAAGCTATTGCTGGAGGAGCTATCAGAGGTCTACCAAAACTCCAAATTCAGGAAGGAAGTATATGTGGAGAATGCCAGATAGGAAAACAGACCAAGATGCCTCACCAGAAGCTGCAACATTTGTCCACATCCAGAGTTTGGTTTGAGAGACTTGCTGAGTTTCTAATTAACCATGGCTATAGGAAGGGAGGAAATGACAAAACCTTGTTTGTGAAAGATGAAAATGGACAGCTGATGATTGCTCAAATTTATGTGGATGACATAGTCTTTGGAGGAATGTCTGACCAGATGGTGGAGCATTTTGTTCAGCAAATGCAATCTGAATTTGAAATGAGTCTTGTAGGTGAGCTAAATTTCTTTCTTGGTCTTCAAGTGAAACAGATGGAAGATACTATTTTTATCTCTCAAAGTAAGTATGCTAAAAATATAGTCAAGAAATTTGGAATGGAAAATGCTGCTCATAAAAGAACTCCTGCTCCCACACATGTGAAACTATCAAAGGATGAGAAAGGTGTGGATGTTGACCAAAGTATGTATAGAAGTATGATAGGGAGTCTTCTATATCTCACTGCAAGTAGGCCTGATATCACATTTGCAGTTGGAGTGTGCGCCAGGTACCAAGCTGAACCAAAAATTAGCCATTTGACTCAGGTAAAGAGAATTATGAAGTATGTGAATGGTACCAGTGACTACGGTATGTTGTATTCTCATGGGGAAAGCACTATGTTGTTAGGGTATTGTGATGCTGACTGGGCTGGAAGTGCAGATGATAGAAAAAGTACTTCTGGTGGATGTTTCTTTCTGGGTAACAATCTTATATCCTGGTTCAGTAAGAAGCAAAATTGTGTTTCCTTGTCTACAACTGAAGCTAAGTACATAGCAGCTGGTAGCAGTTGTTCCCAATTGTTGTGGATGAGACAGATGCTGAGCGAGTACAATGCCAAGACAGATGCTATGACATTATATTGTGACAATCTGAGTGCAATTAATATCTCTAAAAATCCTATACAACACAGCAGGACTAAACACATTGACATTAGACATCATTTTATTAGAGATCTGGTTGAAGAAAAAATTGTCACTCTTGAGCATGTTGCAACTGAAGAGCAATTAGCAGATATTTTTATAAAAGCTCTTGATGCTAATCAATTTGAAAAATTAATACGGAAGTTAGGGATCTGTTTATTTGAGGAATTGTAGCAGTTAATTTATGGGAGGCGTGCAGTAGTTATTTTCTCCCTCCTCAACCGTTTGATGCACGCAATTCAAGGAAGTTATTTCCAACCTTCCTTATTCAAACCTCCCACACGCTACCATCATTATTCTTTTCTTAACTTCTCCCAACTTCTCAACTCCTCTCTTGCCGCTCTCCTCATCATTCAAAAATCATCCTTTCTTCATACTTCCAAACAACAAATCAACACCATGTCTGATTCTATTTCTCCACAAAACGTGCAAGATCAAACCCCTGATACTGTGAATGTCCATGAGAATGACTCTTCAAAGCCTCAGGATCAAGATACTAAGAGTCAGAATGCGGTGGGTAATGCTGAGATTGAAAATTTAGACCAAGCTGACATTGTTGATGTTGAGGATGTTGTGCCTGAAGAGAGACCTCTGGAAAAGACTGATGCTGTAGGTGTTGCTCGCAGAACAAGGAGCAAATCTGTTAAAATTGTTTCTACTGGTCGTGAAAGTAACAAAGGAAGTAAGAAGAAAACAGCTAATACTGGGCAGAAGCCTATGTATGGTCCTCCCAAGGCTTGGAGCAAGAATGTGTCTCAAGCTGATCAGAAGAAGAAGAGCCTCAAGAGGACAGATCCTCCCACTAGTGATTCTGATTTTGAGATTGCCGAGACAGATGCTGCCACATCTGGTGGAGCATCTAGAAAAACCATGAAGGGTATGAAAATCCCTATAACCATCCCTCCAGCTCCTCTGGATAATGTATCTTTTCATTTGGAAAGTGGGTCTTCTAGGTGGAAATTTATATATCACAGAAGACTAGGACTGGAAAGAAATCTGAAGGAAGATGTGTTCAAATGCAAAGAACTGGCTGATGTTTTGGAGTATGCTGGGCTGATGAAAACAGTGAAAAATCTGGGTCCCTGTTATGATAAATTGGTCAGAGAATTTCTGGTCAATGTCTCTGATGAATGTGATGATTCAAGGAATCCTGGGTATAGGCAATTTTTTGTTAGAGGTAAATGTGTCAACTTCTCCCCTCTGGTTGTCAACACCTATCTTGAGAGATCTGTTGAGGAGACTCCTGAGCTGGAGGTAACTGAGGATACCATTTGCAAGGCCATCACAGGTAACAAGGTTAAGCATTGGCCTAGACATTTGTCTTCTACACAACTCTCTCCCCTGTATGTTGTTCTGAACAAGATTTGTGCACAAAACTGGACTCCAACTACTCACTCCAACTCAGTTGCTTCTGGTTTGGCCAAATTGATTTATGCTGTTGGTACCAAGTCACCCTTTGATTATGTGGCCTACATTTACTATCAGGTTCTGGAGCATGCAAAGTCCTTTGCTGTCAAGTTTCCTATAGCTTTTCCCACTCTCCTGTGTGGTATTGTACTTCATCAACATCCAGATATCTTGATCAGTACTGATGAGCCCTGTAAGAGGCCTGGCCCTATGTCCTTGGATTGTAGTTTGCTGTCTGAGAGACATGCTGCTGACGTAGCTGGTACTTCTGTCCGGACAACTAGTGTGCTCACTAGAAAACAAATGATTGCAGATCTAACTGAGACTAGTATGGCTCTTGGAGCTAGGAAGATGAAAATTGATAGGATAATTGCAGCTTTGAAGGCTGAATCTGAAGCTGAGGGTGAGCAGGATGAAGAAGAAGGAGGGAATAAGAATGCTTCTGCTGGTGATACTGAGGAGTTATCCGCTGACTCTGATGAGACTGTCCCATTCTGATTTTGATGTTTTCCCTGTTCTCAGTTGTAGTAATTCTTTTGTTTTTTTTCTTTGGTTGGTTGGGCTCGGCCCTGGATTTCTTATGCACCTGTGTGTGCCTTATGGTCTGTAATATGCACTGTGTGTGGTATCTCTCTTCTGTGTATGCATGGATGTTATTTGTCAGAATTTGTGGCTAAAAAGGGGGAGTAGATGTAGCTTATATTATAGTATCTTGGTTGTTTGTATGTATGGTGCATGCTCTGACAGATGCTCTGACATCTGTATCTGACATCTGTATGTGTTGAGGGGGAGTACTGTGGATGGGTATGTGCATGTTTTTGAGGGGGAGCTGTTACATTTCAGGGGGAGCTGTTATATCTGATTGTTTCTGGTGTGTGGAAATTTATTTTTTCCCTGGTGTTGTTTTTCTCTCTTCTCTATGTGAATCCATTATATGAGAGTTTATTTCTCTCTGGTTGTTCCTATGAGGCTAGATGTTTTGTCTTAACTGTTGCATGCCTCTGATACTACTTGCAAGTTATCTTTGTCTAAAGAGCTCCCTTGGAAGTAGTCTCGTTATATGCTATGATATTTTCTTCCTTAGTTGTGTGCCTATGTTGACTTGAAGGAAAATTATCTGTGTATCTCCCAAAGAACTGGCTCTAGAGTGTTTTAGCCAAAAATTTGCCAAAGGGGGAGATTGTTGGGTTTTTGTAGATTGGCTACATTTTGCAAAAACATCTACTAGCCAGATGCTTGGACAGATGCTGTAACATATGGAACAGCATTATGTGACCTGTGTTTTTCGCGCCAGCTAGCGCTTTATTTTTGTACGCAATCTTCCAAAGATTTGCTTGAAGTTTTATTTTCCTCTAGCTTGCTGATCAAGGCGCGTGTATCTGATGATGTGTAAAAGGCGGTCTTGCCTTGGTATTTTTCCAAAAGATATCGTTATATTTTTGGAAGCTTTTTATTGTTTCTAAAAGAATTTCCAGCTGGACCGGACAATGTCGTCCATGCTCTGTTTTGAAGCCCAAACTCGTGCTATCTCAGTAATATATATTTGTGAAGACAAACCCTAATAGGGTGACTGAAAACCGTGTGTAATAGAAAAGCGTGCGTTTAAGGTTTTTAGGGTTTCTCTTGTTAATTGTGAGCCTTGCTTGTATCTTCCTGATTCAAGCTAAGGACTGTGTTTGTTTGAGTTGTAATTGTGAACTGCTCCTAAGCTTTTAAGTACGGAGTGAGTTTGTGTCATTAGAGTGTGTCTCTTTTACTTGTGTTTTTGTGTGTTTGATAACAACACTGTCTGTGTTGTTTGTAGGAATTGAGACGGGGTCTCATATCTAGGAGTTCCTAGATAGAGTTGACACTGGTAGGGTCTAGGTGCAAAGTCAAGTAGTGTGTTTACGTTGGTCTTTTCACTAGAACTATAATAGTGGATTCATTCCTGGATTGGTATCCCCCAGAGTAGGAGAGTTGCTCCGAACTGGGTTAAAAAACTCACTGTGTACTTTATCTTTCTGTTGTGTTTCTTTTATTTCGTGCTTGGCTACGCTGCGTTATTTTAATTTTAGTTCTGAGTAGGACAAGTGCTCGGACAGTTGTGCCAACATTGTGCACAGCGTCTGTCGGTCAGGTTGCCAGGAATTTCAGATATACACATGCCAGTTAAGTTGTGTATCAGATATACATAACGATAAGAGGAGTCCGGTGATTAGCCTCAGATAGGAATTTTCACCGGTTATCAGAGGGATGTGCTTCGGGGTTACTCCACTCGGGGGCATTCCATAAAATGAACTCAGATAATAATGGTTGTTCAACGCTAACTTTCTAACTTTATGTTAAAGCAATATGTATATGTATTTATTACATAAGTTTATGGCAAGTACTGTTCAGATAACAATTATCAGAAACTGATCATAGGATGTCCCCAGATCACTAAGTATGAGAATATGGCAAAGTAGTCATTAGTGATCAGGTAGATATTACCTATCAGACAGGTATTAGGTGGTGATCTTAGGAGTCCCCTCGATCACCAAGTTATCAGGTATTAGGTACTAGGTACCAGTTATCAGGTGGTGATCTTAGGTCTCCTCATGATCACTAGTTTAGCAGGATGTAGTCCAGATTTATGACTACACAGTATAGCAGGAACAGACAGGTAACCCTTTAGGGGAAAGGCTAGAGCTTGACCATCATAGGTATCCCCAAGATTGCCAAAAGTAGGCATGGCGACCCTAGGTTCCCCGTGGTTACCAACAGTAGGTTGGGTGGAGCTCACTGAGACATTATGTCTCATCCCAATCCTTCTGGTGCAGGTTTTCAGGTTAGCAGGTTGTTCGTGATGAAGTTCTTCAGGAAGACGATGGGTGGAGTGCAGTTGCTCGTCAAGTATCAGCTCAGGAGCTTAATGGATTTTTGTATAAGTATATATTATGGTACTTGAACAGTTGTAAAACGAGAAAATTGTACTCATTCAGTTGTATTATTTGTAATTATTATTGAAAAGTTTAATGTATCCAGTATCAGTTTAATGCACATGCTAATATTCTAGATAACATTAGTATGAGTGTTACATTCACAATCAAGTTCAACAAGCCAACATGTTGGAGGCAAAACTAGCCAATTCAGGTGACAATTTTGTTACTAATACCCAATAGGGAGTACGAGAGAACCAAAGTCTGCATACATTGTAAGTCAGCAAATCATTGCGTCAATAGAACCTCAACATGTTCAACCGATAGCTATACAACAAGTACCTTCTACTTTTTATTCCCAACCTAGTGTTTTCACCACGGCTAGCCCTAACCTCCTTCCCTACTTAAAAAAAATATTGTGCTGAAATGATTGTTACCATCCAAGACTTCCTCCATCATTAAATCTAAGGTGACCTTTATGGTGTTAATGTTTTTTCCATGGTGGGAAAATCTTAGTTGACTGGTTATACCTTGTTTTTCCAATTTTATAATTTTTACAATTTCCACCTTACAAAACTGAAAATGATTGTATTGCCGGATCATTCTCTTTAGATATAGTTATATATTTTTTATCACAAATCTTTTTTTTTCTTAATGAATCATTTTAACAAAAATATTTTTGTAGGGGAGAATATTTTTAATTTGATATGTTTGGTTCAATTTTTAGAAGGGGGGAAAAGGTGAGGGAAGCAAATCCCTTCATAGACTCATTTATTGCTTCCTCTCAAATTGGAGGTTTTTTTGGAAGGGAGTGAATGTGTGTAACTAATATTTTTATTACATTGATAAAAATGTCTTTAATTTTAGTGTTAAAACTCAAAATTATTCTATTACTTCAATTTTATTGGCAAAAAGGTAAATTAATTTTAAAATTTCATCCCTTCCCTTATGAACCAAACATGTTTTTAATTAAAATCTATTTATTCCCCTCCCCTTCCATCTTTTGAATCAAACATATATTTAACTAAAATAACTCTTTTCCCCTCCATCCCCTCCCCTCTCCTTCGTTGAACAAAACGGAACCTCAAAAAAAAGTCCACAGATGAACAAAGTGTTTGGTACCAAAGTTACTCATTATTCAATCATGGTCATCAAATATTTTAATATATCACTAATGGATAGGGTTTTTCCCATCATGGAAAAAGTAAACATCCCTCTCACCTTAAACGCCACATAAATTAAATACAACCTAATAATTTATCTGAAATGATAAATGAACTTCACCTTAAAATAAATTAGTTTGAAACAATATGACAATTCATTTATATGTGAAGCCATTTTTTTTTCAAACTTAGTTATTTCTCCAGTTCAAACCCCAGATCATTAGAATAGTTTCATTCCTTTAAAGATCAAATGATTAACACTAACAAATGTTTTTTTGGTGTTAACCCTAATGTTGCTAAGAAAAAGAAGTATGATAATCCAATGTTTGATCGAAAGGTAAGTAAAATGGATCAACTGCTCATCCTAAAAATCAAACTCAAATTCTTTTCAACAATTCATCATTTAGTTAAACTCATTATCCACTTGAAACCGGTTTAACTTTAAAGAATCTAAATTCATGATTAATTAATTTATGTTACGTAGCTATCACGTCAATTAACTAAACTCTCATGATGATATGCCTTCAATCTTGACAAAATAAAAAGACATCACAATTTTCTCATCTTACTCACAATTATTGTAACAAAACAACACCGCCACCAAACTCCAAAAAACAAACAACAACATTCTCTCTCTCTCTCTCTCTCTCTCTCTCTCTCTCAAGAAAGCTTATGAACAATGAAAAAATGAATGAAATGAACTCATCACCATGTTTCACTGATTCATCTTCATTTTCAGTTCCAAATACTTTTATTGGTCTTCTTCTTCTTAACTCCAAAATCAAATCTTCTTCTTCATGCAATAACAACACGCTTCTCTTTACTCCTTCTGAGCTTCTTAGAGACTTTGCTACAAGAGAATTCAACGCTTTTCTTTGGTTTTTTCTTTTTGTTATCACCACCCTTTTGGTTAAAAGACTCTTTAATATTTTCACTTTGTTGTATAAAGCTAGAACCATTCCTGGACTTCCCTCTTCGTCCTTTTTTGGACACTACAAGGTCCTCTCCAAAGAAATTTTCACAGGTAATTATCTTTTATTGTCTTTTATTATGTTATTATCTTTCTTTTTTTAGTTTGTAGTTATAAGTTTCTTAATTTATGGAACATAGATACCGATACCAGAGACGACACCGACACTTTTGACAGACATTATTTGGATTGACTTGTTTGAATTTATCTAGTGAAATAAGTTTTGTGACACTGTTTTGGACATCTTGTTAAAACAACTTAGGACATTTCCCGTAATCTTTTTTCAACTTATTTTGATAAGCTCTCTATGATAGCTTATTAAAACAGCATATAGCATATACAAAAGCAATAATTTAATTTTATCCTTTTTTATAGAAATAGTTTATGTAAATTTATTCATAACTCATAAGTGCTTGATCATGATAAATGCTTGTGTTAGAAGATACAAATAAGGTGTTTATCGAAACAGGGTCTTAATGTAACCACATAGTTTGATGTCGGACTCCATACACACCTTTAATATGAAGTGTCTGTGCTACATATTTTTTATCTGTTTGATGGGTTTTGGCCAATGTATCTGTATTTTGTAATTAATTTGGTATTTTCATATATATATATATATATATATATATATATATAGGGTTTTGTGTTGTGCTGGTTTGTGATCTTTTTAGATGTTGATATTGACTTATATTTGTTATTCTTTTGGGAATTTGTGGTTCATATCTGAATCAATTTTGTTGATGGGGTGGGGTTCGGCTAATACATGTGGATTTGGTAACTAATTGGATGGTTTGCTGATGTTGGGTTTTGTGATTGTGCTGGTTTGTGATCTTTTAGGTTGTTGATATTAAGATTTTTGTTGTTGTTCTTTCGGGAATTCGTTGTGGATAATAAAGGGTTTGCTTATTGATTGTTTGTTATTTTCAGAAATTGGATCATATTATATCAGAGTTCAAAGCAGTTATATCAATCTTTTGCACAAAAGGGTTTCCAAAAAATCAATCTTTAGCACATAGATGATATTCATGTAGATTGTAGATTAAATGGTTTCTGTGGAATAATGCCAAACTTGGATTCTTCTGGGAAGTTTATAACGGTTCTAGCATCATATTAATCAGTAGTTGAATAACTCACATTTTTAGTTATAAATTTACTATTTATTCACTTAGTTGTGGAAACTGAGTCACTTTCATTACTTTAAATGTTGGGGAATATCTTACAATAGCGAATGGAATCATTTAGTTGTGGAAAATAATTGGATACTCGGCCTTTTGATTTCCAGATGTATTGTCAGAATCCCACGAGAAATATGGACCAATTGTTAAGTTGTGGTTAGGTCCTACTAAGCTTCTGGTGTCAGTTAAGGATCCAGTGCTAATTCAAGAGATGCTTGTAAAGGCTGAGGATAAGTTACCTTTTACTGGGAAAGCATTTCATCTAGCCTTTGGCCAATCAAACCTTTTTGCCCCTTCCTATGAAAAGGTACTTAACTGCCAAAAAAATTTCTCATATGATCTTTATGCTGTCCTTATCTTATAGTTTGTTGTGCTTATGATAGTCTTGACTTATTTTGAAACATAATAAGTTGTTGACTCGTTCATTGTTTCAAGCAACGCCGGAGGAAAATTTATCTATGTCTGCAAATGTACTTGAAAATACTTATTTCTGTTTCGATGTACTTGGAATTATTAAGCAGTACTCAATGGCCATTAAACCAAGCCATTTGGTTAATCAACAGTTGAACTGAAGAAGAGTGTGTGACGAAAAGAGTAGATATCCAAATTGGTCCCTGGAATTGCAGCTCTGACATTATTCACTTAATGTCAAATTCATCCCCCACATTATCAACATAATATCATTATGGTCCATACAAGTAACAAAAAATGGATGAACCTGATTAATATTTTGCAATTTCATGATCATTTTGAAATATTGATATTGTGGAGGACTAAATTGATACAGTCTTGTGATGAATATGACATGTTATTATGCTAAGAAAATTATAGTCAGTTATTTTTATGTAAGTATATTTTTCATTTATATTGTATCAGCATTCAAACTAGCAGCTACCCACAGTCCCAATGATAATCATATGACGAGCAAGAACTTCAGTGTTTCTGATTAGGTTTATATTATTCACCAATCGGTTTGTTCTGCAGTTTTAAAATGTTTGTCAAAACTTTTGATTTCTGATCTAACTACCTTTTGTTCGTATATTTTCATTACGTATCTCAAATATCTGTAGGAATTTCATATTCATGATTCTTTGTCTAAGCATGTTTTCATTCTAACTATAGCCGCTTGGAATTTCATTTAATTTGTCTTTAGGTCCAAAAGAGAAGAGAATTATTGGCAACAGAACTGAACGAAAGATTGATGAAGACAGCTGATCAGAATCCTCTGAAGGTTGCAGACTTTATCATAGATCACATAGAAAACATCAGAGTCAGAGGAAGCATTAGTTGCGGGTTGGTTTCTCAGCATATGGCTTTCACATTAATGGGAGCCACATTCCTTGGAGACAGCTTCTTGGCATGGCCGAAGGCTGCAATATACGAGGAACTACTTATGACGATTGCTAAAGATACCTGCTTTTGGGCTTCCTATATTGTTACTCCGTTTTGGAAACGAGGATTTTGGAGGTATCAACACTTATGTACAAAGTTAAGATGCTTAACTAAAGATATCCTTCAACATCGCAGAAAAAGCTGCAAGATTTTAGGCCATATCGATCAAAATGTTTGTAGTGAGAGTTCTAACCCAGAAATGAAGTCAGCTGATGGTACGCAGTGCCGTTCTAATGGTGGATTCCAAAATTGCCATTTCTTTCGTGACCTTAACGATCAACAAAATTCTAAGGAAGAATCTTGTGGGAACATCATGCGAGTGATGCTTCATGGATGTCAAACTACAGCTGCTTTAATCGCCAATGTATTGACTAATCTTGTCATGCATCTGGAAATACAGGATAAGGTTGCAATTTGTTTATTCTGTCTTAACATATCCAGTTCTTAATTAAAATTTGTTCCGGATCATTTGCTTTTGTTTATTTTCCAGTGATCGTAACCTAGAGTCTTAAATCCTATACTGCATCATCTTACATGATTCCCGAAATGTACTGATTCTATTTATGAAAGGAGTCCACTTCTGGTTTGCAATTTGCCTATTCGGAACAGGACTGGTTAAGGCCAAATTGTTTATATTGAAAAATTTCTCATGCTTTATGTTGAACATTCTTTGTTTGGAAACGTGTATCTTTGTGGCTCTGTCTTCCATGTGCATGTGTTTTTGGCTTTTTTCTATGACTGATAATAATACAGTCTCCCCTATCCTTTCAATATGAATTTGATTTCTTTTCTTTATGGCTGGAATAAAACATTAGCCCCTATCCTTTTCATATGAAATGAAATTTCTTAACCAGATTATACTCAACACAAATGCCTATTATTCTAGTACGGATTGAATAAAAAAAAGTATTGCTCTTAGGACACAGCTTCATATATATATGCGCAAGGGTATATCTAACCATGATGAATACTTTAATATTACGTTTTTTTTAAATATATTTCTAGGTGTTTACAAGGCTTTGTCATTGCTTATTTTCATATGCTTTTGCAGGTTTATTCAGAGATTAGCATGGTTGGGAGAAACCCATCAAAATATGAGCATGAAGATGTTTATAGGATGCCTTTGCTATTGGCTACAATTTATGAATCTGCACGCCTTCTCCCAAGTGGTCCAATGCTGCAGAGGTGTTCTATGAAACACGGTGAGAAAATAGGCAACATAAAGGTTATGGTTGTATTTATCTGTTCTACACAAAGGTTATGGTTATATTTACGTCCACAAATTCGTGCATTTTTCACTACTTGTTCATTAATGTTCATCCTTGTATCAGACTTGAGATTTGCAACTGGTTTAACCGTACCTGCTGGAGCTGTACTGGTTGTTCTTGTTCAATTGGTACAGAAAGATGCCTTCAATTGGGGGAAAGATGCAAGTGCTTTTAATCCATTCCGATTTCTGTCAAAGTACGAGGCCCCCGATACTCATCTGACAGGTTTTGTACCTTATGTGCAACTTCAAGATTTATAATTTAATATTGTTTAATCCTTCACTGTGGAATATGCCTGCTACCCTTTCATTATTGCAATACTTGGTACTCTGTGGAAGCAATTAAACTAAATATGGGAGAAATTGTAGGATTAACTACATATCACTGATGTTTGTGGCCTCCCATTACACATTTAATCTGTTGCTTCCACCATAGAAAATTTATATCATCTAGTTTGATTGAGATATTGTAAAAAAATATTAGCTAGAGAGGAGTTTAAAGGTATTTTTTGGGAAGTCATGTTGCTGGGAGAAAAATCGGCTCAAGGTACCATCTTAGAAAATAGCAAAGTGAGAGAATGAAAGAAAATGAGAGAAAACTGAAGGGATGAAATGAAAACTTCTAGAGAGAATCTCAAACAAAAATGTTATCATAGAAAAGAGAGATGTACAAAAGTAGATGAGTTTACTGCTACTACACAACTGAAACATCGCAATAACAGATTAAGGCTTAAAAACAACAGAACAAGTAACAACTACAGCAATAGAAATTCCAAAGATAAGTTTAAGGCTTAAAATTAGACACATCACAATAATAGATTAATGTACCATAGTATCTAACATACGCTATGATATTGAAGTCGTGTTAGGTTCTGTTTGGGAGGGTTTTATAACTCATCACTCCCATTTCTTTTTCCCCTTATTCTGGTTGTGGTATGTTGAAAAAGTAAAAGAATTTTGTGTTTGATTTGGCATTAGAATTTACTATAATGTCTAGAATTGAATTTAACCTTTAGTGTCGGAAAATTTCTGATATTGACAGTTGTTCCTCATCCATCACTAATCTTTTGATATTGGTATTTCTTATAGGTTCAAAAGAACGACTTGATTATGGAATCAGCTCGTTTGTACTAAATGATCCTAGTGAAAATGCAGCATTTCTTCCTTTTGGATCTGGTACACGTGCTTGTGTTGGGCAAAAGTATGTTATCCAAGTTGTTGCCACATTGTTGGCTTCATTACTCAAGAAATACGAGGTTTGTCCTGTGAATTATTATTCTTGTTACTTCTTTTCCGAAAAATGGTCATGAAAACAATCTGAATCATAAAATTGCAGAACTGTAAAATGTTGAATTTGCCATATGAGGAAAGGAAAACAAAAGCCAAGGGAATGGAAAGTCAAGGAATGGGAAATGTAATGTTATGTAATAAAATGTTCAGTCTATGTGAACGAAATTGCGACGCTTTAAGAGTGGCCTGTAACTTTTAAGAAGTTTATGTTCCTTCTACATCTGTAGCAATATTAGCACATATAGAAAATTGAATAGACCAAATTTAAAAGTTTGATCACTGGCACACGCTGAACATGATATTCGTTCAACGGTTAGTTCTAGCTACGGGGGATTTGAATTAAAAATGTTGTTATTCCATAATGTTAGCAGCCAACACTCGGTGGATTTAGTCCCACATCGGATAGATAGGATTCTTGAGAAGAGTTTATAAAGAGGAGGCACTCCTCACCGTACAAGCCGGTTTTGTAAGGATGAATCAGGTCTATCGTTAGGCTTCCTGTATCGTTCATGCTTCAGGCCCGTTGGGCCGGGGGCCTGAAGCGTGAGGGGGTGTGTGTGTGTGTTAGCAGCCAACACTCGGTGGATTTAGTCCCACATCGGATAGATAGGGATTCTTGAGAAGAGTTTATAAAGAGGAGGTTCCGTGGATGTTACAATAATTTTAGTAATCAGGATATAGTGTTTGGTACTTAAGTACGATGCTTATTACGAGACAGAGTTACATATATAAATTTTCTGTGACAACTAATCTTAGCCTATATATACAGATAAGGCTCAACACAGGCTCAGATGGTGACTCGGAACCAATCTCGAAAAATCATGTTGTCCAGCATAATCCTAATTCACAAATACTGTTTGTGAGAAGGGACCGGTAAAAGAAGCAGAAAGACAAGTATACTATGTATAGATAAAGTTGGTATTGTAATTCAAGTCAATGATACAGAAAAACATCTGTGAACCCTTTATAGGTTTCTTCACACCTCATCTTTTTCCTTTTTTTCCAAGATGAAAGGGGAAGCTCTACTCAATATTAATGGCTCATTGTAGTTATATGGTAGGATACAACTTGTGCTTATTAACACAAGTTTTTTTCCTTCCTATTTTTAATCACTACCCTAGTGTTGGCTTCAAGCCATGGCACATGTTTTTTGTAAGTTTTTAAGCACACAGGGTATATATTGCTGCAAGGAGCCAAAGGTTTTCCTTCCCCTTCTCTGGATGAGGAACTCTTTCTCTTTTTTTGTTATCATCTTTTTTACTTCGGTAAGAAGTTTGTTCTTGTAACATCTTGATACTTGCAGAATAAAATGTAGTTGATATTTTCTGTGTCTTCTTAGCTATCAAAATATAATTATGTGGTGACCAAAATTGATTTTGTTTAAATTGGATTTGTAAAACGTTGAACGTAAAATGATTTATGTTCAAATGTATTAGTATATTAATGTTGTAATTGTATTTCTGTGTGTCGAATATGATCACACTTGATGTATATTTATATGCAAAAGAGATATACACAATAGGTAATATTGTAATTTACACTTATGACTAATTGATTAATAATCAATACTAATTGATTAATAATCAATACTAATTGATTATATACAGATTCTCAACACTCCCCCTCAAGCCGGATCGTATATATTGTATGATCCGAGCTTGTTACAAATATAATTCACTCGAGAACCCTTGAGAGACTTGGTAAACATATCAGCCAATTGATCTTCAAATTTGACAAATTCTGTGGTTATTTCTCCTGACAGTACCTTGTCTCTTACATAGTGACAGTCTATCTCTATGTGTTTGGTTCGTTCATGAAAAACTGGATTGGATGCAATATGAAGTGCCGCTTGATTGTCGCATATGAGTTTTGTGGCTTGAAGGTCTCCTAACCTAAGTTCTGAGAGCAAGTTCTTAAGCCATGCAAGTTCCTTCGATGCTGCTGCCATAGCACGATATTCAGCTTCAGCACTTGATAGTGCAACTGTGTTTTGTTTCTTGCTCCTCCATGAAATCATATTTCCTCCAATAAGAACACAATATCCAGAAGTGGATCTCCTATCCGACGGTGATCCTGCCCAATCTGCATCTGAATAACACTTGATTTTAGCATCACCCTTATCTTCATATAATAGGCCTCTTCCTGGTGCATTCTTTATATATCTGAGAATCCGAATAACTGCATTCCAATGAGTATCACACGGAGCATTCAGGAACTGACTCACAATGCTCACTGCAAAAGTAATATCCGGTCTGGTGACAGTAAGATAATTGAGTCTACCCACTAAACGTCGATATCTTCCCGGGTCTTTCAACAGCTCCCCCTGACCCGGAAGAAGCTTGACATTGGGATCCATAGGGGTATCAATCGGACGACAGTCAAGCATACCAGTTTCAGTTAGGATGTCTAATGCATACTTACGTTGGTTAATTGCAATGCCTGCTGAGGACTGAGCAACTTCAATACCTAAGAAGTATCTGAGTGGACCCAAATCTTTTGTATGAAAGTTTTTGAAAAGATGAGTTTTGAGTCGCTGGATACCTTCGGTATCGTCTCCAGTAATAACAATGTCATCAACATAGACCACAAGAAAGATGCGCTGACCGGTGGAGGAATGAAGGAAGAAAACAGAGTGATCTGCTTCACATCTAGTCATACCAAACTGTATCAAGGCAGAACTGAAGCGGCCAAACCAAGCACGTGGAGACTGTTTAAGCCCATAAAGAGAACGATGAAGCCGACAAACAAGTCTTGAGTTGCCAGGAACTGTAAAACCTGGAGGTTGATCCATATACACTTCCTCCTCCAATTCTCCGTGTAAAAAAGGCATTTTTAATGTCCAACTGATGAAGCGACCAATGATTAATAGCAGCCATTGCAAGGAAGAGACGGACTGAACTAATTTTGGCCACTGGAGAAAAAGTGTCACCATAATCAAGGCCAAATATCTGTGTGTATCCCTTGGCTACCAAACGAGCTTTGAAACGATCAATTTGACCATCCGGTCCAACTTTCACCGTATAAACCCATCGACATCCCACTGTAGTTTTGTCTGAAGGTAAAGGAACAATGTCCCAAGTTTTATTTGAATGCAATGCAGCCATTTCTTCCACCATCGCCTGACGCCAATTGGGATCAGTCATAGCTTCACCTGTAGACTTAGGAATAGACACAGAATCCAAAGCAGACACAAAAGAAACATAGGAAGTAGAAAGACGATCATAATTTAAAACACATGCATATTTAGGATTTGGAGTATGAGATCGAATACCTTTTCGCAATGCTATTGGGAGGTCAAGTTCAGGTGACGTAGCTGGAGGAACATTTGGAGCAAGAGGTGGTGCTGGGGGATTAATATCATCTCTAACTTCCGATGGACGGGGTGTCCGTCGTTGGTAGACCTGCAATGGGGGTTTAATGGGTGTGGGAATGACAGAAGGGACATCTTGAGCATCTAAGTTACAAGTCTCATCGGGTGACACAGAGGCAGAGAAAAAAGGAGAACCTTCAAAGAATGTAACATCAGAGGAAACAATGTACCGTTGAAGTTGAGGACAAAAACAACGATATCCTTTTTGTATACGTGAGTAGCCTAGAAAAATACATTTTAGAGATTTGGCAGAGAGTTTGTCTTTACCTGGACTAAGATCATGAACAAAGCATGTGCAACCGAAGACGCGAAGCGGAATGGGGTAGAGGTCATGGTGTGGATTCAGGATAGAGTATGGAATGTGATCTTGAAGGACGGATGAAGGCATTCGGTTGATAAGGTGACAGGCTGTGAGGAGAGCATCACCCCAAAAACGAGAAGGTACATTGTGGTGAAGTAAAAGAGTCCGTGCGGTTTCAACTAAATGACGATTCTTCCGTTCAGCAACACCGTTCTGTTGTGGTGTATGAGCACATGATGATTGGTGAATAATTCCCTGTGATGTTAAAAAGGATTGAAACTGGGATGACATATATTCACGAGCATTATCAGTGCGTAAAATTTTAATGGAAGTGTTAAACTGGTTTTTAATTTCAGCATAAAACTCTTGGAATATAAGGAAAACATCTGAACGATTTTTCATTAGAAATAACCAAGTACATCGTGAAAAATCATCGATAAAAGTGACAAAATAGTAATATCCTAAGGTAGACTTCACACGACTAGGACCCCAAATATCAGAATGAACCAAAGCAAAAGGTGTTTCAACACTTTTATTTACTCGTTGAGAGTAAGTACTACGAGTATGTTTGCCTAATTGACAGGACTGACACTCAAAAGATGAAAGCTTAGAAAAACTGGGAACTAAAAGACGCATTTTATTAAGACTAGGATGACCCAAACGTTGATGTGTAAGGTCTTGAGAAGCAGTAGAAGCACATGCCACCGGTTGAGATAGATGATATAATCCTCCAGATTCACTCCCTGCTCCAATCGTCCGTCCTGTACGTCGATCCTGAACATAAACAGATTTATCATTAAAAATAACTGAACAATCAAGAGTACGAATAAGCTTGTGAACAGATATGAGATTAAAAGGACAACCAGGAATGTAAAGGACAGACTCTAGAGACAAGTTTGGAAGTGGATGTGCCTGACCAAGACCATGAACTTTGATTTTAGAACCATCCGCCACAGTGACAGAAGGCAAAGAATCAGAATAAGACAAGTGAGATAAAAGGGATTTATTACCAGTCATATGATCAGAGGCACCAGAGTCAAGGACCCAAGGGCCAAGAGAAGATGTAGAAACAAAAGCTACAGGATTACCCGACTGAGCAACAGCGGCGGATGACGATGGTTGCTGGGCTGCTTTGAATTGAAGGAAATCATTGTAATCAACGGCGGAAATAGTGACGTCTTTAGAGATATCCGGTTGAGCGACGGCAGCGATTCGTGGTTGTCGTTGTTGTTCTCTTGCCTTTGTACGGCAATCAACTTCAATGTGACCGTAACGATTGCAATAGTTACAACGAATACCATGACGTTGTCCACCCCTTCCGCCGGTTCGTCCACCACGACCATGATAGTGGGAAGCAAGAGCAGATGATTCAGTGGGAGATGGAGTGGAGACAGGTCCAAAGGCGTGAGGTGTAGCCAAACGCAATAGTTGTTCACTAACTGCTTCATAGTTAGGAACATTGGATCCTGATAAAATCTGGTTCCGGACAGAATCAAGCTCTGATGGTAGTCCAGCAAGTGCCACGATCATGAAATACTTACTTTGTTGTTCAGCGTAAGTTGTTGGATCTTTGGTAAAGGGCATTAGGGTTGTGAAATTTGCCTTTAACGCATCAAGCTTACTCAGATAGGCTTGCATATCCATATTCTCCAATTTCAAAGAGTTGAGTTTGGTGATGACACTGTAAAGATTGTGGACATCATTGGAGAACACTTTCTTAGCCTTTTCCCAAACCTCATAGCAAGTGGTATAGGCTTGGTATTGTGCTTGGAGATTAGTTGCTATGGAAAACCATAACACAGTGCATAGAGAAGCATCCGTTTGTTTCCACTTATCGCGTTTAGCGGCGGTAATATTTTCTGATGTTGTAGTTAAGTGATCTTCATGTCCTTGACCATGAAACCACATTTTGACAGCACCAGCCCATATATTATAGTTGGCTGTTCCGGTGAGTTTCTCACACGGGATAAGTGGAATCTTCGTAAAAGTGGCGGAATCGGTATCGCCCATGATTTTTGGTTGCTTGGGACGCGCTGTCACGTGTGGAGGGAAGGGAGGCGCGTGAGATCTACGCGCAGGCGCGGGAGCGGTGGTGCGCTCGTGCAGTGCCGTGAATGGCCGGATATTTTGCGGAAACAAAGAAAAAAAAAAAAGAAAAATTCTCTGGAAGACAGTGGGTCAACCAGCTCTAGATACCATGTTGTAATTGTATTTCTGTGTGTCGAATATGATCACACTTGATGTATATTTATATGCAAAAGAGATATACACAATAGGTAATATTGTAATTTACACTTATGACTAATTGATTAATAATCAATACTAATTGATTAATAATCAATACTAATTGATTATATACAGATTCTCAACAATTAATAAGGTGAACAATAAATGTGAGACTTAAAATTAACATTTTGAAGCAAAAATTTCAAAACTCAACTTTTAAAGCTGAATTTATTCTAGATGCAAAAATAATTCTACTAAAACACAGTCAAATATATCAAAATCAGTTTATGTATCTATAATTACTATTGTTTATGCAAATATAATAAGATTAAGCAAATAATAATATTAGTTCATGTCCATCATGCTACATCACTTCTTGGTTGCTTCTTTGATTCTTGGCACATATAATATATCAAAGACCAAGACTCTTGGCTACTCTCACACTGCTGTGTTTATATAATTAAGTTATTAAGTTATAACTACCTTACACACCCACTTGTTCTGCAGGCTCTATTTAAATAAAAACTAAAACAGATAAACAAAATTAAAAATAGTTGTCTTTGTCCTCACAAAATAGGAAAATAATTTCTTGTAGACTAAACACAACTATTCATTAGTCGAAGTCTATGGTACAGAAAAGCTTAAGCACCAAAACAAGGTACTTGGACTTGTTTGGATTGCCAAAATTGCTTGCAAGAGTTAACCTGGTTGATGAAAACATTGAAATGAAATGACAGATGCCGTAGTGTCATTTGTTGTGGGGGAACTCTGCAAATTTGTAAAAGATGAAGGAACTTCACTGACAGAGATTGAGAAAGACTTCAAAGACATCAAAGATGAACTTGAGAACATCCAAGTCTCACTTAAGGATGCAGACACAAAGGCTGCTGATGAAAGAGGGGGAGCAAATGAAGGAGTCAAAACTTGGGTAAGGCAGCTGAGGGAAGCATCTTTTCGCATAGAAGATGTGATCGATGAGTATGAGTATAGCAAGTATGTGGCACAAAGGGTCGACCATTCGGGATTCATAGCTTCACTCCAAGCGATTCCTGCCTTGATCAAAACCAAGAGTACACAATACCAGATTGTCTCAGAGATTAAAGACATCAAATTATCACTTGCTGGAATCAGAGAAAGAAGTACAAGGTTTGAGTTTCAGTCTGGAAGTGGATCAGAAAGCTACAGAGGGACTAAAGCTCCTAGAATTGGTGACCCTCGAATGGCTCCTTATTTCATTGAAGAGACTCAAGTTGTTGGCTTTGAGTCCCCAACAAATGAATTGGTTAGTCTTTTGGTGGGGGGAGCCAATGAGCGCACATTGATTTCCGTGGTAGGCATGGGAGGTCTCGGGAAAACCACTCTCGCTAAGCATGTTTTTGATAACCAGTTGGTGAAAAGGCACTTTGATTGCCGCTCTTTTATAACAGTTTCTCAATCCTACACTATGACGGAGTTGTTGATAGATATGATAAAAACATCTTGCACAAACAACAATGAGACTATTCCAAAGGGTCTGCGGAAGATGGATAACAGAACATTGATTACTCAAGTAAGACAATACCTCGAGTCAAAAAGGTACTTGGTTTTATTTGATGATGTTTGGGAAGAAAATTTTTCTGATGAGATTGAACTTGCCTTAATTAGTAATAACAAAGGAAGTAGAATCATCGTGACCACTAGAAAAATGAATGTAGCAGAATATTTTAAGAAATCTTTTCCTGTTCATATTCACGAACTGCAACCTTTGACTCCAAACAAAGCATGGGAACTGTTTTGCAACAAGGTATTTAGAGGGCAGTGTCCAGAGGATCTTGAGAAAATGTCCAAGGACATTCTTCAAAAATGTGGAGGGCTACCACTTGCAATTGTGGCCATTGGTGGTCTTTTGTCGACAAAAGCTAAAACCTTGTTTGAGTGGAGAAAGGTGAGTCAAAATCTAAGGATGGAGTTAGAGCGCAATGTGCATTTGACTGGTATAATGAGGATTTTATGTCTTAGTTATGATGATTTGCCTTACCATCTGAAATCATGCATGTTATACTTTGGCATGTATCCAGAGGACTACATCATCAAACGAAAAAGACTTACTAGGCAATGGATGGCTGAAGGGTTTGTTAAGAATGAAGACACAAGACCGTTGGAGGAAGTTGCTGAAGAGTACTTGACAGAGTTGGTACAGAGAAGTTTGGTTCAGGTTTCCAAACTTGGCTTTGATGGGAAAGTTAAAAGATGTCAAGTCCATGATTTGCTGCGTGAAGTGGTCATTAAAAAAACGAAAGATTTAAGTTTTTGCCATTCAGTGCATGAAGGTGATGAACAAGTCACAGCTGGAATAACTAGGCGCTTCTCTATAGTAGCCATCTCCAACAATGTGTTGAGAAGCACTGGTAACTCAGGAATTCGCGCTATATTAGTTTTCGACAAAGGTGAATTGCCGAAACATTTCATGGATGGATTATCTGCCAAGTTCAAGCTTTTGAGAGTACTTGACTTTGAGAATTCAGTTTTGAATTATATTCCTGATAACTTGGGGAGTCTTTTCCACCTAAGGTACTTGAACCTGAGTCGTACAAAAGTCACAGTTATTCCTAGTTCTATTGGTAACCTAATGAATTTAGAAACCTTGGATCTAAGGCATACCAAAGTTGATGAGTTGCCAAGGGAGATAAACATGCTCACAAAGCTAAGACTTCTTCCAGTTTATTATAGAAAACATGAAGGACATTATTCTATTTTGAACTTTACAACAGGTGTGAAAATGCATGAGGGTATTGGATGTTTGAAGTCATTACAGAAGCTTTACTTTTTGGAAGCAAATCGAGGTGGAATAGACCTTATCCAGGAGCTCAAGATGCTGACACAATTAAGGAAGTTAGGCATACGTTGTATGCGCCGAGAATATGGAAATGCATTATGTGCTTCAATACAAGAGATGAAACACCTTGAATCTCTAAACATTACTGCTATCGTTAAGGAGGAAATCCTTGACTTGGATTTCGTATCAACTCCACCAGATCTTATAGTGCTCAACTTGAAAGGAAGACTAACAAAGTTGCCTGATTGGATTCCAAATCTCAAGTATCTTGTGAAGTTGAGACTTGGCTTATCTAACATAGCCACTGATCCACTAAACTCTTTGAAGAATTTACCTAGTTTGTTGAGGCTGAATTTGTGGGATGATGCATTTTCTGGTGAGAGTTTACACTTTCAAGTTGAAGGGTTTCCAAAACTAAGGGAACTTGATCTCACTAGATTGAATAAGCTAAGTTCTATCACTATAGAGAATGGAGCTTTACTTTGTCTTGATCATATCAGATTTAACAACAACCCCGAGTTGAAGGTGGTTCCACAAGACCTCCAACACTTGAAAAACCTTCAATTCCTTGGATTTGCTGATATGCCAAATGAATTGGTTGAAAGCATTGATCCAGAAAAAGATGGACAATGCCATTGGATTATCAAGCATATTCCCCTTGTACTAATCCGTCAGAAAGTAGGATCAGGATTTTATGACTATGACTTGCACCGTATTCCTACTACATCCAATGTCTGAATCATCAAGGTACTCACTTTTTCCTCATACCATGAAATGTTTCTCTTATGAATGTTTGAAATTACATTGCCCCTCTCCAGAATCCAATGTATATTTTTTCAAATTGAGTTTCTCATTTAAGGCTTCAAACTTCCCTTTACATGAATGTTCGCATCTTCTTGATTTAAGTAAAACTATGCTTAAATGCATGCACAATAAGAAAAGCAATCTTATAACTTTTTTTATAAACAAATTATAATGTTTAAGTTGGTTGTGTATATGCAACACCCCTCTACATATATTGAATGAAAGTAGCTATATTCTCATCATGCATGTAATTTATGCATGTCTAGGTGAACAGATTCAAATTCTTCCTGTTGTTGCTGCTCAAGAGAAGATGCACTTTGTCTCTTTATTCCTTCTATGGTGTGCTTGAATTGCCAAATAAATTGTTTCCTTGAATTGAACTCATCTACTACATAATCAAGGAACGTGTACTCTATTAATTAACATTTGGTTATGGTTTGTTTTTCTGTTTTCTTCATTTCTGATGTTTATTATTGGTTGTGGTGTGAATGCTTTACTGCAAAAAATAATGGATACTTCAATTTGCTATGAATATAGATGAAAGTTTCGTTTCTATTATTTACTTGATTTTCTACATTGATGAGATCTATGAGTTCATACCCTCTTCATTTATGAAAATATAGAGGATCCCAACCCGAAATGTACATATTATAGATAATCGCTTCAAGAAGCGTTAGCTCTAACTAGAGTTGAGAGATCAAGTATATTTATCGAGAAGTCAATTGTTAGAGATCAAGTATATTTACCAAGAAGTCAATTGTTGGGTTGGTCGTCTTTCTAATCTTGGTCATGGTGGATATCTTAATTTGATAGAGTCCTCCTTTCTATAACCTTTATTTTTATTGCATTCTGATTATTGTAGAGGAATCTCATTCCCTTATCCCATTCATTTGTTTTTTCATAAAATTATGTGTAGGTTATTCTCAAAAATCAATTTTTGAAATAAAATTATGTTGTAAATGAAATGACTATTTTTATTAGATTTCGAAGAAAATCTTATTTATTTTTAATAAAAGGAAGAGAAAACCATAATTTATGATGTCTAATTGGAAATGAGTAATAAGTAATAGTTCAAATCGTGAGATATTATTACTTGAAACTATGAGATTTTTTGAATAATGGATTTTGAGAGTTTTAATTTTGTTGTGTGGTCGAGGGTTCTATAGTCTTCTAATGTTTTTTTTTTACAAATCAACGATATTCAATCATTCAAATTGATAATGTATATAGATACAATACAAATTCAAAGTCGCTAAAAAAAGGATGAACCTGCGAACAAACTCACAACATCCATGCTAATAACATAAAATGGCAGAGTACATATGCCTACAAATATGACTATATTCAAGCCACCGAAAGACTCATGTTTTCGGATCTACAACGATGACGACGCAAAAGTCATTGATTGAATATGCACTTGATCAAAACTAATTTTTCAACCTGAATCAAATAAACACCGTAGTAAGACGGAAAATAAAAAACACACCGCACAAAGACGGAAAATCAAAATAAACAAAGTCGCGCTAGACGACGAAATAAAAAAAACAAACAAAACAAAATTGAAAATATGTGAAAATCACTTATTTAACTAAAAGAGAAAGAAAAACAATCTAAAAGGGTGATTTCGGATCAAGATTGACCATAAATCATCCCTCTTTGGTAGATCAAGAAGAAGAAAAATTGTGACGGCTAGGGTTTGAGAAAAGTTGAAGTGTGATTTTTAAAATTTTATCATATCAATCAATTATGAGGGTTCTAGTCTTTGTTGTCACGAGTTTTGGTTTAATTAAATATGTTTTGATTTTATAAATAATTCAATTTTTTCATTTTAGTTCCTCTAAAAAACTTCTTTAATGAAAAGTCACTCAAGTTTTTCATAACCACTTTTGGTCCATGCTTAAGTAGATTCATATATGTCATTTGAAAATTTGAATTTCGCAGTTATGTTTAGTATATTATAGAACTATTTCTTGCAAAAGTTTAATTTTTGTAAACAGTGGATGAATTAAATACGACTTTTTATGTTTTCGGCAAGTATTCATATTTAAATTTATGTTTTGATTAAAACATCTATTGGGTTTTAGTGGCAACCCTAAGAGACCTACGAGCAACCTCTTCAGCTTTGGATGTTTTGATGGTGAGAGCAGCACTAGGAGCATCATTTGTGTTCTTTGTTGGGGACCGTCTTTGATGACAAAGGTGTCTGGATATGCAAACATAATTGGGATATTTGGAAGCTGTGTAGTTGTGGGAAGAGGACCGGGGAGGGGTAAGACCAATTACTTTCTACAAACTACCTTAGAGCACATAGTGGAGGTAAAGAGATTGAGATTGGTAGGTTGGTGAACATTGTTTTGAATCTGCTCAGGAGCAAGGGAAAATGAGAGGAGCAAGATCCAACGACACTTCAAGAAGAATGGATTTGAAGGTTTTATGGTGCGACGATGGATTTGAAGATTTGAATGTGGATTGTTTGATTTGTTTTGTTTTACCTGATTCGAAGAAGAAAATGACCTCAGGGATCAAATTAAATATAATCAGTAATTGCAAGCTCTATTTAAAAGGATTAACAATTATAGGGACCAAACATCTTAAGTGACCCCTATCTATAGGGGCAAGTTACATGTTAAAGCCGAATTCAATTCTTGAACATTCAAAATCATTCTACCATTAGAGAGAAAGAAACAAAAAGAGTAAAATGATAGATGTGATAGGTTACTGATCTCATATGACGAAAGAGAAAAAATGAGATGTGGATTGAGTGTGAAATGTGAGAGGTGTATAAATATAATTTCTTCTACGGTAACTACTAAGATTTCACTAAACTCACCATTAATCTAAATATGTGCTAAATTAAATACTCTCTCTGAACCTTATTATAATAAGGAAAACAAAAAAAAAATATTAAAATCAAGACAATCATTAATTGTTGTAACCTTTTAAATAATTTATAAATATACCCTCTTAAAAACTTGTAAAGTATCAAATATACTCTCTACTAATATTAAAAAGACAAACATTAAATGATATATAAAAAAGTCTTTTATGCAATAAATATATCTTAAAAATAGTGATCTTTTTTATAAAGAAAACCAATTTTTAATTTACTATTTTTCTTCTCATATTAAAGATCGGAGGGAGTAGTACGGTAATCTTAAGGGTGTGTTTGGTTCAAAAGAAGGTGGAAGGATTGATTGTGGAAGGAAAGAAAGCTCACAAACCAAGATCCCTTCCTTAGTTGGGTTCTCTCACTTTTTGTTGGGTCCCACAGGAAAAAACTTTCATTGCCAGGTTGAGAAGAAAGTTGGAGAAAGCATCAAAACTATTTGAAAGTACAAATGTACCCTTGGCTTAGTTTGAAAATCTCGATTTAACCAATCCTGATACCTTATACTACTTTGTTGTCGTATACCAGTCTTCTTAATGCTATTATTACTATAGCCAATCCACAAGAAATGAAATGCGACCCAATTTTTATTTTTATTTTTTCTATTTATTTACACGATTTAGTTTATGGATTAAGTTATAGTGTCTATTTTTTATTCTTTTTATCACATTAAATTTGTGTATAAGGATATTTTTGTCCCTTTAAAAACACACATTTCTATTTTTACTCAATTTTTATGAACTTTTATCTTTCTTTCCTTCTACTATCTCTCATACCAAACAACTAGAAGCATCCTCTCACTTTCCACTCTCCATCTTTCCTCTTACAATCTTTCCTCTTGCATTCTTTCCTTCAATTTTCTTTGACCAGCCAAGCATAGTGTAAATGTTTGAGGTACCTGACTGAATTTGTCTTCCGCTACAGCTAGGAATGATGAGAGAGAAAGAGAGAACAAGGGCACAAATTAAGATTAACAAAATAATAAGAGGTATGTTATTTGAATAACTAATTGTGTGATAACTTTTGAGACAATTATAAATTTATAAAGAAAAGGAGTTGTGTTATTTAAACATTCATTTATATGACAACTTTTGCGACAACCAAAATTTTACAAAGAAAACGAGGTATTGACACAAAAATCAAAGCAATAGAGAGAGAAAGTAAAAAGATAATGTGAGTATGAGAAAAAAAATTGTCACAAAAGTTGTCAAAAAATTGTTGTTCAAATATCATTTCTCAAAGAAAAGTAGGTTTTGACACGGAAGCCAAAACAATAGAGAGAGAAAATAAAAAAATAATATGAGTATAAGAGAGAAAGTTGACATAAAAGTTGTAAAAAAAACCATACAGATATCATTTCTCAAATATTAAACTTGAAATTAGAATAATGCTACTACACTCTATTTTGTCCTTCATGGTTAATATAAGTACTAGAAGTTGAAAATATATCCATGAATGTCGAATTAGGAGTCGACAACACCATGACGCACTTCCCTTATTTTCCTCCAATTTCTTGGTTGGTTCTATCATCTCTAAAATACTCAATTTAGTCCGGTCAATATAGTCTTCCACATTGTCTATACTTTAAAACAATTCATAGAATTGCAAAATGTTAACCAAACTCGTCCATCTATCTAAGGCTATGATGATTTAGAATTCGGTTGAGAGGTAAATATAGTTTAACTAAGAATTATTTCTTTCAAAAATCAAACTCGAGTTCCGTCGAGCAATTTGTAGTCACTTACCTGCCTATCTTAAATCTATTATAAAATGCATCAGTGACTTTGTTCATTAAGTTTCAAATGCATCTATAATAGTTTCAATCTAATGTCATTTATAATCCATGCAAATACCATATTCTTTGTAGCTCACAACTAATAATAGCAAATAATTTTTCATAAGAAACAACGGTCAATAAAGATTAACATTTTTTTTATCAAGTAGTCTAATAGGTAGAAATTTACCTTTTCAAGATGAATAAGTTGGATGTCTGGGGTACAAACACCGACCCCTGCATATATTATACAATATTCTTACCAACTGAGTTAAACTCAGGAGGACATAAAGATTCACAATTATAATTGTACAAAAAAAATCAAATTTATAATAATTGTAACTCATTTAGTGGCTTCACGAAGGCTCTTTGGTGAGAAGTATTAAAGAGCTTATAAGTTAGTTGAAATCGAATGAGTTTATAGCAGAAAATGTATAAGCTAGTAACTAATAATGGATAAACTAGTGTATAAATTTTGCAGTGTTTGATGAAATTAATTGTTGAACTAACTGATAAATAAGAAATGACATAAAAATCTATTTTTAGTTTATATATATATATAGGGGTTTGCTAACTTAGACCAACAAAAAACATGAAGGTCCAAGTTAGCAAGTGTGCACTTTTTCATTTGGACAAAAATATCCACCTACTACTATTATAAACCATTATTAAACGAAGGGTAATTATGCAATTTAAAAAAACTGTAACCATTTTTTTGTCAAAACCGTTTTGTCTTTTTTTGTTGTTGTTTAATGTTTGTAATTGTAACATAAATATGTTCATAACAAAAGTGGGTCTAAATTAGCAAAATGGTGCAAGTTAACAAATATTTTATAATGAAAATTACTAAATTAACCTTCAAGTTGTTAGTTTTAAATAATAAAGATGAATGATATTTTTGTCCAATGAAAATGTGCGCACTTGCTAACTTGGACCTTCATATTTTTTGTTGGTCTAAGTTAGTAAACTCCATATATATATATATATATATATATATATATATATATATATATATATATATATATATATATATATATATATTCAATTAAGTATCAAGGTAAAATTGACAAAAAAAAATATAAGTTATAAGCTCAAATGTTATTTGAAATAGTTTATAAAAAAACATTGTAATCTATGTGAAATAAAATTGTTACGAACAAATCTATTTTGGTCATACAAACTTATAACTTATAAGTTACAAGTTACAAGTAAGCTCAAAATTGGTCTTCCCAAACAAAACCTAATTAGCAACATTCATAAAAACTAGCCAACAAAGACTAAGGGTCTGTTTGGTTCGAGAGTTTTGGAGGGGAGGGAATATTTTTAATTTGACGTGTTTGGTTCAATTTTTAGAAGGGGAGAGGAGAGGAGAGAAGCAAAATCCCTTTAAGACCCACTTTTTGCTTCCCCCAAATTGGAGTTTTTCGGAGGGGATGAGAGATTATCTCTTTCAAATTTTATTGCACTGTCAAAATTATCCTTATATTAATTTAAAATCTCAATATTATTCTTGTAACAACCTTTATTATTATTAGCTTATATTATCCTTGTAACAACTTTTATTATTATTAGGTTATATTATCTTGTAACAACTTTTATTATTATTAGGTTATATTATCCTTGTAACAACTTTTATTATTAGGTTATCCGTCGCTCTTATTTGTTACCCGTAAAAACCATTCTTTTAACCCTCTGCTACTTTGTTGCTGCCAACCGCTGCTTCAGACCTTCTCTAACGTAAATTGCGAGTAATCCATTATTTCATTGTCTTCATCGTGTTGTTATCGATTACATCATTATTGTTTCGTTAGTTTATTATCCTTATTTAATTAAGTTTAAGGGTAAAACAGTAAATTAATTTAAAAATCTCTGCCCTCCCCTTGTGAACCAAACACATTTTTAATTAAAATATCTCCTCTTCCCTCCCCTCTTTTGAACCAAAACATATATTTAATTAAAATATCTCCCCTCCCCTCCCCTCCCTTTCCCACCCTCCATTAAAATCCCTCCCCTCCCCTCCGTTAAACCAAACAGACCCTAATATACAATATATACATGTTCTTCTATCAAGAGGTAAAGGTAGTTTACGATAAAGAGGGAAGAACAAGATATACTGAGTTTGTGTATTCATAGTAGAGGAGTGTGGATATTAGGAAAACGAAAAGTTGCTTGGCAAGGGGAAAAAGATGTTTGTTTAGGCTTTGTTTGTGAGTGTGGAGGAGAGGGGAGAGGAGGGTTTTGAGAGGTTGAAAATATATAGGAAAATGAATAAATCTTTCACATTTTTCGAAAGAGCATTTTTTTAATAATGATAAACTAATGCTTATGATTAATATATTTTTAATTTTAAGAATATTATAGCAACATATTTTGAATTTGAAAAATTCATATAAACCCTCCAAAACTTTTCCCCAATACAATTTGAGTTCCCTCAAATGAGGGAGATTTTGAATTATGAATAAAAAAATTAACCTCCAAAGCTCTCTCCTCTCGATGTCTTATATTTCTTTCACTTGCTCCTTCCTTTTTTTTCTAAAACTCTCCCCTTTCCTCCCCTCTAAACTCTCAAACAAAGCCTTAGAGAAAATATTGGCCGTTCACAATCATTTTGGCGTATCAATTGGTCACACACATAAAAATACACGTCACAAAATTATTCTAAAAATACACATTATTAATTTTTATCTTTTTTTGAAACATGTGTGTGTCTAAATAATGTGTTCAAATGATTGTGATCACCAAAGATTTCCTAATAATTTGTTTAGTAGAAAAAGTACTTGACGAGTCGTTTAAAGTAGTAGTAATTACATCGTAATTAATCCCTTTATATCTCACATAAGAACCCCTTTCTCAATATATATATATATATATATATATATATATATATATATATATATATATATATATATATATATATATATATATATATATATACTAGACTCTAACCCGTGCGATGCACGGGTTTTGTATAGCTTCATATATAACTATCAAATGACTATATTATTACTTTTATAGTTATATTCAGTATTATGTTATCAAACTATCTCAAAAAGTAACAAAAATAAAAGATGGACTGCAATAAAAATGACAAATCAAAAGAAAAAATATATACAAAAGCTAGCACCAAGAAATTGATCCTAACCGCAAAAGTTGTTAATCGAAAGAAAAAAATAAGGAAAAGGAATTGTTATTTAGTAACCGAAAGAAAAAAAATAAAAAGGAACCCGACATTTGTGTTGAATACACAACATTGAAACAATCACATGTCATAAAAAACATCAGTACCTTGGTGGTAAGAGTTGTGAATTGAAAGCATGTGGTACCTGGTTCGATCCTCATCCGAAGTTTATTTCATAAATTTTTATAACTAAAAAGTAGGGTTAGTCATTAGGGTTAGAGCAACACTACTTAACATTTAGTATGAAAAAAAGAATAATGAAGAAAAAGCTAAAATTCACACAATCACATAACAAAATCAATAATTTTCAAACCCTAATGTCAAGGATTCGAAATTAACAAAATTCAGACAATCAATATCAACATTGGTCATAATTTTTTGTCAATTCGATGAAAGATGGTGTGAATCGGTGAGAGAAAGCGAGTTATCGGCAATGACATTTACGGCAGTCAGTTGTTGGTGAGGTGGCAGTTGCGGCGGCGGCGTGATGTGTGTGGATCAGTGAGAGAAAGTGATTTTCCGGCGGTGGCAGTTACGACGGCATGTGTTGTTGAAGTGGCAGTCGCAACGGTGGCGGGATGTTGTTATTGGGGTCACCGGCGGCGGTGAAAATGAAGTTGAATCGCATGATGTGTGTGAATGACGTTCAATTCGTGTTCAAATGATGTTGGAATTCAGGGTTGTGAGAATGACTTAAATGAACTCGCATTTGTGCTAGATAAATAAAATGAAAGCAACTATAAGTCACAAAAAACTTTAGTGATCTAGTGGTAATGGTTGTGATCTACCAGAACTTGGTCTGGGGTTCAACTCTCAGCAGGAATTGTTTTTCATAATTTTTTTTGCAAAAGTGTTTATCAGACTGTCTAGGATTTATATATAAGTGATATATATATATACCCTCTGGTCACTATTATAAACAAAAAAACATTTTTTCGGTTTATTTAATAAATGATGTATGTGGTCTATATAATAGACTATATACACCGTTCATTGAATGAACTTAAAAAATGAATTTTTGCTTAAAATAATGACCGGAGAGTGTATGTAATTGCATGTGTCAATGAAATAAAACAAATGCAATGCTTTCATTTTTTACTAGGGGAAATGCAATGCATGTCATCTGATTTGCAATATAATGTCATTTATAATCCATGCAAATACCATATTATCCGTCCAAAATCTGCCTCCCATGAACGAAAGCTTGCTGAGATTCAGAAATCACTGAACCTATTACCAAGCACAATCTATTTGCCAAAACCTTATACATACAACCCACCATAGGTATAGGCCGAAAATCATTCACAGACTAAGGGCTTTCAACCTTAGGAATAAGAGCAATAAAAGTAGAATTTATACCTTTAGCCAGCCGTCCATTGCGATGAAACTCTGACATAAACTGCATCATATCAACTTTAATTTCAGGCCAAAACTAATAAAACCAAAGTTAATACCATCTGGTCCCAGACTCTTATAACTATCACAGTTCCAAATCGCTTGCTTTACCTCATCCAAACTGAAAGGCCTAACGAGTTCACCAAAGGCTATAACACTTAAGGTCTTGAAATGAAGATTATCCACAAATGGCTGATCTACATTCAGCGCCTTAAAGTGACTGGAAAAATGATGTAAAATGTGAGACTGTACATTCGCCACCCCTTCCAATAAGTTTCCATTACCAGACAAAGTAATAATAGCATTCCCTTTTCTACGAGTAGACATAATTCCATGAAAGAATTTAGAATTCTCGTCTCCTTCCTTTAACCAAGTCATCCAGGATTTCTGTCACTGCATGCTAGAGTTTATTCTGGACAATGAATGCAAGTTAGAAGTCAACTCATGCATTTCTTCTACTTCCTGCTCTGGCAACGCCGTATCCTTCCCTTTCGAATCAAGAGTGGAAATTTTGTCTTTCACCTGCTTCATTCTGCTATCCAGATTCTGAACATGATTCTGATGCAACCACTTTAGACTTTCTTTAATTCTCTTAAACTTTTCCTTCAACACATAACTGCCCCAACCCTCCACTTGAATGGCATTCCACTGATTTCGAACATACTCTTTGTAACCTGGAAGACTTTCCCAACATTTAAGCATCCGTAAAGGTCGAGGGCCCCAATTCTCCTCATCAACTGATTACATAACTGGGCAATGGTCAGATAGACCTCTTGGAAAAGCCACCTGAATGCACAGCTGCGGCCACGGCATACACCACTCCTCGGAAAACAAAAATCTATCCAGCCGACTCATAGCATTACCATCCCCTCGATACCAGGTAAACCTACGACCACATAGAGGCAAATCCAACAACAAATTCCTCTCAATAAAATTATTAAAGTGAACAAAATCCGAATGACGAGGCACCATCCCTCGACTTTTCCTTTCTTCCTCAGATCGAATAACATTAAAGTCACCGCAGATACAAAGATTAGCTCCCACCTTATCAGCCACCACCACAGACAAGCGATCCCATAAAAAAATCTTTGCGGACAAATCACAAGGAGCATAAACATTGATTAAAGTGAACTCCTCTAAACTGCTAATAAAACGCCCTTTAATCACCAAATAATTAGCATTAGACGAAGTCGACCAGATATCCATTACAGAAGAATCTTAAATAGTCAACAACCCACCGGAAGCACATTCAGAAGGCCGATACGAAAAACTAAAAGATCGATTACCCCACAAAGAAGAAACAAGAAAATCATCAATGACTGAAAGCTTTGTCTCTTGAATACACATCACCGGTGGTTTTATATTCCAACCAACCGAAGTACCTCCTTTCTCTTCTCATGACCTCCCAATCCCCTAACATTATAAGATAAAACCTTCATCATACACCCTCTTCACCTCACAACAGGAAAGCAAAACAAAAACATGACTACACTGCCTCATCTCCGCTCATACTCCCTGTGCGCTCTCGTTAAAAACGCGCAATCCTCCGAGACGTGTACGAACGCTCGGAAGGCTGTGGTGAAGTCGCCACCAAAGTTTTTGTTTAAAGGGAACGTTGATAAACCCTTAAGTTTTTTATTTGAAGGGAAACGATAATAAAACCCTTGACGATGAGGAAAAGGACTGGTCATCGCAACCATTGTCGGGTTCGGGAGTCGATTACGCAAGGGGAAGGTATTATCACCCCTCACGTCCGTTGTACTCAACGGGAACCTCCTATTTAGCTAAAGCTTAAAATGTTTTTCAATGTTTTGTGTGCATGCTTGTCTATGTAAAAGGGGAAAAAGAAAATATGATGAAAAGGGGAAAAAGTTGTTTTTATTATTGTGCTTGACAAGATGACGATCTTGCTCCTACGTATCTCCCGGTAGTCGGAGAATTCAAAGCGTACGTAGTTCTTTGGTAGAAAAACATATATGTTGGTTATTTTTAATGAACGATGTTTTGAACGTATTCTTGCGATTAAACATAGCTTGTATGCTCGCGTATGGGAGACTTAAGCATATAGCTTGTATGCTCGCGCATGGGAGGCTTAAGCGTTTGTTTACGAATCGCGCTTAGAATAGGTAAAACATGTCCGTTGGGTAAAAGGGTTCGAATTGGTCGCTATGGGACCAAAAGGGGTGCAATGGACTCAACCGAGTCGATCATTGACCAAAGTGACTCAAACGAGTCGAGGGAAGGTTCGATTGATCCAACGGGATCAAGAACGGGTACAATGGCTTCAACGGAGTCGAACATTGACCGGAGTGACTCAAACGAGTCGAAAAAGGTTCGATTGATCCAACGAGATCAAGAACGGGCGCAATGGACTCGAACGAGTCGAACATTGACCGGAGTGACTCAAACGAGTCGGGGAATTGAATCTAGTGGCCACGGGGGACCAAAAGGTTCAAATTGACCACAATGGGCCAAGAATTGGTTTGGTATGGTCGGGTGCGTTGAAAATGGAATGACGATTGTCCGAACGACGAGACATACGTCACGCATTCGTTCAATCGGGGCAATGGAGAGACATACGTCAAACCATCCCTTTTTCATTCAAGTTTTTGGTTGAATTTTTAAGAAATCCCAAAGTTTATCGAAACACTTGGTTTGGAACTCAAAATGAAAAGGTTTTAACAAAATTGTGAAAACGCACAAGTTCGGCTCAATTTTGAAAACGATTTTGAAAACGTGAACAAGTTCGGCTTAAGCTCACGTTTGGTTTGAAAATCATGAACAAGACTTTTGTTCAAGTTTGGTTTTGAAAATGATGAACATAGCCTATTGTTCAAGTTTGTTTTGAAAATTTGTGAGCGTAACTTGTTTTGCAAGTTATCCAAAAAGAGTGACCCGAACTTGTGAATCTTGGGCTAGAACCTTGTTAAGGTTTGAATAAAATGAGTTTTCATCCACTTAGGTTCTGAGTTCTTGGGCTAGAACCTCAAAAATTGGCTGTTTGGGAGCCTAAACTCAGATTCTGAGTTCTGTCATGGTCGCACTGCGACCATGGCTTTGCACTGCGAACAATGCGAAATTTTGAGTTCAGAAGCTGTTTCTGAACTGTTGTTTAGAAACAACTTCTGAACAATCTCAGAACCTTTAAGGGAGTGAAAAGCTTTGAGATTTGGCAGTGAAAAGAGTTGGACAAACCAGTTTGGATGTTTTGCAAACCTTGGGATTTCTTTTGAAATTCAAAAGGGGTTTTTTAGAGCAAAAAGGATTTGGGCAAAATTGAAGATGCAAGCACAAATCTAAATGAAAGATAAGGACTCAGAACACTTACAGAGATCCTAGCAAAGCTCCTGCTGCAAGGAAATGAAATGAACTTGGATTGTTGAAGTTCTTGCAAGGTTTGGATGTTGTTGAATATGAGCAATGAACTTGTGCAATTGCTTTGTGTTGAAACTGGTTTTTTGCTGGTGTTTAGTGCTGGTTTTCTCTGGTTGTAGTGAGTGAGTGTAAGTGTATTTTTTCTAAGTTTTCAAGGTATATGAAGCCTTATGCATTGCTTCCTATTTATAGGCCAAAACCAAATCAAATTTCATCATGAGAAATCCCCAAAATCCAGCTGATTTGTGGGCTAGGATCAGGCTAAATCACTTTGCATTTAATGCAAAAGTGAAGAGGTAACCTTGCCTTGTGCCAAGGGTCAAGACTTAGCCAAATCCAGCCATTAATTCAAAGGATTTTGGATAGAAATGATGATGGTCAAGGGCTGGTTTGCAATTGGTTGTGCTTGGGGATTGATCCTTGCAATCTTGATGGTTAAGCAATAAAAACGTGCACTGTGATGTGCAGAGGTTGGGGGAAACAAAAGGCAACATGTGGGCTGATGTGAGGAGGAAGAAAAGCTGCTGAAAAACAGGGCAGCACTTATGGCTTTTTGCAAGTGAAAACCAGCTGGGTTTGACTGGTTTTGGGGAAGAAAGCAGGAGGAAAGTCCACAAGCTGGTGGCTGGCAACCTTAGGGTCAGTAGCAGGTCACTTGGGAGGGACAAGAGCTGCCCAAGGGCAAACCAACTTGCTTGGCACATGCTAGGTTGGAAGAAAAAGCTTCTTTCCTTGGCATTAATGGCAAGTGCTCCAATTCTGGCTTTGCTGAGCTCAAATAGCCATGAATGATGATAAAAACAATAATAAAAATGATAGGTAACAAAAAAATGGAATTAAATCAAAGAAATCAAAAATCTGCAAAAAATTCGCAGACTTCACACTGCGAAGTGGACTTCGCACTGCGAAGTCACCATTTTGAAATGTTGACTTTTGTTGACTTTGACTTTTCTCCTCTTTTTTTTTTAATTTTGAAAATTGTTTTGAAAAGGCTTAGGACAAAATTAGGGTACAACACTCCCCACCACCCCTTTCACCACCCCATGCCTATCTCTCTTATCCACCACCACCCTTTCTTTAATTCTTCTACCCCCCACGAGATAACACATTAAACATATTTACAAAGGATGAATTAAATATGAATTTTTATGTTTTCTGCACTTTAATATTCATATTTAAGTTTTGATGAATCTATTAGGTTTTAATGGCAACCCTAAGAGACCTACGTGCAACCTTCTCAGCTTTTGATGTTTTGATGGTGGGAGCAATCATAGTAGGGGAAATGCAATGATTCATGTTTATGTGATTTGCAAAAGTGTGGATGCACATGGTTCTGTGATCTGCAAAAGTGTGGATGTATACCTTTAAAGTCAAATATTGCTGCATGTGTAATTGCTAAGTAATTGTTTATATTGTTTCATATAAAAAAAATGTTTAGAGTGTTGAATGAGGAGTAGAAAACATCATCACACGCTTCTCTTTTTGTCCATCAATTTCTTGGTTGTTTCTTTCATCTATAAAACACTCAATTTCGTCAATATAGTCTTTCCGTGTAAACAATTTTTAAAATGATTAAAAATTTGTAAAATGTCAATCAAGTTCGTCTGTATATATGAATCTTATAAAATGCATCTTGACATTGTTCATAAGTTTCACATGAATCTATTTTTTTTCCTTCATAAGTTAATCAACATTGTTCTTCATTTTTAGCAATAAATTTCTTTTTTAAAAAAATTGCACATAAACATAACTACAACATAAAAAAAATGAACGATGTAAATATTTAAATTAACAGTAAATTTAGCAAAATTATGTAACACTATAATTTCACTAAACCCACCGTCAATCCAATATGAGCTAAATTTTTCTCCCACTGCAGCTAGGAATGGTGAGAGAGAAAGAGAAAACAAGGGAACAAATTCTGATTAAAAAAATAGAAATCTCTTTTTTTCATGATAAAAAATATAAAACTTTTTTGGCCAAAAAATAATATAAAACTTGAAATTAGAATTATACTATACTCACTATTTTGTCCTTTAAGGTTGAGGACAATAATTATTCTTGTCACTATTAGTATTTAGTATCAGAAGTTGAATATTTCTCCATGAATGTCCAATTAGGAGTCGACAACACCATCACACGCTTCTCATATTTTAATCCATCAATTTCTTGGTTGGTTCTTTCATTTCTTAAATACTAAATTTGGTCAATATAGTCTTCCAAATTACCATATACTTTAAAATGATTCATAGAATTGTGAAATGTTAATCAAGCTCGTCTGTTTATCTTAATCTGTTATAAAATGCATATCTGACATTGTTCATTAAATTTCAAATGGATTTCCAATATTACCAATCTAATGTCATTCATAATCCATGCAAATACCATATTAATATTTTGTGATTTCAAGGATCAACTTGAATTATTGGTAATATGAGAACTAATATGTGGATATAATTTTATAAACTTACCTTTGTAAATACTTATGAGTCTCGTCCTTGCACGACTCGTGTAAGTTAGGATGGGATCTCCTTATGATTTAATATATTTCATTTTGATGTTTTGGAAAAAAAATGGCCAAATACCATTTTTGGTCCTTTAAGTTTGACAAAAATACCGGATTAGTCCTTTAAGTTTTTTAAGTTTCAAATAGGTCCTTTAAGTTGTTAATTTAATGCACCTATTTGAAATTTTTTAAGTTTTTAAGTTTCAAATAGATCCTTAAAAGGATAACGGTGTAATAAATTAACAACTTAAAAGACCTATTTGAAACTTAAAAACATAAAGAACTAATCCGGTATTTTTGTCAAACTTAAAAGACCACGTGATGTATTTGGCCTAATCATATAAACTTAGATACGAAATTATTTACTCATATGTGCAAGTTATTACCCAGATTAAAAAGGGTGATTTGGGTGCATGTAATATGGACCTCTTAATAGTAGGAGGATACATAGCTGGATCAGGTCCATATTAAATAAACCCATTAAACAAATAATATTATTCAAAAGTACATATTACCATACCCACATTTTTTTTGACAATAACCTATCACACCCACTTGTGCTTGCAAAATATACAAAACTATTTCAAATAGAGCCGACAAGTTTGAAAATAATTGTATTTGTCCCCACAAAACAATAGAAAAATAGTTTCTTGTGGACTACACTAAACATCAGTCTAAAGTCTCTACCCTCAAATCAAAGCCATAGTACAGAAATGCTAAAGAACTAAAACAATGAATTTCAACTTGCCTTGATTGCAAACAATTGCTTGCAAAACCTAATCTAGAAAAGAAGAAAAAAATTGAAATAAAATGGCAGAAACTGCAGTGTCATTTGCTTTGCAACTCTGCCAATTTATAGTTGAAGAAAGAACTTTGGTGACAGGTGTTGAGAGTGACTTCAATGATATCAAAGATGAGCTTGAGAGCATCCAAGCATTCCTCAAGGATGCTGACAGAAAGGCTGCTGATGATGATGAAGGAGGAGGAGCCAATGAAGGAGTCAAAACATGGGTGAAGCACGTAAGAGATGTATCTTTTCGCATAGAAGATGTAATCGACGAGTATACCATGTGCGAGGCACAAAAGATGAACCATTCTATATTCACGGCAACACTCCAAAAGATTCCTGGTTTGCTCAGAATCATGAATCCACACCATCAGATTGCTTCTGAGATTCAAGACATCAAGTCAACACTTGGTAAAATCAGAGAAAGAATTACAAGATTTCCATTTCAGTCTGAAAGTGAATCAGGAAGTTACAGAGGGTCCAAAGCTCCTAGAATTGGTGACCCTCGAATGGCTCCCTATTTCATCGAAGAGACTCAAGTTGTAGGGTTTGAGTCCCCAACAAATGAATTGGTTCGTCGTTTGGTGGGTGGAGACAATGAGCGCACGTTGGTTTCTATGGTAGGCATGGGAGGACTCGGAAAAACAACTCTTGCTAAGCATGTTTTTGATAACCAGTTGGTGAAAAGCCACTTTGATTGCCGCTCTTTCATAACAGTTTCTCAATCATACACTATGAGGGAGTTGTTTACAGAAATGATAAAGAAGTTGTGCAAGGACAAGAATGATCCTATTCCAAAGGGTCTGCAGAAGATGGATGACAAAACATTGATTACTCAAGTCAACCAATACCTTGAGTCAAAGAGGTACTTGGTTTTATTTGATGATGTTTGGAAAGAAAATTTTTCTGATGAGATTGAACATGCCTTAATTAGTAATAACAAAGGAAGTAGAATCATCGTGACCACTAGAAAAATGAATGTAGCAGAATATTTTAAGAAATCTTTTCCTGTTCATATTCACGAGCTACAACCTTTGTCTTCAGAGAAAGCATGGGAATTGTTTTGTAATAAGGCATTTAGATTTGAGCCTGGAAAACAGTGTCCAACATACCTTGTGGACATGTCCAAAGAAATTGTTCAAAAATGCGGAGGGCTACCACTGGCTATTGTCGCCATTGGTGGTCTTTTGTCAACAAAGCCTAAAACCATTTTTGAGTGGGAAAAGGTGCGTAGAAATCTGAGAATGGAGTTAGAGCGCAATGTGCACTTGACTAGTCTAATAAGAATTTTATCTCTTAGTTATGATGATTTGCCTTACCATTTGAAATCATGCATGCTATATTTTGGTATATATCCTGAGGACTACACCATCAATCGGAAGAGAATTACTCGGCAATGGATGGCAGAAGGGTTTGTTAAGAATGAGGAGACAAGACCATTGGAGGAAGTTGCTGAAGAGTACCTGACAGAGTTGATTCAAAGAAGTTTGGTTAATGTTTCCGTAGTTGGCTTTGATGGGAAAGTCCGAAGTTGTCAAGTCCATGATGTGTTGCGTGAAGTGATCATTAAAAAAATGAAAGACTCAAGTTTTTGTCATTTGATGCATAAAGATGATGAACAAGTCACCGTTGGAATAACTAGACGCTTTTCTATAGCAGCTATCTCCAACAATGACTTGAGAAACACCACCAACTCAGGAATTCGTGCGGTATTTGTCTTTGACAAAGGTGAATTGCCTAAACAGTTCATGGATGGATTATCTGTCAAGTTCAAGCTCTTAAAAGTGCTTGATTTTGAGAAGTCTTCATTGAATTCTATTCCTGATAGCTTGGGAAATATTTTCCACCTAAGGTACTTGAACTTGAGTCATACCAAAGTTACGGTTCTTCCAAGATCCATTGGTAATCTAATTAACTTAGAAACCTTGGATCTAAGGCAAACTCAAGTGCATGAATTACCAAAAGAGATAAACAAGCTCACAAAGCTAAGGCTTCTTCCAGCTTATTACAGAAAATATGAAGGGCATTACTCTATGTTGAACTTTACAATAGGAGTGCAAATGCAAAAAGGTATCGGGTGTTTGATATCTTTACAAAAGCTTTACTTTTTGGAAGCAGGTCATGGTGGAATAGACCTTATCGAAGAGCTCAAAAAGTTGAAACAGTTAAGGAAGTTAGGCATAAAGTCCGTGCGGCAAGAATATGGAAATGCATTATCTGCTGCAATACAAGAGATGAAACAACTTGAATCTCTTAATATTGGTGCTATAACTAAGGATGAAATCCTTGACTTGGATCTTGTATCAGCTCCATCCCATCTTAGAGTGCTCAACTTGAAATGTAGACTAACCAAGTTGCCTAATTGGATTCCAAATCTCAAGTCTCTTGTGAAGCTAAGACTTGGTTTATCTAATTTCGAAGATGATCCACTAGACTCATTGAAGAATTTACCTAGTTTGTTGAGGCTGAATTTGTGGGATGATGCCTTTTCTGGTGAAAGATTGCATTTTAAGAAAGGAGGGTTTCCAAAGCTGAAGGAGTTGGATCTCACAAGATTAAATAGACTAAGTTCTATATCTATAGACAAAGATGCTTTAGTTAATCTTGAACACTTCAGATTTAAAAACAACCCTCAATTGAAGGTTTTACCCCAAGACCTCCAAAACTTGATACACCTTCAATTCCTTGGATTTGCAGAAATGCCAGTTGAATTAGTTGATAGCATTGATCCTGAGAAAGGTGGAACGCAACATCGGATTATCAATCATATTCCCCGTGTACAAATTCGTCAGAATTTTGGAGAAAAATTTCATGACTATAAGTTGCACCGCATTCCTACTCAAATCAATATCTAAAATATCAAGGTATTCTTTCCTCTTAACATCGTTATGCTTATACTTCTGTTGTGAATGTTTGAAATTACATTGCCACTCTAACCAAATTATTTTTTTTTTCAATTTTGTTTTTCATTTCATTCTTCAATTTTCTCTTCACAAGAATGTTTGCATCTCTTTTGATTTCAAGTAAATCTATGCTTTGATGCATGTACAACTATCCTAAGAAAAGTTTAAGTTGATTGATTCTGTATATATAACATCCCTCTGCATATGATAATCGAATGGAAATTTCTATATTTATGATTGTTTTTTTGACGAGCTATAATTCTGATTTTGTTATGTATAATAATTTTGTATTTCTGAAACTTGTTAAATTATTGTGTCTGATGTTTATATCTTATATTTTGTTATGTATGATGTTTGTATTATGTATTGATGTCTGATACTTGCCAACTTCAATCAGCTCTTTGATAAATCATGTAACAAGATTATTTAGTCAGCATTGGAAAAATTAAGGTCACAAGACCAATTAGCTTGTTATGTTATTTGTATCATGCCCAATTTTGACAGTTTCATGTGTTCATGTGAACAGATTCAAATTCTCCATGCTGCACCTCAAAAGAAGATGCACTTTGTCCCTTCATTCCTTCTTTGATGTGCTTGATTCGCCCAATAAATTATTTCCTTGAATTGAACTTATCTACTACATATCAAGGAATGTGTACTCTATTATTTGACAATTTGTTTTGGCTTTCTTTTTCTGTTTTTGTCACTTGTTCTGTTGTTTACTATTGGTTGTGGTGTGGATGTTTTTATTCAAATAGTATAATGGATATTTCAATTTGCATGGAAGATAGATTCAATTTTGTTACTGTTATTTAGGATTTGTTGCACTGATGAAATCTACATATTGCAGATAATTGCTGTATAGACAATCATTTATCAGAAAAATCAAAACAATAGATTTAGAAAATGTTGAACTATAACATTATTATATTTTAAAAAATAGAATCGCTAAATAGGTCAGTATAGATTGGTCTAGTCAGCAAGGAGTTTGATTCCCTCAAATAATGTCTCGGGTTCGAGGTGGTGGGAGAGTTTATCCCTCTTCAATAGTTCACCCTACTCGGCTCAGATTGTTACTTCCGATTAGCGAGTGTCTATACCAAAAATTAGTACATTAGAAAAGGGTGTATGAAATATATATGAGATTACAGGGTACTACATGTCTGCTTGTGTTATTATTCAACACCAATGATTAAGTAATTCTCCTAATTTTTTGTATGAATGTTTGGTGGTTGCTTCTTCATTATGTTAAGAACATCTGTATGAGGATCCGAATTCAGTAATCACTATCACAATTGATGAAACAGACAATGGACTTAAAACATATGTACTAGTCATTGAAACATTAACTTTTATAAAACTAAAATAATACTGATATTTAACTTCATACCTAACAGGATTTTGGACTTCATATGGTAACATTTTCATATTGATTCCAACTAATTTATCCTAATCTATTACCACCTACCTAAATAGATATCCAGATTTCAGCCACAATATTCCACTAATCTATCAAACAACATTGTAGGCTTCTAGTCTAAGTGATCTGACTCCATTTCAAGATTTCTTTGCTGGATAACAAATATAGGAACCATTTTTCTTTGCCAATATAAAGTTTAAATGGTTTAGTTCATGAGTTGCTGCATACCTGATAAGAGGACTCTCCAATCATGATGGTCCACGATTTTGATCTGCAATTTTACTACATTCATGACCACATAACATCTTGTGTTGTCTATTCCATTTTAATCCTCAATTCTGCATGTATAACTTGAGATAATTAGGAACATATATAATAATGGATGTATATCTATCCAATTGAGTACTAAGACAACAGTGATTAATTATTTTTGGTGAATGAAAATTATAACAGTTTGGTTCCACTTCTACCGTGGCCAAAATTGATTATGGAGGTGCAAAATTGATGATTCTTACATATTTGGTTCCTTTCGAATAGAATTAATTCTGTCTTCGGAATTGATTCTATTTGAAGCTACTACCCGGGACTTTTGGTTTAAGAACTGAATGGTTAAAACAAAGAAAATGATAAGGGAAACTTGAGATTTAAGTTCAATACATAACATTAAAAAAAAAAATTCAATACATAACATACCAAATGATAGGACCCAATTCGAGTAGCGATTACACTCCAGAATTTAAGAGAGAAATTAGAAAGGAAACTAGATTATGTTTTTCATTCCTTCTAATCATGAGGGACAAGGCTTGTATACTCAAAATGAGATAACTATACCAAATATAAAATAGCAATGATGTTATACTAGAATTCCTAAATAACTTGCTACTAAAAGATAAAATGATAAAACAGAATTAAACTAATTTCCTAAACTTATATTACTCCATCCTAATTTATTCTAGCTAAAACTAAATATTTCGTGTTACTAAAAAGCCAACAATCCCTTAATTATAAATTATAATCCATCATCACTCCTTATTATAAGTATCTTACCATTACCGACCCTTTCAAGATCAACCTTGTCCTCAAGATTGTAAAACAATGCTTCAACAATAAATTTTCCTGGATCCCACTTCTTGAACTGGAGGACCTCACTAGTGTAAACATATTCAAACCCAAATTACCATCGGGATCCCATTGTTCAAAATGGATGTTGGAAATGTGAAGCACATGAATTTATGTGTGTCCCTCATTGGTCAACACCTTGGAGTTTGTGCAATCATCCTCCCAATCAGCTTGTTGACATTTCACAATCTGGTTTCACGTCAGTTATAGTGAGTAGTGACCAACATATCCAAAACCCAACAGTTGTAGTGAGTAGACACAATCTGAGTTAAGAGTAACCAAAAGTTGAATAGCCAAAGGCTCAATCCAAACCCCACTACTTGTGAAACAATTATAGTACTTAGTGAGCAAACATAAAATAAATATCATCTTCACGAGGCTCCATTGAAATAAGTTTAACATAGCTAAATTCAAATGCACCAACCCATGATAATCAATTTTGTGTCCAAATGACGTCGTGAGATCGATTATATCGTTTAATCGACGATTTTTCAATCTATTAAACGATCCAAAAGCTTTACGTTACAATACTTTGTGTGATTATCAAAACTCAATTCCATGTCTAGAATTTCTTATTTTGATGGAAGATTATTCTAAACCAAGATTCAAAAGTATTTGTCAATAACATTTAAATCAAGCATAAGAATGAACAACAAGAATAAACTCAATATCACAAAAGGTGCTGGAATCATATATTTGCAAGATTAAAAGATTACATCTTAACTATATTAAGTACCTCCAATCCCAACAAAGGGGAGTTAGTTGATCATTATCATGACAACTATACAAAAGTGTAAAGAAAGATGAAGATCCAAAGTTAAGTCTTGATTTTCCAAAGAATCTTAGTTAATCCACACTCCAATCACTCTTGCTCTTTGAAGAACATAGCTTTTATCCCTATTTTCTATCTAAAAATCTAACTTAATAATTAATACAACTCCTACGTACCTCCTTCCAACAAATCCAGCCCTTGAATCTATTTATAGGTTCTGTTTTTAATGATTCTTCATCAGCTATGAACAGTTAAACCGTCCTACTTGATTTCTGCCACATCAGCTTCAGACCAAACCGCCCTACTTCATCAGAAGCTGAACTAAGTTACTGTTCATCAGAAGCTGAACAAAGTTACTGTTCATCAGACTCTGAACTTCAGAAGCTGAACTTCAGACTCTGAACTTTAGACGCCGGCCATTAGAAGCTGTTCATCAGAAGCACCTTCAGAAGCTGTTCATCAGAAGCACCTTCAGACGCTGCTCATCAGAATCTGATCTGATTTTCTTCAAAATAGCATGTACCTACAAAAATGGTTGGGATTATGTCTAAAAAGCCTGAAATGATATTTATCCTTTATTTTGGAGCTTTTACCTAGATAAATTGTAAAACAAGTAAGATAAGTGCCTAAAATAAATATGCTTTAAAACTAGTTTCTGACACTTATCAACTTCCAACATTGCTTGTTTTTAAAATTGCATCAATGAATTCTTTATCATCTTGTAGCATACCTAAGGCAGAACATGCATCTTGGAAAGTTGGCAAGACCTTGTCATCAACTGTTTTAATACTGTCATATCCAGTGCAGCCTCTTTGCTTTGTTAATAATATCATCATGTAATACAATTCCCCAGCCCCAACTGGAACAAACGTTAGCCTGCCAATACTATAACCTTGCTTCCTTGGTTGCCACCTTCTTTTGTCAGCCAAATAAACAAACTTTGATGGAAATTCTGCATATGTCAGTTCACGATGTTTTGTAGAGTCCACAACCTCAAAACTTTTGCTCTTAAAACTCCAACATGATTTAGAAGAGTTTATCTCACTGATGTTTTGAAATTTGTGTGCCATTACAATATTAAACTGAAAGTGAAAAGAGTTTTTGAAACAAATAAGATTTTTGAAAAAATAAGTGAGAAGTTTTTAAAGTTGGGGTGAAGATTTGAGTTCTAAATCTCTCAATTTATAGAACCCTAAAAATTTGATATCTCGTAGCTGTGTTTTAATTGACGTGAATGGAAGGTCTGAGAGGTCAATGGAGTAGCAGCAAAAAGGAATCCATAAATTGCAATGAAAAGGGTAATTTAATGGGTTTGTGTGAATTGATAATATTAATTGAAGAATTAAATCTCTTCAATCCATGTTTGTCAACTGAAAATCATTTGATTCTCTGCATATTTGGTGGTAAAGGAAAAGATTCTTGAAAATATTTCACAAGAATATGAGCTAGGAAGGGGATGAATTCTGATTAGATCAAATGTATCGAAGTTGGGTAATTTTCTTTTGGCAATTGGTGTGTTCTGATGAGTTGTCCAGGCCAGCTCTAAAAAAATAAGTTGGGCCAACATTTCATATTGGGCCGAGCCATTTAATTAATTTGAGTTCAATTAGATTATTTTTGAGGAGTATGTTGTCTTTACAAAAAAAAAAGTGCTATAAGTGATATGAAAAGAGAATATTTTAGATTAACGATTCTTAGTGGTTGATGTTTAAGATTGACATGCGTCAAAATGTACCTAAAATAGGACAGCAAACATTATAATATTAAGAAAGATTCTTGCTGGGCAACAGTTCCACAACGTGACAGCCACGTAAAAACAGAACAAGACAATTGATTTTTTGGGCTTTAATAACCAAGCGTAACAAATAAAAGTTTAAACATTATGTAAAAAGGAACTTTAGGAACATCTAAATATAAAATGTAATAAAAGTGTTTTTCTTGAAATATAACCATTACTTAATACTAAAAAGTGTTTTTAAAGATTTTTTTTAGGAAGCATCTTCAAAGATGAGAAGTAAGAGCTGAACACGTAATCATATAAAAGAGAATTTTGAGAACGTTGATGTATAAAAAATTATTACAAAGAGGATGAAGCAAGTATGTATAATTATCTTGCACTTTTGAAAATAATAATAAAAAAATTGTTAAAAAGACGTCGAAAATATAATTAGTTAGTTATAAACTATGAAACACGAATAGAGAAACGAACACCGGACACGACACGAACACTGACACACAGACAGTGTAATTATATGTATCGGTATATGTAGGTGTCGGATACGACACATATTTGACATCACAACTAGGGATGGCAAAGCGGTCCAACCCGCCCCGTCCCGCCCCGCTCCGTCATTAACCCGTCAAAAAAGGGCGGGACAACTAGTGATGACGGATTCATGGCGGATTGACGGGGTGCCCCGTCGACTTCTTTTTTTAGAAAATAATTGATAAATTTGTAAAAACGTGTAAAAATAACATAAAATTAAAGACTATTCAAAGAATCAAAATATAAAACTAAACTTCAAACATCCATGATCGATTAAAGCAGCAAGGAAACCATAAAACCTTAATGAAATAGTCTCAAATCCAACAGCTCAAACAAAACTTGGATTATACGTTTAAATCCACATCAACAAAAATTAAACCAACAAGAAGAAAATCATAAGGAAATACTCAAATCCAACAAAAACAAAACTTGAATTCAATGTCTAAATCCACACCAACAAAAAAATTAAATAGTAAGCAATAACAATAAGTAGTCTTCAATCCAAATTAACAACAGTGTTTGATGCTTGATTGGATGTTGACGATGAACAATTTACAACGGGACTAGATTTTTTATTTATTTATTTTTGCTTAAGCCCGACGGACCAACCCGCCCCGCCCCGTCACCGCCCAATTTTTTAGCGAGTTATGCAGAATGGACACTCTACTAATAGCGGATTTAAAATCTCAACCCATTCCGCCAAAATAGATTGGATAAACGGACCGATCCGACGGACCCAACCCATTTTGCCAAATCACAACGTCTAATCCAAAAAATATTATTGTTTCATAGGTTATAAAGTATATAATTATTTTACGCACCAACTTGTTCTGAAAGCAATAAGGAACTGTCTCAACAGTCAACACAAGAATAAAAAATAGTTTCTTGTACACGCAACCTTATGATACAGAAAAAGCAAAGCACAAAAACAAAACTTGATTTTCTTGCAAAAGCTAATCTGTCTACAAAAGCACAAAAACAAAACTTGATTTTCTTGCAAAAAGGTAATCAGGTATTTCTAATCCCTAATTCGTATCTTTAATAAATCAAACATGTCGTAAATCCTATCATAATCATGTTCAATGTTTTGATTGCTTCCGCTATTGATTTATAATGATTGAACATGTTTTATGAATTTTGTTTTCTTAAGACCTAAATTTCCAACACATGGTCCCTTCATTTTCATATTTATTGTAATTTTAAAACCAACTCATATTTTATCCTTTAAAATTGTGAGTTTTGGTGCCAACAAAATGTGACTTTGGTCTCAAAAATCAAATGTTATCTTTAAGTTCATTATTGGGCCAAAAAATCACCTTGTAGGAGCTAAAAATCATCACTTTAAATAGAAAAAAAAAGTGTTGGAAGCAAAATTACAGCAAATATTTATACAAACCAAAGTACCAAAAAGTTTAATTTTAAAAAACGGAGACTGTTTTCGTAAATTTGATTAGATAAGAGGATCAAAAGTACTATTAACATTGAATTTTATTAGTTTTGATATTAATTAAAATTTCTGGATAACAACTTTAACTATTTATCATCTCATCTTACTTATTTATTGGTTTGAAATAAATAGGTAATAATATTATTTACAAAACAAAAATTAATATTGCATTGAACTTTTTTTGTAGATAGACGAAATGACAATAATCATTAAAAATTCACATGCACAAGTGGAGGAATCGTTGTTTGAACCTCCAATCACAACATCTAACCTAACAATTTGACATTTTTACTTGTTGAACCATGATTTTTGAACTTGCATTAAGCTTTGACAACATTCAAGTATGTATAAAAAAAAATCTGCGAAATCAAATAATAAAGAAATTTCCAAGCATGCATAAGTCTTCCATTCTTTAAGTTTGCCACCAACCTCCATCATGCTCCATAACTTCGTCGTTGCTTCCTTGGTTCTTGACACATATAATAAGGGAACATGTTTTGTGTACATTCTGTGAGGTTGTATATTTTGAAATTAAGAGAAAAATAAAGTAATGATATATAGATATAATAAATTGATGATATGATAAAAAATAAATGTTGAATGAGTATATGAAATAAAATAGATGTTCAAATGTCATGCTCCAATAATAAGTGGTCATTTAGATTTATCAAAGCCTTTAAATAAAAAACACTTAGATTAAGCAAAAACATTATTGTCACAAAGCTGTATCTATTTATCTTCATAAAGTACATAGCTGTCATACATATCCACTTGTTCTGCTTAAAGTAGAGCCGACAAAATCGAAATAATTGTATTTGTCTCCACTCAACAATAAAAAATTGGTTTTTGTATAAACTCAACTCTTGAGTTGAGATCAATAGTCACAGGCAACACTAAATATCCAAGAATCTTTGTACCAAACAAAAAATCCAAAAGTTCTCTATTAAAAATAAAAACACAGAAGTTTTTGCACGATCTAACTTAGTATAGTTGTTTTTATATAACTATAAATATCTTCACATATCCATATCAATTGCAATTTTTACATAACTGCCTATCTAGATCAAGGATCCAAAGTTGTCCGTAATGTTAATTTGAGTTTATAGTCTATGACTTATAAGTAAATATGACAAAAAAATACTTATTTGATAAGTTAATTCAATTAACATATACTTTAAGGCTTGAAAAAATTTAAATATATATTAAACGTATCTTTTATGTCATTTCATATTCATACGTTAATTCAACCATTATTTTTATAAATTATTGTAAATTCAATCTGCTAATTTGTCTTCTATAAATTAACTTATAAATTATTTGCTATAAACTTTTTCACTATATGTTAGATTATCATCTATCACTACCGTAAAAAAAGAAGAATATCTATCGCAATATTTTGCCAAACAAATTCACAATTATTTTTCACAAAACTTACACAAAGTTACAAATAATTACTTTTGTTGAAAAATAGGATTTTTCATAAGCTAGAAGTAGATAAAATAAAAAATATTAAAATTTTGGGAACATAAACTAACCAAAAAATTTGACACAAAAAAATATATTTTGAAGCAAAATTTCCAAACCCTACTTATAACAAGATATTATGTTAGATGCGAAAATAGTTCTAGTAAAAAATATTCAAATATATGAAATTCATTCATTTGTGTTTTCTTTTCCTACAAAATCTTGTGTTTCTTTAATCACATTTTGTCTTTCATAAAAGTGAAGTCCAATACTACCATTGCCCCAAAATAGAGATCCCTTTTGTTAGAAATATTTGTCTTAAATATAAAATTTATTTTGAATTATTAGCTATATATTTAACTTTTATTTTAAAATATATCCGTAATTAATACTATAAAGTATCTTGAAAGCTAAGGACATATCCAATGCTAAAGATTAAATTGGTTCTACATAAGTTTATTTTTGTGGGTTAAAAAATGCCACTTAGGATTCATGAACTCTTTCTTATTTTTACTCCAATGGGGGAAAACAACATAGTGTTTGAAAAAATGTAATAAAAGTGTTTTTCTTGAAATATACCGTTACTCAATACTAAAAAGTATTTTTAAAGATTTTTTTTAGGAAGCATCTTCAAAGATGAGAAGTAAGAGTTGAACACGTATTCATATAAAAGAGAATTTTGAGAACGTTGATGTATAAAAATTATTACAAAGAGGATGAAGCAAGTATGTATAATTATCTTGCTCATTTGGAAATAATAATAAAAAAATTGTTAAAAAGACGTCGAAAATATAATTAGTTATAAACTATGAAACACGAATATAGACACGGACACCAAACACGACACGAACACTGACACACAGACAAATTATATGTATCGTTATATATAGGTGTCGGATACGACACGTATTCGACATCGGAACATGTCTAATCCAAAAAAAAATATCCGTATTTCATAGGCTATAAAGTATATAATTGTTTTACGCACCAACTTGTTCTGAAAGCAATAAGGAACTGTCTCAACAGTCAACACAAGAATAAAAAATAGTTTCTTGTACACTCAACCCTATGATACAGAAAAAGCAAAGCACAGAAACAAAACTTAATTTGCTTGCAAAAGCTAATCTGTCTAAAAGTAACAAAGAATTGAAATGGCAGAAACAACAGTGTCATTTGTTTTAGAGAAACTCTGCAATCTTGCAGAAAAAGAAGCAACTTTGCTTATAGGTGTACATGGAGACTTTCAAGAGATCAAACATGAACTTGAGAGCATCAAAGCCTTCCTTAAGGATGCAGATACAAGGGCTGCTGATGAAGGAGAAGGAGGATCTGCTGAAGGAGTCAAAACATGGGTGAAGCAGATAAGAGAAGCATCTTTTCGCATAGAAGATGTGATTGATTGCTATAACATGTATTTGGTACAAAGGGAGAACTATTCTGGATGCATAGCTCCAATCAAAAAGGTTGCTCAAGTTATCAAAACCATGAAACAAAGGCATAAGATTGCTTCTGATATGAAAAACATCAAGACTTCTGTTGGTGAAATCAAAGAAAGAAGTGCGAGGTATAAGTTTACTGCTGAAAATGGACAAGGAAGCTCTAAAGGGACTACTGGAAATGAAAGTTTTGGTGATCTTCGAATGGCTTCGCATTTCATTGACGAGACTCAAGTTGTGGGATTTGAGTCAGCAAGAGATGAGTTGGTTAGTTGTTTGGTGGAGGGAACCAATGAGCTCATCTTGGTTTCTGTGGTTGGCATGGGAGGACTAGGAAAAACAACTCTTTCTAAGCATGTTTTTGATAACAAGCTTGTGAAAAAGCACTTTGATTGTAGGTGTTTCATCACAGTTTCTCAATCCTATAATATGAAAGAGTTGTTGATTGATATGGTAAAGAAGTTTTGCAAGGACAGCAATGAGCCTACACCAAAGGGTCTGCAGGAGATGGATGGCATTACATTGATTGCTCAAGTGAGAGAATACCTTGAATCAAAAAGGTACTTAGTGTTTTTTGATGATGTTTGGAAAGAAATTTTTTGTGATGAGATTGTACATGCTATGTCTAATAATAAGAAAGGTAGTAGAATCATTGTCACCACTAGAACAATGCAAGTAGCTGAATATTTTAGGAAATCTTTTCATGTTCATATTCACAAGCTACAACCTTTGTCTTCAAACAAAGCTTGGGAACTGTTCTGCAAAAAGGCATTTAGATCTGATCCTGAAAATCTGTGTCCAAAAGATCTTGAGAAAATGTCCGAGGAAATTGTTCAAAAATGTGGAGGACTACCATTGGCAATTGTGGCCATTGGTGGTCTTTTATCAACAAAATCTAAAACTATTTTTGAGTGGGAAAAGGTGATAAAATGTCTTAGAACAGAGTTAGAGAACAATACACATCTGACTGGTCTAATGAGGATATTATCCCTTAGTTATGATGATTTGCCTTACCATTTGAAATCATGCATGCTATATTTTGGTATATATCCTGAGGATTACGTCATCAAACGCAAAAGACTTACTCGACAATGGATGGCTGAAGGGTTTGTTAAGAATGAGCACACAAGACCATTGGAGGAAGTTGCAGAAGAGTACATGACAAAGTTGATAAATAGAAGTTTGGTTCAAGTTTCCAAAGATGGTTTCGATGGGAAAGTGAAAAGTTGTCAAGTTCATGATTTGATGCGCGAAGTGATCATCAGAAAAGTGAAAGATTCAAGCTTTTGCCATTTGATGCATGAAGGTCATGAACAAACCAAAGATGGAACAATTAGGCGCTTCTCCATAGCAGCTAACGCAAACAATGTGTTGACCAGCACTGGTAACTCAGGAATTCGCGCTGTATTTCTTTTCGACAAAGGAGAACTGGATGAACATTTCATGGATGGGTTAATTTCCAAGTTCAAGCTTTTGAAAGTACCTGATTTTGAGAAATCTCAGTTGAATCATGTTCCTGATAACTTGGGGAACCTTTTCCACCTAACGTACTTGAACCTGAGTCATACAAAAGTTAAGGTTATTCCTAGATCCATTGGTAAGCTACTGAACTTAGAAACCTTGGATTTAAGGCAAACTCAAGTGCGTGAGTTACCAAAAGAGATGAAGAAGCTCACAAAGCTGAGACTTCTTCCAGTTTATTATAGAAAATATGAAGGACATTATTCCATGCTGAACTTTACAGTAGGTGTGCAAATGCAAAAAGGTATCGGGTGTTTGATATCTTTACAAAAGCTTTACTTTTTGGAAGCAGATCATGGTGGAATAGACCTTATCGAAGAGCTCAAAAAGTTGAAACAGTTAAGGAAGTTAGGCATAAGGCGTGTGCGGCGTGAATATGGTAATGCATTATGTGATACAATACAACAGATGAACCATCTTGAATCTCTGAATATTACTGCTATAGCTGAGGATGAAATTCTTGACTTGGATTTTATATCAACTCCACCTAATCTTAAAGTGCTCAACTTGAAAGGTAGACTAACAAAGTTGCCTAATTGGATTCCAAAACTCCAATATCTTGTGAAGTTAAGGCTTGGCTTATCTAACTTCGAACATGATCCACTAGACTCTTTGAAGAACTTGCCAAATTTATTGAGGTTGAATCTCTGGGATGATGCCTTTTCTGGTGATAATTTGCATTTTCAAGTTGGAGGGTTTCTTAAGCTGAAGGAACTTGATCTCACTAGATTGAATAAACTAAGTTCAATCACTATAGAGAAGGGTGCTTTACTTGGTCTTGATCATTTCAGATTTAACAACAACCCTCAGTTGAAGGTGGTTCCACAAGACCTTAAACACTTGGAAAACCTTCAATTCCTTGGATTTGCTGATATGCCACCTGAATTGGTTGAAAGCATTGATCCACGCAAACGAGGAGAATGCCATTCAATAATCAAGCATATTCCTCTAGTACTCATTCGTCAGAAAGTAGGATCAAGATTTCATGACTATGAGTTGTACCCTATTCCTACTCTATCCAATGTCTGAAATATCAAGGTACTCTTTCCTCTTAGAATGCTATGCTTCTCTTGTTAATGCTTTAAATTACATTGCCACTCTAACCAAAGTACATGTTTTTTCCAATTGTGTTTATCATTTCATGCTTCAGTCTTCCCTTAACATGAATGTTTGCATCTTTCTTGATTTCAAGTGAAAGTATGTTGTAATCATGCACAAATATCCTAAGAAAATTAGTCTTTCTTGTTATGTTGATTATATCATGCATAATTTTGATGGTTCCTTGTGTCTATTTGAACAGATACAAATTCTCCATGTAGCAGCTCAGAAAGACGCTCTTTGTCTCTTCATTCCTTCTATGGTGTGCTTGAATTGCCCAATAAATTGGTTCCTTGAATTGAACTCATCTACTACATAATCAAGGATCAATGAATGTGTACTCTATTAATTTAAAATTTGTTTTTTGATTCCTTTTTCTGTTTTCTGTTATTTGTGGTGTAGATGCTTTTCTACAAACAATAGAATGGACATTTCTATGGATATTTCAATTTGCTAATGCTATGAATTATTAAGTAAAACATTAAATTTTATAAACTTAAAGGGATTTGCTAATATACACCCACTAGTTTTTATGTGGGAGTATTTTAGCAACATGCATCTTTAGGTGTATTTAGCCACTTTTTAGTTATCACTTGCTAAAATACTCCTAAAAAATAAGTGGGTGTATTCTAGCAAATGCCTGTAGGAGTTGCTAACATACACCCACTTATTTTTTAGAAGGTGTGTTATAGCAACATACACCTCAAGGTGTATTTATCAACTTTTTAGTTATAACTTGCTAAAATACTCCCACATAAAAACTAGTGGGTGTATATTAGCAAATCCCAAACTTAAAATAGTACTGATATAATATTTAACTTCATACCTAATAGGATTTTGCACTTCATATGGTATAACATTTACAAAAGGGTAGCTAATTTTTTCTTATCTAGCAACACCTACCTAGATTTATATTCAGCCTCAATATTCCTCTCATCAATCAAACAACATGGTGGCTAGTCTAAGTCAACTGACTCCATTTCAATATTCCTTTGATGGATAAACAAATATAATTACCCTTTTCTTTACCAATATATCCTCAAAGAGAAATGCTGTAATGAGACATTTAGCTGGATGTGGAGTCACCGACCTAATATGTTTGTTACTTGTGTGTATACAAACTTAGGCACGTCCCCAAGAGCTTGACTCGATTGGTAGGGACACGTTGTATTATATATACAGAGGTCGGGTTCGAACCTTGAACTTCCCACTTATTCTTTAAAAGGTGAATTTCTAGGTACTATTATAGATGTTGCTAATAGCATGGCTTACATTACATTTATGCATCAAAATTTCACATTGAACCACTATGCTAGATAATTGGCCATTACTTCAAAAGGGGAAGTGGAATACACACCACAAAAAGATGTTAATTGGCCATTACTTTAGAACAAGTGCAGATGCCAATCATGTACCAACATGATTTGAAAGTCCTCCATCTATATCAGGTATGCTTTAACTCATAACTTCAAAAAGGAGTAAAAAGAAAAGAGTACAGGTACCAACAATTTTTAAGGCAATAGGTAAAATATTCTCGGCACCCTCCAATGAGTGATTTAAAACAAAAAAATAGGTTCTTATTCTCTATCCAGAAAGACACGAACATCTGGAAATTTTAACATTTTTTTTGGTTCTTTTAGTCTTTTGAAGAAAAAAATATGCTCTTACTACGTTAAAATTAAGGGTATTTTGAAATATCATGTGATTCAGGTAAGGTATAGGTATATTATGGGGGGGTGTGTGTGGGTTGTGGTTATGAAGTAAAGGTCTCATACTTTAGTCGTTACAAGAAAATTGGCCCACAAGGCCATGTTTATTCATTTCTTGATTGAATAAGAGAATCTCTTTTTCCACCCTCCAAACCTCTTGCACGCCCTCTGTTTTTTTCTCCAAATTTACCCTGTTCAGATTAGATAAACTGAAACTTAAAAATACAGTTTGAATTATATAATCTAAAACATATCAATATATAAGGCAACCTCATACTCTTTCCCCCATTTCTCCATTTTCGCTACATTGTGTCGTTCTTGAAGTCAAGTTGTTCAATACATCGCATTTAAGACATTTTCCACCACGAAACCAAAGGTTAGCTCACATTTCTACAAATATTTGGTGTTAGATTTGCCTTTTTTTTCTTCTGGGTACTGGTCATTTTTGGGTTATATAGTCAGAGATGTATTGTGCAGGAATTCAGATTATATAACTCGAAACAGGGTCAAGTGTGTTGTGTTTTGTTTTATCTTAGAATTTTCTTCAATATATTGATTTGTCTATGTATTTTTGCTTTTTTTTTTTAAGATATGTAGGCATGCCCAAATCATGTTAGAGGCAACATGACTGACTCTGTTGGGATGGAGTTATGGATGGGAAAAAAATTCGTGTCCGCGACTATCCGTGGATAAAATCTGCCACGGGCACGAGGCGGATAGCTAAACGGATATCCACGTATATAATAAACGAGTATTTAGCTACCCATTAATTTATGGATACTTATATAGATTGATGGTGTCCGTGCCCACGAGTATCCATACCCATTAATAAATTAGATAGATTACTAAAATATCAATATATAGATTTGGCTTTCTAAAATAACCCTAGTTTTTAATTAGTTGAAAATTCGTACAAGTCTTTTTATACATAAGATTTGCCTTTTTATACTTTTTTTTAAGCTTGAATATGTAAGTCTTTTTATACTTTTTTTTATACCTCGATTAGTTGAAAATTTGTATGAACTTCAAGAATTTTTAAGGATTATGTAAGGACTATGAAATTTGGATTATGAAATTTGTATGGTTTATGAAATTTGAATGGATTATATATGGCTTATGAAATAAAAATGGATGTTTAAAAATTGAAACATTTAGGTAATTTAAAAAACATTTTTCAAAAATCGATGGATATCAGCAAATACATGTGAATACCTCAATACTCGTGGATTACCCGCATAGTAGTACCCACACGGGTATGAGGGCGGAAAAGGGTACTATATTTATCCAACTGGGGTGGAGACGGATATTATACTACCCGTACCCATGGATACGTTGGTCTCCCTGGATGGAGCAGATGAGTAAGGCTAGACATGACAAATTCAGATTGTATTAGGTACCACAGGTTGAGTATGCGCCTGTGGCACCTAACAATAAAATATAAATAATATAAGACTTGTCCTTAGTTTGTTTTCTTATATTATTTATATTAATTGATTAATTTTTTTTGTTTCTTACGGTTTTGTCTAACTTTAAAGTGCATAAACTACGGAAAAACGGTTGAAAAATCATCCAAGTACTATTGATTTTCATTCAAATCCCTTGCTACGCCATGCAGTTTCTAGTTTAGCCGAATTACATGATTTAACACTAAAAATACTCAAAACACCTATAGAGTTGTATGATTAGGAAAAAAATTGAATTACAATACAAAATATTCCTCCCTTTAAATGACCTCTAATTTGCCTTCAATTGTAAAGAAAATGACTAAAACAAGGCCGAAAACATTACCTATTACTCCATCATGATGTCTATAAAATTTTATGTGGCAATGGAATGGAAGAGGTTGGAGCAAACCTCGGGAAGAAACAAGGTCATGCTTACTTTGTTGCCAAACACCATAATTTCTCACATAATTGTGAATATCCTTATTCATCCCTTTCCAATAAAACAATGGTTTAATTCTGGGCGCAGTTACATCCCTATCAGAATGTCCTCCTAAAGTAGAATCATGAAGCCATTGAAGTATTGTTTCCTTGAGGAGAACTTACGATAAGAGCTTGAATTTTCTTGTAATGCACATATAACCAATTGTACATACAAATCAGTAGACCAAGAAGCTTTGATCATGCCTAACATATTGGTTTATCCATTGTCCATCAACATTTGTAATACTTATGTAGGCAATGTGATGGTGATCTTGCATTAGTATTGCTCCAATACCTTTGCCTAAAGCATCCTTTCCACTATAAATTTCTTGTTAAAATCAGGAAGCGTTAAGACAGGCGCAGTAATCAAGGCTTGTTTAAACAAGAAATGGCAGATGTTGCTTCCTCGTGCCAAACAAAGCTATCCCTTTTTAGCAAATAAGTTAGAGGTTTGGAAATTTTGCCAAAGTATTTTAAAAAGTTTCCGTAGTATCCATCTAGGCCAAAAAACCCACGCAGCTACTTCAGGTTCTAAGGTTGAGGCCAATTTCTAACAACCATGATTTTGGAGGGATCAGTAGACACACCTTATTTTATGATAAAGTTTCCTAAGTATTCCATATTAGCAGAAGAAAACTAACATTTATACTTGTTAAGGAAATTGTCGTTGTCCGTAACAGTTTGAAATACTAATGTTAGATGATCGATATGCTCGTGGTGATAATGATTATAAACCAACAAATCATCAAAGAAAATGATCACAAACTTCTTGGGAAATGGTTGAAATACATGGTTAATAAGGAGGAACGAGGCAGGAACATTGGTAAGCCCAAATGGCATGGCCAGGTACTCAAAATGGAGATTTTGTGTCTTAAATGCAGTTTTATGTTCCTCTCCTATAGCAATTCTAACTTGATGATACCCTGACCGCATATCAAGTTTAGAAAAGATTGTAGCACCTCCAAACCCATCGATTAAATCCTCAATTAGAGGAATAGAAAACATGTCCCTAATTGTGACTTGGTTCAGCTTCCTGTAATCAACGCATAATCCCTAAGAGCCGTCCTTTTTTCTCGCTAAAACAATAGGGGATGCAAAGGGATCGTCGCTATGGTGGACAATGCCTTGAGATAACATATCCTTAACCAATTTATCAATAATGGGTTTTTTTCCACAATGGAGTACTTTGAGTGTCTTAACTTAAAATGTTCAACACCGTCTTTGAGGGGAATTTTGTGGTCAAAACCAACTCTAGCTGGTGGTAAAGCAGCGGGTTCCTCAAATATATCTTCATAAGTATATACTAATGAGGGAAAGTCAGGATGTAAAAGAGGTGTATTCACTTGAGTGTCTAAAAGATGACAAGTAGGAATGATGAATTCGTTGGATGGAAACTCCATATGAAGAAAGCATAATGCTGCTCCCTAGTGAACAACTTGTGAAATAGTCTTGTTGATAAGTTTAATTCGTGTGTCCTTAGGATGTTGAATTCCATTTGTAATTTTTTTAAATCGCCATAGGATTGGACCCAATGATTCTAGCCATTGAATGCCAAGGATAAGGTCACAACAAACCAAGGGGAGCACAATGGCATCAGCCGTGAATTGAGATTGTTGCAGCACCCATTTAAAAACATGAAACGACACTTATTTTGTGATATTTTTCTTTTGCAGACGGATGAATATGAGATTGAAGGAGCATGTACTTGAAATCAACTAAAACAAGAGGAATTGTGATCTGTGGTTTAAAATAGGCGTTTGTTTTTTGTTGTCTCAGTATTTATTAATTGGTTTGTTCAAAGTTATTATTCACATTCACCAAATATAATTATTACTGTTGAAATCAAGACAAATATGCATCCATTATGATAGATGCTCCCAATTGTCTCAAGTTATATATGTAATGCAATGCAGGTTTGTGGATTAGAATGGAATACACACCACAAGATGTTAAGGGCATTGACTTTAGTACAAGTGCAGATCACAACCATATACCATCATGATTTGAATGTCCTCCATCTATATCATAACTTAAACTCTAGCATAGTGGTCCAATATAATGTGAAATTTTAAAGCATAGATGTACTGTAAGCCATGTTATTAGCAACAACGTATAATATAGAGAGCTTAGGTTTTGTTTACACACAAGTAACATATTAGGTTTATGACTCCAACTTTTACCAACATATAAGCAAAGATGATGAAACTTTATCCAGGTAAATATATCTTAAAATTATACTAGTTATTTCACAATATTGGTAAAGAAAAAATAGGTTCCTATATTTGTTATACTGAAGAAGAATACTGAAATGGAGACAGTTCACAAAAACTAGTCATCATGTTGTTTGATTGACGAATATCAATTTGGGTAGAACACTATAATTTTATCGACCGTCTAGACTCTCAACAATAGTCAGAAATAGCAATTTAATCCAAGCCGGATTCAGTGGACTACCAATTTAAGGGGGCAAAACATTTCACCACCTAATTTTTCAATTCATGAAACTTAAAAGTCTTAAACTCGATAAATTACTTGAGGGGAATCAAACCCATCGCCAATTAGACCAATAGACGATGGCCTATTAAGAATTTTTATTTTTCAGATTAAAGACATTCTAACTTAACATTTACCAGTGTTTTATGAAAATCTATTATTTATATACAACAATTATTTACAACTGATAGATTTCATCGATGTAACATATCCAATAAATAATAGCAACGTAATTGCATCTATCTTTCATAGCAATCTGAAATATCCACAGAAATATGCATTCTACTCTTTGTAGAAAAGTATTCACACCTCAACTAATAATAAACAACAAAGCAAATGACAAAAACAGAAAAAGAAAACCAGAACCTTTTGTCAGTTAATAGAGTACACATTCCTTGATTATATAGCAGATGATTCAATTCAAGGAAATAATTTATCGAGCGATTCGGGCACACCAAAGAAGGAATGAATAGACAAAGTTCTTCTTTTTGTGAGCTGCAACATGGATAATTTGTATCTGTTCACATGGACACAAAAAACTATCAAAATTGAGTATGATACAAATAACATAACAAGATAATTGGCCTTGTGAAATTAATTTTTCAATGTTGAATAAACAATCTTGTTACATGATTAATGGAAGAGCGAATTGAAGTTAGCAAGTATCAGACAAAAATAAACATGCATGATGAAAATAAAATACAAATTTTAATTTAGCCAGTTTCATTCAACGATTATATGCAGAGGGGAGTTACAGCTTTACCAGACTTCCTTTAGGATAGTTGAGCATGCATTACAACATAGTTTTACTTGAAATCAAGAAAGATGCAAACATTCGTGTAAAGGGAAGATTGAAGCATTAAATGAAAAACACAAGAGAAGCATTATATTTTAAGAGGAGAGAGTACCTTGATATTTCAGACTTTAAATTGAGTAGGAATGGAGTACAACTTATAGTCATGAAACTTTGATCCTACTGTTCGACGAATCTGCACAAGGGGAATATGATTGATAATCCAATGGTATGGTCCACCTTTCTCTGGATTAATGCTATCAACTAATGTAGCTGGCATATCAGCAAATCCAAGGAATTGAAGGTTTTTCAAGTTTTTGAGGTCTTTAGGCAACACCTTCAATTGAGGGTTGTTGTTAAACTTAAAGTGTTCAAGACAAAGTAAAGCTTCTTTGTCAATAGATACAGAACTTAGGCTATTTAATCTAGTGAGATCCAACTCCTTCAGCTTAGGAAACCCTCCAACTGAAAAATGTAAACTATCACCAGCAAATGCATCATCCCACAAATTCAACCTCAACAAATTTCGCAAATTCTTCAAAGTGTCTAGTGGATCATGTTCAAAGTTAGATAAGCTAAGCCTTAGCTTTACAAGATATTGAAGTTTTGGAATCCAATTAGGCAACTTTGTCAGTCTACCTTCCAAGTTTAGTACTTTAAGATTAGGTGGAGCTGATACAAAATCCAAGTCAAGAACTACTTCGTCATCTATAGCAGTAATATATAGAGATTCAAGGTGGTTCATCTTTTGTATTGTAGCACATAATTCATTTCCATATTCTCGCCGCACGCGTCTTATGCCTAACTTCCTTAACTGTCTCAACATTTGGAGCTCTTGGATAAGGTCTATTCCACCATGATCTGCTTCCAAAAAGTAAAGCTTTTGCAAAGATTTCAAACATCCAATACCTTCTTGTATTTGCACCCCAGTCGTAAAGTTCAACACAGAATAATGCTCATCATATTTTCTATAATAAACGGGAAGAAGCCTTAACTTTGTGAGTTTATTTATCTCCCTTGGTAACTCATCAACTTTGGTATGCCTTAGATCCAAGGTTTCTAAGTTGACTAGATTACCAATTGATCTAGGAAGAACTGTGACTTTTGTGCTGCTCAAGTTCAAGTACTTCAGATGGAAAAGATTCCCCAAGTTATCAGGAACAAAATTCAAAATGGAGTTCTCAAAATCTAGTACTTTCAAAAGCTTGAACTTGGAAGACAGTCCATCCATGATATCTTCAGACAATTCACCTTTGTCGAAAACAAAAATAGCACGAATTCCTGGGCAGCTTGTGCTTCTCAACAGATTTTTGGAGATGGATGCTATAGAAAAACGCCTAGTTATTCCAAATGTGACTTGCTCATCATCTTCATGCATTAAATGGCAAAAGCTTAAATATTGCATTTTTCTAATGATCACTTCACGCAACAAATTATGGACTTGACAACTTTTGATTTTCCCATCAAAACCAACTTTGGAAACTTGAACCAAACTTCTTTGTATCAACTCTGTCAGGTACTCTTCAGCAACTTCCTCCAAAGGTCTTATCTCCTCTTTCTTAACAAACCCTTCCGCCATCCATTGCCTTGTAAGTCTCTTCCGATTGACGGTGTAGTCCTCAGGATATATACCAAAATACAACATGCATGATTTCAAATGGGAAGGCAAATCATCGTAACTAAGAGATAAAATCTTTATTAGACTTGTCAAATGCCCATTGCGCTCTAACTCCATTCGTAGATATTGACTCGCCTTTCTCCATTCAAATACGGTTTTAGCTTTTGTTGACAAAAGACCTGCGGTGGCCACAATTGCCATTGGCAACCCTCCACATTTTTGAACTATTTCATTGGACATATCCTCAAGTTCCGTTGGACACTGCCCTAAAGGCTCGGATCTAAATGCCTTGTTACAGAACAGTTCACATGCTTTGTTTTGAGGCAGAGGTTGAAGCTCGTGAACATGCACATGAAAAGATTTCTTAAAATATTCAGCTACATGCATCATTCTACTAGTCACAATGATTCTACTTCCATTGTTATTACTAATTAAGGCATCTTCAATCTCATCAGAAAAACTTTCTTTCCAAACATCATCAAACAAAAGCAAGTACCTCTTTGATTGAAGATGTTGCCTCGCATGAGTAATCAATGTGTTGTTATCCATCTTCCATAGAGACTTTGGAATAGGCTCATTGTTGTCCATGCAAAACTTCTTTACCATATCAATCAACATCTCCCTCAGAGTGTAGGATTGAGAAACTGTGATGAAATAGCGACAATCAAAGTGGTTTTTCACAACCTGGTTTTGAAAAACATGGCTAGCAAGAGTAGTTTTTCCAATTCCTCCCATGCCAACAACAGAAACCAACATGAGCTCACTGGTTCCCCCCACCAAGCATCTAACCAATTCATCTGTTGGGGACTCAAACCCCACAACTTGAGTCTCTTCAATGAAATACGGAGCCATTCTAGGAGCTTTAATCCCTCTGTAACTTTCTAATCCACTTTCGGACTTAACTGCATACCATTGACTTCTTTCTTTGATTTCACCAAGTGATAACTTGATGTCTTTTATCTCAGAAGCGATCTGGTGGCGCAAATTCATGGTTTTGATCATGTTAGGAATCATTTGGAGTGAGGCTATAAATCCAGAATGATTGTTGTTTTGTGCCATATACTTGCTGTACTCATACTCATCAATCACATCTTCTATGCGAAAAGATGCTTCTCTTAGCTGCTTCACCCAAGTTTTGATTCCTTCGTTGGATCCTCCTCCTCCTTCATCGGCAGCCTTTGTGTCTGCATCCTTGAGTGAAACTTGAATGCTCTCAAGTTCATCTTTGATGTCTTTGAAGTCTCTCTCAATCCCTGTCAGTGAAGTTCCTTCTTCTTTTACAAATTTTGAGAGTTCCTCCAAAACAAATGACACTACAGCATCTGTCATTTCATTTCAATGTTTTCATCAATCAGGTTAACTCTTGCAAGCAATTTTGGCAATCCAAACAAGTTCAAGTACCTTGTTTTGGTGCTTAGCTTTTCTGTACCATAGACTTATATTAATTAATAGTTGTGTTTAACCTACAAGAAATTATTTTTCTATTGTATGATATGTTTTCATCAGAGTTCCTGCAAAACAGATGACACAGAAATTTTTTATTAAAAAAAAAAAAAAAGATTATTAAATCTTGCAAGCAATTTTTGGCAACTTCGAGGTACCTTCCTTTACACTACTTCTGTGCAAAGACTTTGACAAAGACTCTAAACAGGAAACTCTTTGTTTATTTTGTTTAGTATCCTATTATTACATTCTCCGTTATTTAATTCATTCATGTAAATACAGCTGTGAATGAGAAACAATAATCATTTTTCTTGGTCTTTGGCTCTTTGCAATATTCACTTCTTTCATTGATTGATTATACTATTTGTATTACTTACCTTCTGTAAAAAATAAAATGCTCTCTATATTGACTACTCTCTTTCCAAATGGTAATTTAATAATAGTCAAATATGTTTATATAAATCTATTACTCAACAATTTTTTTAGGGTTAATTAAGTAAATGATCCATATAAATACTCAAAATTTCATTTTTAGTCCCTACAAAATAAAATCGCACTTTTAGTCCTTGTAAATTTTTCTGACAGTATTTTTAGTCCCTGTAAAATTTTCCATCAACAATTTTAGTACATGTAAATATTTTCCATCAACATTTTTTATCCCTAAATTGCTAAAGGAAAAAGTCACAGTGACTAAAAAGTGTGATTTTATTTTGTAGGGACTAAAAACAAAATTTTAAATATTTATAAGGATTATTTACTTAATTAACCCTTTTTTCTAATACCTATGATTTTTTAAAATATCAACTTTGCATAATTTTTTATTATAGATAACTAAATATATTAATGGTCAAAGTTGTGGATTAACGTGTGAAATGGTTAACTACATCATCTTTAAGACCTGACGGAGTAGTTAGTACAATGGTTAGGTGGGTTGAGATATACTACGTCACTATACATAAGACCTCGTAGACTAAAGATTAAGAAAGTTGACAATAATATAATAAATGTTGTTTTTTCAATTTTACCCCTTATGAGAGATAGGATGAAATTATATTTTCCATAACAATATTTCTTTGTTTGCTTGTTGGTTAATGAAAATGAAGTAAAGTAATTAGGGGAATTGTGGTAAAGAAATAATTCCCGCAGTTGAAAATTTGAAAAAATTCTTATAAAAATGAATAATTTTGACATTTCATTTTTTTTTTGGCCTTGAAAAGAGTCTTGCTGTTTTGAATGATAAATGTTAGTAATTAGTTTGTTAGATTACGTTTTCTCTTTCGTCTGGGTTTGAACATTGGACCTTCAACTTTTTATCCCCTAACTCAAACCAGTTGAGTTACCCAACCCTCAACCCCTTTATTAAGTCTTATAACTGCTGATTATGCACGTATTCATTAGCTTTTAGGTTGTGAATAAGTTTTACATCCTTTGCTTATGGTACCATTTTACCAGTTTAAACCATTACAAAACTCTTGTATTTTATCTTGCCATTTCAGTAAAAAAAAAAATTTATTCTTCTCTTTATTTTATTTTAGTAGCTTTCTCATCACTATGATGAGTGAGTAGAATTTTAATTTGTCTCGGAATTATGGAAAGTAGTGCAAGGATGGACTTTCCATAATTCTAATCTTTTCTTTTTGTTGTATGATTTCAAAATCTAATCTAACCTTATTGCTTTTAAGAAAAATATGAAAACATTCTATGTTGAAAGACAAGGATGTTGTTGCAATTAAAAGGTTAGACAAAGGTCTTAAAACATGGGAATAGTCGAACGATATTTGAGGTGAAATGGATAATATGACTTGATGGGTCTTAGCAACATAGCAACCATAAGAATAGGTGGGCTATGTTGGTAAGGCGCACATTTGTTTCTTGAAAGAGGACAAAGGTTACTTATGGTAGTGGGAGACTTCTTCAATACAAGAATAGTGGGAAATCAAGTAAAAAATACTTCGGATGCATGGATTCAAGACCAAAAACCATCAATCATTCAAGGGAAGATGGAAGATCAAGGAAATAAAAACAGTTTCCAATATGGCCAGTCGTAGCCCCACATTATGGTTGTAACAACTTGCAATGAGGAAGAGACTAAGGTACACTGCCATTTTCTTTGAACTCCTGTGATTGAGATTTGGACAGGATGTGATTACCTTGATATATTGTCCAAGTATCTTCACAATGGCTTGGACAATATAGCACGATGTTTGGCAAGCTTAGAGACGATATTGGTATTCTAGCTTCGTTAATCATGTGGAATATTTGGATTTCTAGTAATAAACTTATCTTTGAGAAAGTTTGCCCTTAAAAGTAATCTATTATAGATACAATCTTCAAGCAACTACAAATTTCGAAAGAAAAAAAAAAGACTTTTTAGATGTAACCTCTTCTCACCCTAGGATGATTCGAGAAGTATGTTGGAAAAGAGGCGATGAAGATACCATAGTGCTTGAAATTCTGGCACAATAGATTCCAGATGATGAACGTAATGATTCAACACAGGAACACGATGTAAAACAGAGTAAAACACGAAATAATAACAGGGAAAGAAATAACAGACTGAAAGTAAAAGGCACAAGATATTTGTTAACCCAGTTCGGTGACAAACACACCTACTTCTGGAGGCTACCAAGCCAGGAAGGAAATCCACTATGATAGTCCTAGTTTTAAGTTCTCAGCAAACTCCCAGTTTACAACTTATCACCTAGCAACTACCCGTATTGACTTCAACCAAGGAACTCCTAGACCTGAGATCCCATCTCACTTCCCCTTAAACAATCACTGCCCCAGTGATCTTAAACTCAAATAACAAACAAAGTAGGAGACACACTCCAAAACACACAAACGTCACTCTTGCTTAAAAGCTTATGAGTGATTCACAATTACAACTCAACTAAACACAGTCCTATGCTTGCATCAAGGTGACACAAGAAAGGCTCACAATTAACAGACTAGAAACCTAAGAAAACTCTTTCAATGATAGCTTCAGTTTCAGTTTCAGTGATTTTCTTCAATAGAGGCGTCCTCTATTTATAGCTTTCAACAGCAACATATTTGTGAATCAAATATTCTTCAAGGATATATTTCCAAAATTCTTCTTTGGAAATATATTTCAAAATATCTTTCTTCAGAAATATATATTTTCCAAAGATCTCTTTGAAAATATATTCACAAATAAAAATATCCAATCTTCAAAATATATCTCATGAAAATAACCTTCCTTCTAGAAACACACGCAGCTTGGAGAATTCTTCAATTAAATCTTCAAAAGATCAGTTGAGAAAATAAACACTCCAAGGCGCGAAAACAAGAGAACTGCAAAAAGCTTCTGAAGGTACTTCTGAAGAAGTGATTCTGAAGGTATGCGTCTGAAGTTCTGCGTCTGAACATTCAGCTTCAGAAGGTTGCTTCTACATTTGAGGTTCTGCGTTTGAACATTCAGCTTCTGAAGGTTGCTTCTGAACAGTGCTTTTGACGTTCAGCTTCTAAATAGTGCTTCTGAAGATCTTCTTCTGAAGACGCACATCTTGCTTGTATATTTGATTTTAGCAAACATGAAGTCAACAACCAAATATCCAACAATCTCCCCCTTTGGAAAATTTTTGGCTAAAATCAATTTGAGATACACAAGGCAAATTCTGAACTCATCAAGAAGAACATAAACGTAGTAACACAAAAGCAACAGAGTCCGCAGCGGCACAAACAAAATACTAACAAGGCAAATACTACGTTTTCACAAATACACTCCCCCTGAAACATGTCATTCAGCAGCAGCTTCTTCTGAACCATTTCTGAACCATACAATACTCCCCCTGAAACAGAGACTCCCCCTGAAACACATCAGCTTCTAACAGGAAACACATATACTCCCCCTGAAACAGAGACTCCCCTGAAACACATCAGCTTCTGACAGGAAACACATATACTCCCCCTTTTTAGCCAAACAATTTTGACAAAAACAACCAGCATTCACCAGGAGTAGAAAAACGAGAAACAGCAGATAAGACCATATGCACACAAGCAGAGGAAAAAAAAAACAAATGGAATACGCCCAGAAATCTGCAACACAATTCTAACTCACACCATAGATGAAAAGAACGCATAAGAGCTTTCATCCACAAACCCATAACCATAAAGACACCATAGAGTCATACTACACACAAAGTCTTCACAGAGGAAACAAAAACAAGAGAACACAACTGCAGAGTATAGTACAAAAATGCAGACCATAATCACAAAATGAAATCCAGGACATAGTCCAAAAAATTGACAGTCTTCAGACTCAGCAACAGAAGCTGCTTAGTCTTCATTAGGATCAGTATCATCTTCATCACCCTCAGCACACTGCAAGGCTTCTTTAGCCAACTCTCTTTCGACAACAAGCCTTCTTGGAGCACATAATTCCTCCTGGTTACGTTCTCATCAGCATGGAAGGAAGTTTTGTCAATTGGTGCTTCAGGCACATTCAGAGGAATCTTCTTCCCAGTAATCCTCTTCTGAACATAGGGGATGATGTCTTGAACATCTTGCTCAACATCATCCTCAGACTCACTAGGATCCACTTCCTTTCCTTTTAGTGCCTTCTTCTTTGGGACAGGGACCACCAACTTGCTCCAGCCTTTAGATGGTCCAACAACAGCACTCTTCTTAGCAACATGAGTAGGCCTGCTGGCAGCAGCAACAGCCTTTCCTTTCCTATTCTTCAACCTCTTGCCAACACTTTCACATTTTGGTCTTCATTCCTTCGTGACATTGACTACAACAGGTTCAGATTTTCTTTGCTGAAGGTGCTTGGGGTATCCATACAGCTTGAAACAGAATGGCTTTATGTGTCCCTTTTTACCACAGTAATGACATATCCAAGGACAAGATGCCCTTTTGCTCTTAGATCCCTGAGGTTTGTTCTGATGTTCCAACTTAGGTTTGCCCATCATTGGATCATATGTTCCAATAGCTGCAATGAACCTTTTAGCTGGATTTTGCTGTTTGTTGTTCAAGATCCTATCATCAAATCCTATACCATTTGGTTTCCCTTGGTTTTGACTCTCCAATATCTCTTCTACCATATCAGTACCAGTGTTCATCATTCTGACTTGCTACTTCATATGTTCAAGTTGAGAGTTCAGTTGGGTTACCTCATCTTTGAGATCAGAATTTTGCTCTAAGTGTTCACTTCTTTCAGCATGCAGTTGACTGATAGTCTTCTTCTGATTTTCTAATAACTTGCAAACTTCTTCATTTCTGGGGTATAGTTCTTTGTAAGAGGTAGCCACTTCTTCACAAGACAATTCTCCATCACTTGACTCAGTATCAGATGGTGCTTCAGAACCTGATGGTGCTTCTGAAACCTTAACTTTATCATCAGACATGCATCTACCAGTTAAAGCAGTGACATGCTTAGCAGACAAAAGCAACACCTTTCCCCTTTTTATCAGCTCTGTTATTGAAGGCTATTTCAAAATTCTGCAAGGATCCTATCAATTCCTCAACCTTCATACTGGAGATGTCCTGTGCTTCCTCAATGGCAGTCACCTTCATGTGAAATCTCTTACGAAGAGACCTGAGTATTTTTCTCACAAGCTTCTCATCAGATATTTTTTCTCCAGGAGAATCAAATGAGTTAGCCATGTCCAGGACGTTCATATAGAAATCTTGTATGTTCTCATCCTTCTCAAACTTGGTGGTGAGAAGTTGAAGTCTGGACATTTTTACCTTGGATGTGCCTTCATGAGTAGTTTTGAGAATCTCCCAGGCATCCTTAGCTACAGTGCACTGCTTGATCAGTCTGAACATATTCTTGTCCACTCCATTGAATAAAGCATTCAAGGCCTTGGAGTTTCCAAGAGCAAATTCATCTTCATCCTTGGACCACTCTTCCTCTGGTTTTAACTGAGTTGTCTTCTTTCCATCTTTGTCAAGCACCACAGGATGTTTCCAACCCTTCAGAACTACTTTCCAGGTCTTACTATCTATAGATTTAAGGAAAACACTCATGCGAGATTACCAATAGTCAAAGTTGGAACCATCCAACAGAGGTGGTTTGTTCACAAATCCTCCTTCCTTGTCCATTCTACCAGAAAATAACTTCCCTGGAGCTCACCCAAAAACATGCAGGGTGTCTGCTCTGATGCCAATTGAAATTCTGGCACAATAGATTCCAGATGCTGAACGTAATGATTCAACGCAGGAACACGATGTAAAATAGAGTAAAAAACGAAACAATAACAAGGAAAGAAATAACAGACTGAAAGTAAAAGGCACAGGATATTTGTTAACCCAGTTCGGTGACAAACACACCTACTTCTGGAGGCTACCAAGCCAGGAAGGAAATCCACTATGATAGTCCTAGTTTTAAGTTCTCAGCAAACTCCCAGTTTACAACTTATCACCTAGCAACTACCCGTATTGACTTCAACCAAGGAACTCCTAGACCTGAGATCCCATCTCACTTCCCCTTAAACAATCACTGCCCCAGTGATCTTAAACTCAAATAACAAACAAAGTAGGAGACACACTCCAAAACACACAAACGTCACTCTTGCTTAAAAGCTTATGAGTGATTCACAATTACAACTCAACTAAACACAGTCATATGCTTGCATCAAGGTGACACAAGAAAGGCTCACAATTAACAGACTAGAAACCTAAGAAAACTCTTTCAATGATAGCTTCAATTTCAGTTTCAGTGATTTTCTTCAATAGAGGCGTCCTCTATTTATAGCTTTCAACAGCAACATATTTGTGAATCAAATATTCTTCAAGGATATATTTCCAAAATTCTTCTTTGGAAATATATTTCAAAATATCTTTCTTCAGAAATATATATTTTCCAAAGATCTCTTTGAAAATATATTCACAAATAAAAATATCCAATCTTCAAAATATATCTCACGAAAACAACCTTCCTTCTAGAAACACACGCAGCTTGGAGAATTCTTCAATTAAATCTTCAAAAGATCAGGTGAGAAAATAAACACTCCAAGGCGCGAAAACAAGAGAACTGCAAAAAGCTTCTGAAGGTACTTTTGAAGAAGTGCTTCTGAAGGTCTGCGTCTGAACATTCAGCCTCTGAAGGTTGCTTCTGCGTCTGAAGTTTTGCGTCTAAACATTCAGCTTCTGAAGGTTGCTTCTGAACAATGCTTCTAAAGGTTCAGCTTCTGAACAGTGCTTCTGACGTTCAACTTCTGAATAGTGCTTCTGAAGGTCTGCTTCTGAAGGTTCTGCTTCTGAAGATGCACATATTGCTTGTATATTTGATTTTAGCAAACATGAAGCCAACAACCGAATATCCAACAGTGCTTAATGTCGATGGTAGTGCTCATACTAATCCAGGGAAAGCAAGTTATGGAGATTTGTTCGTAATTGATGATGGAATAACATCTGATGTTTTTAGCTATGTTTTTAGTGTAATTCTTTCCATTTGAAGGCAAATTTGAAGTCAATTAGAGGAGTTGTCATTGATTTGAGGAAATCTTTGTATTGTTTTCATTCGAGTCGTTGTAATTCACTTTTATCCTAAATCATGCAACTCCATAAGTATTTTGAGTGTTTTGTAGTGAGAAATCATGTAAATCGACCAATCAAGACATCACATGAAGGATCAAGGATATGAAGATAGAAGACAATGGTTCTTATAAGGTTTTTGAAGACAATACAAAGTGAAGAAAATTCATTCCAAGTTCTAAGGCATTGCAAGATGGAAGAACGGGCGAAAAAGGGGCCAAAACTGCTGAAATCGCACCTGTCACTTGAGGTGTTGCCTCATGTGCCCCTGCGCATGCAACAGTCCTGGCTACTGCCCCCATGCATCCCTGTGATAAGTGCCAGAAACTAGTTATAAAGCATATTTATTTTAGGCACTTTTCTTACTTGTTTTACAAGTTATCTTGGTAAAAGCTCTGAAAGTAAAGATAAATATCATTTCATGCTTTTTAGACCTAATCTCAACTATTTTGTAGGTATATGTTATTTCCTTGGACTTAAAGGTCAAGAATGAAAGAAAATCAAATCAAATACTTCGCAGAGCGTAGTCTAGGCGAAGTCCAGGCGAAATCAAGTCAGTAGCTTCTGAAGATCAATCAAATAGAGTCTGAGCTTCAGAGTCTGAGCTTTTCAGAGCAAAGTATCGTCGCAGAGCGAAATCAGGCAGTAGGTTCTGAAGCTCCAGACTCAAAAGTTCAGAAGCTGAGGTGGCAGAAACCTTCGCAGAGCAAAGTATTACTTCGCAGAGCGAAGTAGGGTGGTTTGGACTGTTCAAGGCTGAGGTGGCAGAAACCCAGTGGTGAAGAAAGGACTCCGCAAAGCGAAGTATGACTTCGCAGAGCAAAGTCCTTAATATCAGAACACTTATAAATAGGTTCAAAAGCTGAATGTTTAGATAAGTTGTAATATTATTAAGTTATATTTTTAGATAGAAAATAGGGATAAAAGTTCTGTTCTTCATAGAGCAAGAGTGATTGAAGTGTGGATTAACTAAGATTCTTAGGGAAATCAAGACTTAGCTTTGGATCTTCATCTTTCTTTACACTTTTGTATAGTTGTCATGACAGTGATCAACTAACTCCCCTTTGTTGGGATTGGAGGTACTTTATCAAGCTTAGATGTAATCTTTTGATCTTTCAATTATATGATTTTAGCACCTTATGTGATATTGATTTTATTCTTGCTATTCATTCTTATGCTTGATTTAAATGTTATTGAAAAATACTTTTGAATCTAGGTTTAGAATAATCTTCTATCAAGATAAGAAATTCTAGACATGGAGTTTGGTTTTGATAATCACACAAAGTATCGGAACGTAATGCTTTCGGATCGTTTAATAGATTGGGAAATCATCGATTAAATGATACGATCGATCTCACGACGTCATTTAGACATGAGTGATGTTGTCGAGTGATACGTGATAATTTCGCTAAAAAGCTAGAATCCATATGCATGATCATTAGAATATATTCGAGGCTAGATTGACGAACTCCGATCCCAACGCTTTTACGTCCTATTACTTGTCGTCTTTATTACCGCTTTTAAATTCCAATAGTTTTATAGAAAAACAATTTATAAACTACTTAAAATGATAACAATTGTTGAATGGCTTACGATATCGCACTAGTCTCTGTGGATACAATATAAAAATACTTACTTTTGTCTGATCAACAAAATGGCGCCGCTGCCGGGGACTGGTGTTTAGATATTTTAAGCATCACAACAATTTGTATTGTTTTGAGCATCTATATATATCTTGTTAATATTTTTCATTTCTTTTGTACATTGTAAAATTTTGTTTGCATTAACCCTCTTTGTTATACAAAGAAAAGTTTCTTGTTAGTTATACTCGTTTCAGATTCTCCACATAAACGAAATCATGGATGATCATGATTATATCAACTTCTATACTCCATTTGAGTATGAATCCTATCAACAGTATCAACAATATCCTTCTAAAGATGAACAAATGTCAACAATCGAAAATATTTTGAATATGTTCATACAACAATCCATGATCAACACGCAAAATACCAACAAAAGATTGAAAGCTTTATCAAGCCAATTGGAGATTTTGCAAGTTCAATTAGATTTTCCACCAAGAATCATGGATGTTCAAACCAACAATCAATCCACTCTTGAATTCGGAGAGGTTGTTGAAGAAGATGTTGATGAAATTGAGGAAGAGATAATGTTTGAAGGATGTGGTATAATGAAAATAGAGGAAGAAATAGATATACCACACGAAGTAGAATTTCCTCAAGAAAGGTCACATACTGAAGAGGCCAAAACTGTTGATAATGAAGAAGTGTTGGATTCAGAGAAAAAGGAACGGTTACTTAACAAGGAAGAATTTTATGAAGAGAAGGGGATGGAAGTGAGCAAGGCAGAAATAGATTGTGTAATAGATAACATTTGTTCCTTGTTCAGCAAACAAAAGTTAGGGAGGATATGGACTCCACATCATCTCTATTTCAAGTTTATGGAATTCCTCCCAAAGCAAAGGAATACAAAAGAGGATGTGTTGTCCGTCTCATTTTGGCCACCTTAACGAAAAAGGCGTCGAGTTAACGACGTAAAACAAGCGCTTGTTGGGAGAAAACCCAATTTTGTAAGTATTTATGCTTTATTACTGCTTTTTAGAAACCATAGGTGAAGATAAAAATGACAAATCTGTTGAAAAGTTGCAATTTTGAAAATGCCAAAACATGTCAACTTCGCAGAGCAAAGTTTCCCTTCGCACTGCGAAGCTTCAGAGTCTGAGCTTCAGATTCTGAGCTTCGCAGAGCAAAGTAACTGCACAGAGCGAAGTTTTTGAATTCTGTCAGGTACAGTTTTCAAAGCCACTAACCCATCCTTTACTCTCATTCAACTACTACCACCCACTTCACTTCCACAACCGTTTCAAACCCCAAAAATAGCTTCTCTCTCTAAAACCTTATCCTTCTCCTCCAAAACAACCCTAAAAATATTTTTTTTCGCATACCCATTTACATAAATCCTTCCTTTTTCCATTAACATTGTGTCAATAGCTTGAAATTCTTTCCATTTTCGCAAGCACACATGTACTATTTCTGGGTTTCCTCTTTTCTCATTTCTTCTTCAAAATGGTAGGATTGCATGTGACTTAGGGTTTAGGTTTTAAACTTCCAATTTAGGGTCAAGTTTTGTGTTAAAATTCGTTTCATGTTAAATATTCAATGTTGGGTAGATGAAATAGAATCATAAGCATACTATTTTCATGAAAAAAAAATTCAATTTTACTCACTTTCTTTTGAAAATTACCCATTTGTAAATTTTGAAATAAACGGGTTTGCTAAGTGATTGTATGCCCTTTATGATTCTAAATCATCTATGTGAACACCCATAATGTTTAAAATGAAACAGAGCCAAAAATCTCAAGGTTTAGGGTTAGATTCTGTGAAAATTTTTGTTTTCTGGGTTAGTTGGCAGAGCAAAGTTCTTGATCGCAGTGCGACCATTGTTCTGGAAAACCCAGAATCCTTCGTTCAACTTTGCTCTGCGATCTCAACTTCGCAGAGCGACCCTGACAGAACAAAATTTTCCTGCTTCTTTTCAATTCATTTTGTTTATTTCAATCTTGCCTAATGTTGATATATATATATATATATATATATATGTTTTCTGTGTTATTTTCTTTTGTTGTAGATGGCACCAAAAGAAGCTGGAAAACGACCGCGAGTGGAGACCGGTTCGTTTAATGCAAGGACACAAGGGGCCTATGATGAGTCTCGATTCCTAAGCCTCCGCAACCAGCAGAGGTACACAGACCTGCTCAAAAGGACATTCTGGGTCGAGAGGCAATTTATCATCAATGAGCATTGCACATACAGGGAGATCGCTCACTTGATCAATTCTCGAAATTGGGGAATTTTGGAAAACCCTCCCCTAAACCTCAACTATGACATAATTAGGGAGTTTTACGCCAATGCCATCCCTGCTGACCCTGAGGAGGAGTTCTCCTATCAGACCATGGTTCGCGGCCGTGTCATTAGATTCGACCGTGAAGTCATTAATGACTACCTTAGGAACCCCCTCCAGCTGGATATAGATGAATTGTGTGCCTTCCATAGGCACCAAAACAGAGGAAATTGGAATCACCAGCAAATTGCCCAAACCATCTTCCAACCTGGGAAATATTATGAGCTCAACTCCTCCGGCCAACCAACCAAAGCCATCAAAAACAATCTCACCACACCTGCTCAAGTCATATTTCATCTCATTGTCCATAACATCCGCCCCAAGAGCCACACCTCCACTACATTAGATGTCACCCCTTTGCTTTACTACATCCTCACCAACAAACAAGTGGATGTCGCAAGGGTGATTGCACAAAGGGTGATTGAACATGAGCTGAGAATAGCGGTGGAGAGTGGGATTAAGCCACCAGATAAGAAGATGTGCCCTCTTGCATTCCCTGGCCTAATTATGGGCCTCCGCCGAGATGCACGTGTAGTGTTCCCTCCCCAGATCCATGAAACGATTAAAAATCCAATCACTGATGATTATATTGGGAGGCACTGCACAGGCAAGAGAGCACCCAGAGCACAACAACAACCTCCCCAAGCCCCACCTGCACCACAAGGCCCACAATTTTCGGCATGGGACCCGAGAGACAGAGCTGCATGCACCCACACATGGGATGCACTGGAAGCAAATCACAGAGGTCAGCTTGGAATACAGGAGTCTATGTATAAATTGCAGCTGCAGTGGGGACTTCCATCATATCCTGCTCAGCATTTGATGACTCCAGAGGCTTTTCGTTCATATGTTGCATATCATGAGGACATGCCTTTTTACTCGGAGAGAGGTGGCAGTAGTGCAGCTGCTGGAGGACATGATGGTGATGATGATGGTGATGGAAGTGAAGACATTGAGGAGGACGATGCCCGTACTCCATGAGTCGCTTCCTTTTAAAGCTTTTGCTGATTTTTGTTTTTATGTTTTCTTTGTACTTTTGAGACAATATTGTTGTTTAATGTTATTTGTATTAGTACTCTTTTATTATTTGGCTTTTGATTCATAACTATGGTGACTGTTATTTATATGAATATGCTTTAATGTTCAAAAATTCTGCTTTGGCCATGGATCATTAGTAAAAATAAAAGCTTCTCAAATGCTGATTGATCCAAAGCTGAATGATTCAGCAACAAATGTATGGTAATAATAGAAATTGATTGATTTGCTCAAAGCCAAGGTACATGTTTCCTGTTTTTCTAGGATTAAACTTGAAGCGTGAATATGTACTTTGTACAAAGGTTATACCATACAGTTTTCTTCATTAATATGTTTATTCTATGAACCACTTAGAACAAACCTAAATGTGAGGAATCCTCAAGTGCTATACATATATGCAGGAGACCGGTATTTATTGTTTAACTCGGTTGTTTTATGTTAAATATGAAAATTGTTTTGAACTGTATGAAAGCACAGAAATGATCAAGGCATTCTTTTTGAAATTGAGAAGAAACACTTGACCACAAAAAGCCTACCCAGTGAGAAAGTGAGTATTTGATAACCCCATTTGAGCCTAATGAATCAGAATCTTTAACTATGAACTGTCAATATTCATAAGCACAATGCTTAATGAATTTTCCCAAGTTTTTCAAAATCCAGTTCATAGTTAAATCACTATTGGATTCTGATATTTTTACCTTCATTTTGAACCCTTAACCATCATGTATATAAGTCCCTTGCCTGATGATAAGGGAACATTCAATTAGGGTATTATTTTGTATAAGTTGGGGAGAAAAGGGAGGTATTACATTTATGTCAAGTAATGGTGAAATTTGAAAATTGATCTTGACAACAAGTTGTACAAAGAAAAAGAGAAAGAAAAGAAAAACAAAGAAAAAGAAAAGAAAAAGAGAAAAATATAATAAATCAAAAAAATTGTCAAGATCAAGGTATTACTTGTATATCACCAAGGGTTAATAAAGAGAATTTGGAGGAAGTTGTGTAAATAGAAAGAATGTTCCTATATGCTTGGCCAATTGAATTTATTTTTCCCACATATGACATTTCTTTTGAAACCAAGCCAAATTACAACCCTCAAAGACCTTTTGATCTACGCTTTTGTGCTGTTTGAGATGATAATTGGATGGACACATAACTAAATCAGGATGTTAGCAGATTTACCGGATGTGTGTTCAAAACCCTCACAACAGGATTTCAATTTGTTTCATTTACTTTCAAAGAAGTGTGTTAGGTGCGGTCCACTTATAACTGTGTTCATGACTTGAACTGTGTGATATAAATTTTGTGTTTAGGATTATTTCACATTCATAGTGTAATCTTAGATTAATGGGAGCATCAGAATTGCCCGAGCAAATCTCAAATGAATCATGCAATCTGAAATTTTGTTTAAATCTCTGCCTTTGCTGTTTTGCGTCTTACCTGTTGTTTAAAGCTTGTATCTTTATTTGTAAAGTCCTTTGTTTGAGGACAAATAAAGATTTAAGTTGGGGAGTGTGATAAGTGCCAGAAACTAGTTATAAAGCATATTTATTTTAGGCACTTTTCTTACTTGTTTTACAAGTTATCTTGGTAAAAGCTCTGAAAGAAAAGATAAATATCATTTCATGCTTTTTAGACCTAATCCCAACTTTTTTGTAGGTATATGTTATTTCCTTGGACTTAAAGGTTAAGAATGAAAGAAAATTAAATCAAAGACTTCGCAGAGCGTAGTCTAGGCGAAGTCCAGGCGAAATCAAGTCAGTAGGTTCTGAAGATCAAGCAAACAGAGTCTGAGCTTCGCAGAGCAAAGTATCGTCGCAGAGCGAAGTCAGGCAGTAGGTTCTGAAGCTCCAGACTCAAAAGCTCAGAAGCTGAGGTGGCAGAAACCTTCGCAGAGCAAAGTATTACTTCGCAGAGCGAAGTAGGGTGGTTTGGACTGTTCAAGGCTGAGGTGGCAGAAACTCAGTGGTGAAGAAAGGACTTCGCAGAGCGAAGTATGACTTCGCGGAGCAAAGTCCTTAATATCAGAACACTTATAAATAGGTTCAAAAGCTGAATGTTTAGATAAGTTGTAATATTATTAAGTTATATTTTTAGATAGAAAATAGGGATAAAAGTTCTGTTCTTCATAGAGCATGAGTGATTGAAGTGTGGATTAACTAAGATTCTTAGGGAAATCAAGACTTAGCTTTGGATCTTCATCTTTCTTTACACTTTTGTATAGTTGTCATGACAGTGATCAACTAACTCCCCTTTGTTGGGATTGGAGGTACTTTATCAAGCTTAGATGTAATCTTTTGATCTTTCAATTATATGATTCTAGCACCTTATGTGATATTGATTTTATTCTTGCTATTCATTCTTATGCTTGATTTAAATGTTATTGAAAAATACTTTTGAATCTAGGTTTAGAATAATCTTCTATCAAGATAAGAAATTCTAGACATGGAATTTGGTTTTGATAATCACACAAAGTATCGGAACGTAATGCTTTCGGATCGTTTAATAGATTGGGAAATCATCGATTAAACGATACGATCGATCTCACGACGTCATTTAGACATGAATGATGTTGTCGAGTGATACGTGATAATTTCGCTAAAATGCTAGAATCCATATGCATAATCATTAGAATATATTCGAGGCTAGATTGACGAACTCCGATCCTAACGCTTTTACGTCCTATTACTTGTCGTCTTTATTACCGCTTTTAAATTCCAATAGTTTTATAGAAAAACAATGTATAAACCCTTACTTAAAATGATAACAATTGTTGAATGGCTTACGATATCGCACTAGTCTATGTGGATACGATATAAAAATACTTACTTTTGTCTGATCAACACCCTGCGCACCAATCCATGCGCCCTGCACATGGACACAACCATGAAGTGTTGTTTTCTTGTGTGTTCCAAGCCGTTTTTGGTGGAAAACCCCTATTTTCACTCTCTTAACCCCTAAGTAATCATGCACTATAAATAGAGACTCTTGCACACTATTTTATTCGTTCAGTAAGCGAGTGGTACAAGGCAAGGGTCGAAGCATCAGGACCTTCAAGGTAGAGGATCTCCATCCTCCTCTTGTTCTCTTTAGGATGTGTTTTTCAATTGTTTTGTAATGATGTCGGTTGCCGTGAGCAACTAAACTTCTTTGATCAGGGTTCCATGATGAACCCCTTCTTATTTGTTGGATTTCATTAATAAAGATTTTATTCAGTTTATAATCTAAAGTCTGATTTAATTCGTATATGTCCGCTTTTATCAAAATCCTAGATGGAGAAATATTAGGATTGACAACTCTCGCTTCCATTCGAACAAGACAATGGTGAATTACTATAACTCATCTTTCGAGACCCTCGTAATTTGCAAGGACGAATTGCGGGGGAAAGCTATGTTTATAGAGCCTTAACGAAAATAGTGTAAATTTCCGTCCCAATTTTCTGTCGCAAATAGTGTAAATTTCCGTCCATGTTCTACTTACTTAAATCCAATATAAGGCAAGTTATAAACAAATGATTTCTTAATTTAATTTTCAACAAAGACGAAGGGGGATTCAAGGATTCTCTAATCGTCGTTAAACATCTAAATCAACCAAACTTAATCTCGCATTGGGTAGGGCGATTAAAACCCTGCAACCACACCAATCTTTTCTCTTTTATTTACTACTTTTCTAAATAAGTTCCGCTAATTACCGAGTTGAACGACAGTCCATGTGGAGACAATTAACTTATTACTTTATTACTTAGTACGATTTGGTACACTTGCCAATTCACTAAAATCACCATCAGTAATCATGAAGGAACATTTCAATTTGGGGTTCTATGGGAGTATAGACTGGTTTAACATTCTATATGCAGAAATCCAAGCTCTCTTAGTTGGCGTCAATTTGCGGTTCTATTGGAGTGGAAGCTAGATATAGGAGGATTATATGCTACTCGAACTTGTTACATATAATACAATTGGTTACTATGGGATATCTGAACACCCACCAGTATGCTAATATGTTAGAGATTATTAGACTCTTCATGCTCAGAGATACGACTATGTCCCTCCACGATATATTTCGTGAAGGAAATGCTTGTGTGAATATTCTTTCAAAGATAGAAGCTAATTGTTCAAATTCTTTAATTATGGTCCATAAACTGTAACCTAGTTTATCCTCAACCTTGTTAGTTGATGCTTTAGAAGTGTCCTTTTCAAGGATGTAGTTGTTTTTCTTTCCTTTTATTTTCTCATGTAACAAAAAAAATATAAGTGGATAACAACATGTGTTAGTCATCCATTGTTTTACAATATTTTTAATTTATTAGTTTAATAAAATTGTTTAACTACTACATCAAACCAAGTTATATTTGCATTTTAAATATAAATATATTTGGCATCCCACGTCCGAGGTTGAGCCAGGTCAAGAGCTGGTATAAAGAAGAGGCCAAGGTCAAGCTATGATCATCACGTTCACAAACCACTACAACTAAGACCTATGTTGTGAAAAACGATGTCAAGAACAAAGTATAACGGTAAAGGAATGGGAAAAACAAGAAGAACAACAATGATTGGTTATAACTGCTATTCTTTACTTTCTCTTAAAACAAGATTACAAGCGTTACAAGAATAACAAATAACCCTCTCACCCTAAATTAGGATTTGCCGTATTAGGGTTTTCCGTCACACCTAAGATGAGAGACTAGTATGCTATTTATAATAAACCTAACATACTAACTAATGGGCTTTTTCACAATTACCCATTACAAGCTAACTTAGGGTACAAGCTAACTTAAACAATTGGACATAACAAACAGGCCCAATTCGATATGCTAACAAACCTAGCAATCTCCACTTATGCATGTTAGAACAACTTCGACTACAACATGCATTACTTCGACAGCAGCATGCGAACAGTCTTCGACCTCATGCTTCGATCCCTGTCGAACCAGAAGCTACCCTAGAGTTCGTTCCAATATCTCACAAATCTCCACCTTGGAACAAACTCTAATATCAATCGAACCAGCTAGCTTTCTTCATGCAGCTTTACCAACTGCATACAGTGGAAAAACTTGCAACTTGGCAATGTCTTGGTGATCATATCAGCAGCATTGTGGTCTGTCGAAACCTTCAGCACTTGGACTTCTCCACGCTCACCGCACCAATTTGTTGTGAAAAACGATGTCAAGAACAAAGTATAACGGTAAAGGAATGGGAAAAACAAGAAGAACAACAATGATTGGTTATAACTGCTATTCTTTACTTTCTCTTAAAACAAGATTACAAGCGTTACAAGAATAACAAATAACCCTCTCACCCTAAATTAGGATTTGCCGTATTAGGGTTTTCCGTCACACCTAAGATGAGAGACTAGTATGCTATTTATAATAAACCTAACATACTAACTAATGGGCTTTTTCACAATTACCCATTACAAGCTAACTTAGGGTACAAGCTAACTTAAACAATTGGACATAACAAACAGGCCCAATTCGATATGCTAACAAACCTAGCAATCTCCACTTATGCATGTTAGAACAACTTCGACTACAACATGCATTACTTCGACAGCAGCATGCGAACAGTCTTCGACCTCATGCTTCGATCCCTGTCGAACCAGAAGCTACCCTAGAGTTCGTTCCAATATCTCACAAGACCTATGTCTTGGTCCATCGTAGCCAGGGTCTAGACTATTGTACTCATAGCAAGTACACAAACTTAGAGTCCGCATATAATAAATATAATTTCTAAAATATTCGATATTGTTAGAATAAACCGATATGATACAACTTTTGTTAAATTTGTCAAACAAGTATAGACGGGTTTTTAACTCATGCTTGACACAGGTGTCCAGATTAGTTTTTTGAATAAACTAATGATAGATAAATAAGAAGTTAATTGTTACTTGATCAAACTAATGATAGTATATTAACAAAAAAAATGTTTCTGGTATGAAATTTTCCACCAAACAAAATACAAAAATAAAAAAATAAATGTTACTTGTTGACTCAACTAATCATTAGTCAATCTTTCAAGAATCAAAACATGGTACTTGAAGTTTCTGGTATGACTGAAAATTGCAAGATCAACTCTGATAAAATGAAATGGCAGAAACTGCAGTGTCATTTGTTTTGCAGCAATCCTTTCCATTTGTAGTAGAAGAAGGAAGATTGTTGACAGGGTTTGAGAGAGACTTCAAAGAGATCAAAAATGAACTTGAGAGCATCCAAGCCTTGCTCAAGGATGCAGACACAAAGGCTGCTGAAGAAGGAGGACGAGCCAATAAAGAAGTAAAAGCTTGGACCAAACAGCTGAGAGAAGAATCTTTTCGCATAGAAGATGTGATTGATTACTATAACATGAATGTGGCACAGAGGGTCAACCATTCTGGACTCATAGCCTTGCTCAAAAATATTTTTCACATGATCCCAACCCTGAAGTCACTTTATCATGTCGCTTCTGAGATTCGTGACATCAAATTATCAGTTGCAGGAATCAAAAAAAGAAGTACAGATTTTGATTTTCAATCTGAAAATGGCTCAAGCAGCTCTAGAGGGATCAAAGCTGCCAGATTTGTTGACCCTGAAATTGCTTCTTATTTCAATGAACAAGTTGTGGGGTTTGAGTCCCAAAGAGATGAATTGGTTAGATGCTTGTTGGGGGGAACCAGTGAGCGCATGTTGGTTTCAGTCGTTGGCATGGGAGGACTCGGAAAAACGACTCTTGCTAAGTATGTTTTTGATAAACTGGAGGTGAAAAACCAATTTGATTGTCGCTTTTACTTTTTAGCTTCTCAATCAAACACTGCGAATGAATTGTTGATTGATATGATAAAGAAGCTTTATGAGGATAGCAATGAGCCTATCCCGGAGGGTCTGAAGGAGATGCATCAAATTAAATTGACTACTCAAGTGAGGAAATACCTTAAATCAAAGAGGTACTTGATGTGGTTTGATGATGTTCAGAAAGAAGAATTTGCTGATGGGATTGAACATGCCTTGATTAAAAATAACACAGGAAGTAGAATCATTGTGACCACTAGAATGATGCATGTAGCTGAATATTTTAAGAAATCTTTTCATGTTCATGTTTACAAGCTACAACCTTTGCATCCAAACAAAGCATGGGAACTGTTTTGCATGAAGGCGTTTAGAGGGCCGTGTCCAACAGAACTAGAGGATATTTCCAATGATATTGTTAAAAAATGTGGAGGGCTGCCACTAGCAATTGTGGTCATTGGTGGTCTTTTGTCAACAAAAGCTAAAATCAAGTCTGAGTGGCGAAAGGTGAGTCAAAATCTAATGGAATTAGATGGCAATGTGCATTTCACTCGTCTAACAATGATTTTATCTCGGAGCTATGATGATCTTCCTTGTCATTTAAAACTATGCATGTTGTATTTTGGTATCTATCCGGAGCACTACATCATCAATTGTAAGAGACTTACTAGGCAATGGATAGCTGAAGGATTTGTTATGTGTGATGAGGGAAAAACTTTGGAGGAAGTTGCTGAAGAGTACTTGAAAGAGCTGATATATACAAGTTTGGTTCAAGTTTCTAGTGTTGGCTTTGATGGAAAAGTCAAAAGTTGTCGAGTCCATGATTTGTTGCATCATATAATCTTTAGAAAAATGAAAGATGAAAGTTTTTGCCATATAATGTATGAGGATCAAGAACAAGTCACAGTTGGAATTACCAGACGCTTTTCAATAGTAACTTTCTCACATAATGTGTTGAGAAACAATAATAACTCAGGAATTCGTGCTATCTTTGTTTTTGACAATAGAGAAATGTCTAAATATTTCATTGATAGTTTATCTGTCAAGTTCAAGTTTGTAAAAGTACTTGACTTTGAGCATTCTTTGTTGAATTATGTTCCTGAGAACTTGGGAAATCTTCTCAATCTAAAGTACTTGAATCTAAGTCATACAAAAGTTATGGTTCTTCCTAGATCTATTGGTAACCTACCGAACTTAGAAACATTGGATCTAAGGCAAACTCAAGTGGTTGAGTTACCAATGGAGATAAACAAGCTCACAAAGCTAAGGCTTCTTTCAGTTTATTATAAAAAATATGAAGGGCATTGTTCTATGTTGAACTGTACAACTGGGGCACAAATGCAAAAGGGTATTGGATGCTTGAAATCTTTGCAAAATCTTTATTTTTTGGAAGCAGGTTGCGGTGGAGTAGATCTTATACAAGAGCTCAAAAAGTTGAGTAAATTAAGGAAGTTAGGCATAAGGGGCGTGCGGGGAACATATGGAAATGCAATATGTACTGCAGTACAAGAGATGATCAACCTTGAATCTCTAAATATTACTGCTATAACTGAGGAAGAAATCCTTGACTTGGATTTTGTATCAGCTCCACCCTATCTTAGAGTGCTCAATTTGAAAGCTAGACTAACAAAGGTTCCTGATTGGATTCCAAAACTTGAATATATTGTGAAGCTAGTGCTTAGCTTTTGTAAATTTGAACATGATCCACTAGACTCTTTGAAGAATTTGCCAAATTTGATGAGGCTTATTTTGTGGGATGATGCATTTGCTGGTGAAAGTTTGCATTTTAAAGAAGGAGGGTTTCCAATGCTAAAGGAGTTAGACCTCACCAGATTAAATAGACTAAGTTCTGTATCTATAGATAGAGATGCTTTACTTGGTCTTGAACACTTTAGATGCAACAACATTCCTGAATTGAAGGTGTTACCCGAAGACCTTCAAAACTTGAAAAACCTTCAATTCCTTGGATTTGCTGATATGCCAGTTGAATTAGTTGATAGCATTGATCGAGAGAAAGACGGTGGATGCCATTGGATTATCAATCATATTCCCCTTGTACTAATTCGTGAGAAAGTAGGATCAAGTTTTCATGAATATGAGTGGCGCCACATTCCTACTCAACTCAATGTCTGAAATATAAAGGTACTCTTCCCTTTACATGAGTGTTTGCATCTTTCTTGATTTCAAGTAAAATTATACTGTAATGCAAGCAGAACTATCCGAAGAAAAGTAATATCATAGTACATTTTTATACATAATTATAATATTTAAGTTGATTGTGTAAAAAAATAAAAAATAACATCCCTCTGCATATTTCATCAATTTTAATTCAGCATTGAAAAATTAAGGTCACAAGACCACAATTAGCTTGTTATGTTATTTGTATCATACTTAATTTATATAGTTCCGTGTGTCTATTTGAACAGATACAGATTCTCCATGTTGCAGCTCTCAAAAAGACGCTCTTTGTATCTTCATTCCTTCTATGGTGTGTTTAAATTGTCCAATAAATTGTTTCCTTGAATTGAACTCATATACTACATAATCAAGGAATGTGTACTCTATTAATTTAAAATTTGGTTTTGACTTCCTTTTTCTGTTTTCTGTTATTTGTGGTGTAGATACTTTTTTACAAACAGTAGAATGGACATTTCTATGGATATTTCAATTTGCTATGAATGATTAAGTAAAACATAAACTTTTATAAACTTAAAATAGTACTGATATTTAACTTAAAATGTAAGCATATGCTGTTGCTAATAACATGGCTTACATTTAAAATTTCACGTTGGACCACTATGCTAGAGTTGCAGCATACCTGATATAGATGGAGGACTTTCAAATCATGGTGGTACATGATTGTCATCTGCACTTGTTCTATAGTAATAGCCAATTAACATCTTCTTGCGGTGTGTATTCCATTCTATAACTTGAGATAATTGGGAGCATCTATCATAACAATGGATACATATATAAGAAATTTGTATAGTAGAGTACGAAATTGTAAGCAGTTGAGAAAATAGTGATTAATCATTTTTGGTGAATGAGAATTACAAATTCTGAACAAACCAACTGATCATTATATACACTATGTGCATCTGAGAATTACTGTGATCCTTCAAAATCAATACTATGTGCATCATTCTCAAATTCATTATAATCCACATGCTCAAAGTTAATACTCAGATTAATATATAAATCGTTAACTTTTTCAATCAAAAGTGGCCCTCAATATGATTATAATACAGCAAGATGTGATCAAAAGTGAAGACTGCATCGAAGTCGTCCCTGACATTATACGATTCTTCCAAAGCAGGGTGCACAATCAACTCAAGACAGTAGCTTTCGATGACAGGAGCAGCATCTTTTCTACAGAATACATTGGACAGATCTGAACCCTGCATGAATGGAAACATACAGGGTGCACAATCAACTCAAGACAGATACTTCTTATTCTGTATCTAGAAAGAGTAATAAAACATAAATATAAGAATATCAAGTTAGTCCTTGAGACATACTAAGTTGACAACATATTACTTTCTCAATTCTCTTGGATAAACACAACTCCCTACAGCCCTTGTAGGGCCCTAATTACCAAATGAAATGAATGAGAAAGAAAAAAAACCAAGACATGGTAAGCATATTTGCAATAATCAATTGTTGTGAATGTGCCTTATAATATGCGGTTTTTTTTTTAGTAATTGTTGGAAAAATAAACAACAATAATCAATAAATATAATCGCAACAAATTAAATATGATTATAAAAGAAAGGAAATTTTGACTGAGGCGTGTAAAAACACTGAGAGTATTTCGCCACCACATGTAAGTTATTTGATGCGGTAGGTCTCACATCATAGTTAAGATATATAAAGCCTAATAAAAGTTTATAAAGAGAAATATTTTTCACCGTTTGAAAAATCACGATGCTTTTACCACTGTTTGAAAATTGGAAATAGTTTCCACATGTGAAGATCAATGAAATTCAAACCAATTCATTGTAGAAGAAGTTGTATTTGAATCTGTGAATGCTGGTCTGAGGAGACGAAGAGAGAGTGGTGTTGTTGGTGTTTGTGAAAATTAGTGATATCGATTCTCACTTTCTTTGCAGTTAAGAAGCTCACAAGAAATGAAAGGGTTTGAGAGGAACCCAAAAATCGATGTGTCAATTTCGAAGAGCTCTAACGCGGGAACATATGGAATAATAGGAGAGATAACATTTAAACAAAAAAAAATATCATTTTTGTAAATATTAAATATGTTTTTCGTCCATGTAAAATTGTCAACTTTCATCCACAAAAAATTTATATTTTGTAGTTCCTATAAAAAAATCGGCTAAAACTATTTTTTTTTCTTTTTTAGATATATGGAATGACAATAGTCGTTAGAAAGTCAAACGTATAAGAGGAGGAGGTGAGGTTCGAACTCTGGTCACGACGATCGGTCTGCCCCACCTAATTTCTCTTTTGGTTGCGGGTGCATACCATTAATGCATATTCAATATCAGGAAATTGGACGGAACATTTCTCAGCAGTCTTTACTGAACCTCTCAATGAAGTTAGCAGCCGATTCATCTACTTGTTTTCTGAAATTCATTAGATTGATTGTCGTTACTTATGGTTAAGGACAATAAAACATATCGCATAAACAACTTTCTATGTCTGTCCACGTTTGAATTAAATTTGGTCGAAGGGAAGAGTACCATGAGAAGATTGTTCCTATTAACGATAAAGGAAACAAGTCCAACTCATGGAACTCGTTTTCGTTCCCCTCACCGAACTAGGCAATGAATATAATGATATGATCCATTGTCAATTCATAACCTATGTGGAGGCATCAATCTATCCATCTATTTTGGATATGACTTCCTATACACAAGCATATCCATGGGTTTCAGTTGTATCTCAAACTACCTCTTGATTTTATCGACTATGAATTCAGGATCCAACAATTATTGTCTTATAGGTCTAACACCGGCATAACTCCCCGCTAACTGAGGTATCTTCAAATCCATCGGGGATGGTGCAAATACATCAGGTTGTGGCATGTATATGTTATAAGATTAGCTAAGGCATGTGGAAAACTTGTCCATGGCTGCTGCATCAGATAGTCTTGACCTGGACGTGTATTTCTAGCTAATGGATCACATGTGTATCCTCTAGCGTAAGGCATGTTGCTCGCCTACATTGACTTTCTTGTTGTTGAAGATGACAATTGCTTCATACTATTTAGACTTTTTCCAGACTCCAGGTGCATACATCAAACGTAATCCTAATCTGGGAAAATGAATTTTTCAGAGGTAAAGGTTGTATTGTCCCACCGAGCGTGTCAATTTTGTTGATGGAAGCTAAATTTATTCGAGGTTGGCCGAGATTCCTCAGTTGTGATTCCCTTGCTTTAAGCGATAATTAGCACTGAGGGATGAACTTTGACCCCATATGTGGGTTTTCTAACTACTCTAGTCAACCGTTAGGTATGACTATTTTTGTGTTTTTTGAGATACACTAAGAAATTGATAAAAAAAAAGTAAAAAGATAAAGGGATAAATTGCAAAAATAAGCATGCTTGATTGATTTAATGGTTTAATTACAATCTATGAGCATAATATTTATAGTGTCAAATGATGTGGCCTATAATGCGTAACCCTTATTCAAATAATTTTTTGCATGTGTGTGATAACTCCCATTTAAGGATCGTGGCGCCCCATGTTCGACTTCTTCTCCTCTCCTCGGCATGATCCGTTGACATAGTTTCTTTATGCACAACTCCACTATTGATCGTGTCTGGTCTCTCATTCCTCATACGGGTTATTGGCGTTAAGGGACAGCAAATCATGGGTTATGCGTCATTGTCTAGTCCCACTATAACTTTGACTCAGTTATGAGTTAGTGACCTTGAGAAAGAATCAGCTCCCTCGTTCGGTCATCCCAACACTAGTCAGCCTCTATACCCAACACGAGTAAACTTTTTCAATTTAAAAAGAGACCAAATTGTCCATTTTAAGTGATAGGTTAGCCTCGTGACTTAATATGCCTAAACTTTTTCATAAAAAAAGAGAGACCAAATTGTCCTTTTTAAGTGATATCATCATAAACAAATCAATTTTCTCGCAGCGATTTAGATAGAGACTAAATTGTTCAGATTTATTTTTCTAATGAACTAAAAACTTTTTTTAGAGACTTAAATGAGTCTTCATTCTATCAATTTTGAAACTAAAAACTTGAACAGTGGCGGAGCCACGTGTGGACAGGGTATGGCCATGGCCTACCCATTAATTTTGTGAAACTACTATAATACCCTTGGGTTAATATTAATATTACAAACATGCCATTATCCCACTTTCCCAATTGCCACTCTCATTGCTCTGTTTTTTTTTCCAGAACCAGCATAAGCGCTTCTTCTCCCTTTCTCCCTCGCGAACTACAAACCAGTCACCCTCACCCACCGGCAATCAGGCCGCGACCGGCCGGCGAACTCTCCGTTGAACTCAAAGCCTCCATCTCCTCTCTCTGTATCAAAGCCTCCATCTTATGACGGCCAACCCAAACTTTTCTGTCCGGCTCAGCCACTGAACTTGAAAGCATTGTCTTAGACCATCTTCAATGGAGGGGGGTCTCAAATTTTAAGACTTGGTACCTACTAGATAGGTGAGAAATCTTTTTGATGTCCTATGAGATATAAGGTCTCAAAGATGCACTTCAATCTTAAGTGGGACCCACAATAGTTTCTATTAAACTATTCGCTCTTGCAATGTATTCTTGGAGTTAAGATCCTCTTTATTTAGGATCTTCTCCCTTTAATTTGGAGAGATAAAGACACAATAAAAGTTGAAAATAATTAATTATGGTAGATCTCATTTAATGATGAGATCCACCACATATTTTTTTTGTGTCTATCTCTTTCCTAATGTCAATCTCCTTTTATTTTTATAAATGGAAAGGATCCTTACGCATACTCTTGGTTGCATTAATTATTCTTATTAAATTATTGTTGGAATGTAACAATGAAGAGTTATTGGTGGTACCGATTTAGAACTTTTGTTAGAGATGCTGAATTGCAGTTATTGAATGCTTATTATGTACTGTTATTTAAAAAAATTATAAATAAGTGATGTACACGTGAAACTTATTTAAATACCAAAATATGAATGCTTCTATTGTGAAAGCTCATGGCCGCAGTGGAGCAACTACTGAGTGAATAGAACTACCACGACAATACACATGATTTCTCTAACATGTGAATCACACCGTTAAGAGAACAACTTTTTTTTTAATAAAAAGGAGAACTACCTTGACAATACTAAGGTTTCTTTATCGGCGGACAACCTGAAAAATGAATCTGAACCATTCATTGGTGAGGGTGTACAATACATATGTGGCATGTTAGCATCATCCTTGTCCCTCTCTTCTCCAACCACCATCATAATTATATTGATTTCAAGTTAAAATCATATACACATAATAGATTTAAACTCATATTTTACTCAATCCGTCGTTTTAATTTTTATAAATTCAGTATTTCATTTTTAAAAAATAAATTCAACATTAAATATGCTAAAATAACAAAATTGACAAATGTGTACTTATACACACATAAAAACTTTGAATTTGGTTCAAAAGAGTGAGTGCTAGAGAGAATGTTTTAAAAAGAGTGTTGCTATCATTACTCTATGGGTTAAATATATTTAGGTTAAATATGTTTTTGTCCTTATACATATTTCAATTTTTTCGTTTTAGTCTCTCAAAAAAAAAATTCTTCGATTTTTAGCCTCTCAAAGATTTTTCATCACCACTTTTGATCTTTGTTTTTAAGTCTACTCATGTGTATGATTCAAAATTTCGAATTTTTTTCACAACTATGTTTAGAATATTATAAGAATCGCTTTAAAATTAGTTTTTATGTTTTTGACGCTTAAAAATTTATATTTAATTCATATTTTGTTAAAAAAATCTATTTTTGTTGGGAGATATTCTTATAATATTCTAAAGTATATTTATGTAAAAATTCATTCAAATACTTGAAGGGTACACATGACTTGATTGAAAAGCAGTTACCAAAAATGTACGGAAAACTTTTGGGGAACTAAAAGTCGAAGAATTTTTTAGGGGGGCTAAAATGAAAAGTTAGAATATTTATAGGGACTAAGAACATATTTAACCTTATAATTAATTTCATGTAAAATAATTCTAATCTCTTTTAAAGAACTTTATATGATGTGCTAAACGTGCTTAAAAAATTATTAAAAAGTTTAAAGATAGATAAACAAATTTGAGTTTTTTTTATTAAGTAACCTAGTTGTTAGATTCAAGTGTGAAGAAGTCAGGAATTCAAGGGTGGAACCCTGACCCCTGCAAATAAATATCATTGATAACTACGAGTCTTCAAAGCTCCACCAGGATGGTTGTTGCAGACAAAGAAGAAGAAGAAAATGGCGACAGTACCAGGGCCACTCATATGGGAGATCGTGGAAAAGAACAACTCTTTCTTGGTGAAGGAGTTTGGAAACAACACATAGAGTGTTCAATTCAGCAGAGAGAGTAACAATCTCTACAATGTTAACTCCTACAAGTTCTCCGGTCTGGCAAACAAGAAAACTGTGACCATTCAGCCTGCTGGTAAAGATCAGTCGGTGTTGTTGGCTACAACAAAGCCAAGGAAGCAGAACAAGCCTTCTGCTTTGTCTCACAAATCTATCATGAAGAAGGAGTTCTGCAGGATGGCAAAGGCTGTTCAAAATAAGGTGGCAGATAATTACTACATGCCTGATCTGAGGAAGGTAGCTCTTGCAAGGTTGAGTGCAGTTCATAGAAGCCTCAAAGTTGCCAAGTACGGTGTCAAGAAGAGGAACAGACATTGCCGTCTTGTTGTTGGTTTTCTCAGCTTCCCTCTCAGATTAGGCAAGACTTCTCTAGAAATAGGTTAGGTCTACCTAATTATAGGTTCTGTTAACTCCTTGCGGGATTTGTTTTTTTGTCCACCTCACTTTTCTTGTATCTCTTTTTTCTTTATCAATATATTATGGGGTTGTAGCAGCTGCTACAACTTCCTTTATCCTTTAAAAAAAGCTCCACCAGGTATAATCTCTTCTATCAAGTCTTTATTGATTAAATTTTTTTGGGGTGGGAGTGAGGATCATAGGAAAATTTCTTGGATTGGTTGGAAACATATTTATTCTCGTAAGGAGTATGGAGGTTTGGGGGTTAGGTGATAAGTGGCAAAATATGAATAAATCCATGTCTTTTATAATGCCTTTTAATTACTTGTTGTGCAAGTTATCTTAGGAAAAGCATGGAATTTATGAATAAATGCCAATTATTCTTTGTACATCTCATTCTTCCCCATTTGTGTAGGAAAAAGCAAGCCAGGACCTGAAATCATAAAGAATTATTGAAGAGAAGCATGGAGACAATCGCCTAGCGATCCTAGGGCGACTGCTGAGCGAAGTCAGGCAGAGAATTATCGCCTAGCGATATTGTGGCGACTGCTGAGCGAAGTGAGGCAGAGAATTTTCGCCTAGCGATCCTACAGCGAAAGGTTGGCGAAGTGAGGCAGGGATTTTCTGGAACAGGGGAAGGTTGTTTCGCCCAGCGATATTTGGATTGCTCAGCGAAATCATCAAGGCGGTCTAAATGCTGACGATGACGTGGCAGATCTCTATTGGCTGTTTTGATTTGGTCGCTGAGCGATGATACGTATCGCTGAGCGAAATTGTATTTATCAGTTTAGTATTTAAGCTTTTTACAGCTTTTAGGTTAAAAACTTAGTATTGTATTGCTTACATTTTTACACGAAATTTAAGAGTTTATTCCTAAGAGAGAGAGATTAGGCATAGAAGGAGAAAAACTTCAAATAGCAAATTGATTTGGATTGAAGAAGACATTGAGAAGCTTTGAGACATCAAGCTCTACTATATCTTCATCTTCCTTTCTTATTTTGCAACAGTTGTCATGACAATGATCAACTAATCTCCTTTGTTGGGATTAATAGGTAATCAATCATTCCAAGTTGTAAACTTTTGGTTATTAAATATATGATTCTAGCATTTTTATATACCATTGAATTTCTTCTTGCTTTTCAATCTTATGTTTGATTTAAATGTTGTTGAAAAAGACTTTTGAATCTAGGTTTAGAATGATTTTCTATCAAGATAAGAAATTCTAGAAATGGGATTTGGTTTTGATAATTACATTAAAGTATTGGATCGTAAAGCTTTTGAATCGTTTAATAGATTGAGAAATCATCGATTAAATGATACAATCGATCTCACGACGTCATTTGGGAAATCAGTGATGTTGTTGAGCAATACGTAATAATGTCATATATAAGAAAAAGCTAGAATCCGTATTTATGATCAATAGGATATAAACGATGTTTGATTGATGAAAGTTAATCCTAACACCTTCTATGTCCTATTACTCTACTATTTATTTATTATGTTTTTAAAATGATGAGTAGTGTAGTATAAAACAAATGGTTAAACCCTAACTTAAGACGATAATCAACGTTGAACGGTTTATGATATCACATTAATCCCTGTGGAACGATATAAAAACGATACTTACTTTTGTACATTAACAAAATGGCGCCGTTGCCGGGGATTAAAGTTATGATATTATAATCATTGCAACTTTAATTATGGTTTTAAGCAATTTTGCACAAAATTCTTTTATGTATATAACTAATATTCCTTATCCATCTTGTTTGCTAATCCTTTGTGGTCAGATTGTTGATATCGTTTATGCGAGGTCAAGTATCAGAGGACCAACTTCTTTTTGATTCCGAGATAGAGAGAACAGCTCGTCGAAACAATAGCAAGAATCAGAGAAAGAAGCAACAAGCGAAGAAAAGGCAACAAGAGGATAGTTCTGTTTCTAGTCATTCATCTAGTCCAAGCCAAGAGTTACAAATGGCTGCAGCAGGAGATGGTTCAGGAGGTTCAGGTGGTCGTGGGATGCCGTGTAATAATAGTCCACGCCGTTTCGCACAATTGGGGAAAACGCCGCGGACTGCCAAGCAAACCGAGATGAAGACGGGGATCTTACAAATTCTTTATGCTAATCCCTTCTCAGGATTGGACCATGAAGACCCGTACCAACATCTCACAAAATTTTACGAGATTGCGGGAACCCTTGGTGAGACGGAGAATAACGAGGAGGCTATGTGGATGAGAATGTTTCCTCATTCATTGATTGGTAAAGCTAAGGAGTGGTACTTGGACCAGCCACCGACAGTAATGACGAATTGGAACACGCTTGAGGAGAAATTCCTTGAGAGGTTCTTCCCTCAGAATCGTTTTATGGAGGCGAAGACAACTATTGCTGTGTTCTCACAAGGTACAAGTGAGACATTATGTGAAGCCTGGGAGCGTTTCAAGTCAATGCTCAGAAGATGTCCTAATCACGGATTCGATGAATTAACACAAATTCATCTATTCCGGAATGGGATGCAACAACAATCCAAGCTAATGCTTGACGCTGCTGCTGGTGGTTCTTTGATGGCCAAGAGCGCCGAGGATGCTGTTGCTATTATAGAGAGAATGGCGTTGAATGATCACCAAGCTCATCATAACCGAAGCCAAAGCCAAAGGAAGGCGGGAATCCTAGATTTGGGAACAAACGATGCAATCCTTGCGCAGAATAAATTGCTCACGCAACAAGTGGAAGAGTTGACAAAGAAAATGGCCAACCTTCCTCAACAAATGAAGGACATCCAGAACGAACAAAGAAGACAACACCAAGTCGCATCTTGCGAGCTTTGTTCGGGAGACCACCCAACCGGATTTTGTCCGCCCCCTACAGAAGAGGTAAGCTATGTTGGTAATCAACCAAGGCCTCAACAGTTTCAAAACCAATTCCAAAGCCATCCAAACAACTTCCCAAGAGGGAATAATCCGAATTATGGCCAAGGGTGGAGAGCAGAAGCTGGGCAGTATAACCGACAACCTTACCAAAATTATAACCAATATCAACCTCCACAACAAAACCGCAACCAATCCACCGATGAAACCCTCAATCAATTCATGCAGATGTCAATGGCCAACCAGAAGAACACTGATGCGTCCATCAAAAATCTGGAGACGCAAGTGGGCCAGTTGGCACAACAACTTTCTCAAGCTACTCAACAAGGCGGAACCTTTACCGCCAACACACAAACCAACCCAAAGGATCATGCTTCATCATCGAAATGACAATTAAGTCATTTTGATGAGGAAGTCCTTGCATTAAGAGACAACGAAAATTGCAAGGCAATTGCTACAAGGAGCGGGAAGGTAATTGGCCAAGGTATAGGGGACAATCTTGAAGTAGAGAGAAGGGTTGTTGAGAATGAGGTGAAGGAGAAGGATGATGATGAAGGACGTGAGGAAGAAACGGGAGATGTACATATAGAGGAAGAAGTAGAAAAAAATAATAAGGATGTAGTTGAAAATGAGAACATAGTGTGGAAGAAGGATGTGGTGAAGGAGAAGGGCAAGAAGCAAGAAGTAGTGAAGAATGCACCAACACCACACCTACCTTACCCAACTACACCAGCCAAAAAAGAGAAAGAGAGGCAGTTTGCTAGGTTCCTTGAAGTATTCAAAAGGTTACAAATCAACATACCGTTCTCGGAAGCCCTAGAGCAAATGCCGACCTATGCCAAGTTCATGAAAGAAATTCTCTCCAAGAAGCGGAGGTTTAATGAAGAAGAAACAATTCTGCTAGACGCGAATTGTAGTGAAATCATCCAGAATACATTGTCAAGAAAGAAAAGAGATCCGGGCAAAGTTACATTGCTCGTATCCATTGGCAATGTTGATGTCGGCAAGGCACTCATTGATTTGGGTTCAAGCATCAACCTAATCCCACTATCCGTTGTCAAAAGGATAGGTGATATAGTTGTGAAGAGAACCAACTTAACCTTGCAATTGGCCGACAAATCCTACACTCGTCCATTGGGAATTGCTGAAGACGTGTTGGTGAAAGTCGACAAGTTCTTGTTCCCCGTCGACTTTGTAGTGATGGACATACCGGAGGATGATGATGTGCCACTACTTCTTGGGAGAACTTTCATGCAAACGGCACGAATGATGATTGATCTTGACGGAGGCTTAATGAAAGTCCGTGTGGACGATGAAGAAGTCAATTTCAACATCCACGAAGCAATGAAGTTTCCTAGTGATAAAGCTGTGTGCTTCAAGATGGATGCAACGGAAGAATTGATAGTTGATACGAGAAACCAGTTGCATGACTTGACACATCTTGAGAGGGTTTTGACAAACGCACTAAGTATCCTAGGAGAAGAAGATGAGCTAGAGCTTGAAGAGTGTTTGAAGGAGCTCGATTCGTTGAAGGAAATTCCTCCTCATAAAGCCAAAATCGAGGAATTGACGAATGAAGCTAAAGTAGAAGAAGTGAAGCCGGAGATGAATATCTTGCCCTCACATTTGAAGTATGTGTTTCTTGATCAAGAGGGTACCAAACCGGTAATCATTAGTAGCTCCTTGTCAAACCATGAAGAAACAAAATTGGTCGAAGTTTTAAAGTCCAACAAGGAAGCAATAGGTTGGACACTATCCGACTTAAAAGGGATAAGTCCTTCCTATTGCATGCATAAGATCATGATGGAAGAGGATTATAAGCCGGTAGCACAACCTCAAAGACGGCTGAACCCAAACATGAAGGAAGTGGTCCGGAAAGAAGTAGTGAAGCTACTTGAAGCCGGCATGATATATCCGATCTCGGATAGCACTTGGGTTAGTCCGGTTCAAGTTGTCCCTAAGAAGGGAGGTATGACGGTTATCACGAATGAGAAGAATGAGCTCATACCGACGAGAACCGTGACCGATTGGAGGATGTGTATCGACTACCGGAGGTTGAACAAAGCAACTAGAAAGGATCATTTTCCTCTACCATTTATGGATCAAATGCTAGAGAGGCTGTCAGGACAAGCTTTTTACTGTTTCCTTGACGGGTATTCGGGTTACAATCAGATATCGGTGAATCCAGACGATCACGAGAAGACTGCATTCACATGTCCTTTTGGGGTATTTGCATATCGACGCATGCCGTTCGGTTTATGTAACGCTCCAGCAACATTTCAACGATGCATGCAAGCCATCTTTGCAGACTTGATAGAGAAAAGCATTGAAGTGTTCATGGACGACTTCTCAGTTTTCGGGTCATCATTTGATTTATGCTTGAAGAATCTGGACACGGTACTGAAACGGTGCAAGGAAACCAACTTGGTGCTCAATTGGGAGAAGTGTCACTTCATGGTAACCGAGGGAATAGTCCTTGGTCACAAGATCTCCTCCAAGGGTATTGAAGTTGATAAAGCTAAGATCGACGTGATAGGAAAACTTCCACCACCAGTCAATGTCAAAGGAATCCGAAGTTTCCTAGGCCATGCCGGGTTCTATCGGAGATTCATCAAAGACTTCTCAAAAATTGCCAAGCCATTGAGCAATTTGCTCAACAAAGATAAGTCTTTTGATTTTGATATTGATTGTTTAAATGCTTTTAATAGTTTAAAGGATAGCTTAACATCCGCACCCATAATCACCGCACCAAACTGGACATACGATTTTGAACTTATGTGCGATGCTAGTGATTATGCGGTAGGCGCGGTGTTAGGTCAACGCAAAAACAAAATTTTTCATGCTATACACTATGCAAGTAAAGTTTTAAATGACGCACAAGTCAATTATGCTACCACTGAAAAAGAATTACTTGCCATAGTGTTCGCATTAGAAAAATTTCGTTCGTATCTCATTGGTTCAAAAATTGTTATCTGGACTGACCATGCAGCTATCAAGTACTTAATCACCAAACCCGACTCAAAGCCGAGACTCATCCGTTGGATGTTGCTACTCCAAGAGTTTGATTTGGAGATTAAGGACAAGAAGGGGACTGAGAACCTAGTAGCTGACCATCTGTCAAGATTGGTGAACAATGAGATAACGAAGAATGAGATGGACATCCTTGAAGAGTTCCCGGATGAAAAGTTGCTTATGGTGCAAGAAAGACCATGGTTCGCTGACATGGCCAATTACAAAGCAACGGGTTTCATACCGGAGGATTACACATGGCAAATGAAGAAGAGGTTGTTGAGAGACGCCACTCAATTCATTTGGGATGACCCGTACTTATTCAAGATTGGAGCAGACCACTTATTAAGAAGATGTGTTGCACGAGAAGAAGCCAAGGACATCATGTGGCACTGTCACAACTCGCCATATGGTGGTCACTACAGTGGATAAAGAACTGGAGCAAAAAGTTCTTCAAGCTGGCTTTTATTGGCCCACCTTGTTCAAAGACGCATACGAACATGTGAAAGAATGCGAGAGTTGCCAGAAAACCGGAGGGATTTCAAAGAGGAATGAAATGCCTCTACAAAGTATCCTTGAAGTCGAAGTCTTCGACTGTTGGGGTATTGACTTTGTAGGGCCATTTCCATCCTCTTTGAACAACGAGTATATTCTGGTGGCTGTTGACTATGTGTCAAAGTGGGTAGAGGCAATAGCATCTCAGAAAGCCGATAGCAAGACGGTGGTCAAGTTTCTGAAAAGAAACATCTTTTCCCGATTTGGAACTCCAAGAGTGCTAATAAGTGATGGAGGTTCTCACTTCTGCAATCAACAGTTAGCAAAAGCACTTGAGCACTATGGGGTAAAGCACAAGGTAGCTTCACCATACCATCCACAGACCAACGGTCAAGCCGAGGTATCCAACCGTGAAATCAAACGGATACTCGAGAAGACCGTGTCATCTTCAAGGAAGGATTGGGCGATGAAACTGGACGAAGCGTTGTGGGCCTATAGGACCGCATACAAAGCTCCTACGGGTTTCACACCATTCCAGTTGGTGTATGGGAAAGCATGCCACTTGCCGGTCGAGTTGGAGCACAAAGCGTTTTGGGCGCTCAAGTTTTTGAACTTTGATCAAGAGCAAGCTGGGGAGAAGAGAAAGCTTCAGATGCATGAGTTAGAAGAAATGTGTGACCAAGCCTATCAGTCAAGCAAGCTTTATAAGGAAAAGGTCAAACGGTATCATGACAAGAAGATCATGAAGAGGGAATTCAGGCCTGGTCAAATGGTGTTGCTGTTCAATGCAAGGCTACGACTATTTCCGGGTAAATTGAAGTCCAAGTGGTCCGGTCCGTTCATGATCAAGGAAGTAAAACCTTATGGAGTTGTGGAACTAGAGGATCCTATCACTAAGTCAACATGGACAGTGAATGGACAGAGGCTGAAGCCATATTTTGGAGGTGAAGTTGTTCGGCACACGACGACAATTTCTCTCATCGATTCTTATGCATAAGCGAATCAGGCGTCGATCTAATGACGTTAAACAAGAGCTTGTTGGGAGGCACCCCAATTTTGTAAGTATTTTACTGCTTTGCATTTTAGTTTAGGTCACTTTTCATTCAAAATCAGAAACCAGTCCAGAATTCAGAACTGAAAAATTTTACCTGTCATGGATCGCTGAGCGAATAATATGTTCGCTAAGCGACATTTATAGGTCAGTTTGACCAGTTTGACCAAAGTATTTTCGCTTAGCGATGAAACTTTCGCTCAGCGAAAATACGAAGACAGACAGTCCCTGTTTCCAAAGCCAGTCAACCCTCTCTCCACCATTATTACACCCTAACCGTTCCCCAACCACCCCAGTAAACCAAAAACACGTTTTGGCTTTCATTCTTTCATTTCTTTTCCTAAAAAAAAACAAAACCTTACACAACCTTTCAAATTCCTCTAACAAATTTCAACCCAAAAGCAAATCCAAGCCAGATTAAGTAAGCACTGCATTTCATCTCTGCATATCACTCTTAATCAACAGGTTTGATCTATATTCTTGCTTTCTTTTAATTTTTCGAATTTGGGTTAAATGTTGGATTTGATTGATTAGGTTGCTGTTGTTATGATTTTTAGTGTTTAGAATGCTGGTTAGGGAAGAAATTAGTTTAGGTTAGATATGAACTAAAATAACAACAGCTTGCCATGCAAAAATCATGATTTTGATTCACTTTTTGAAAACAAAACCCTTTTGTGTAAATGTGAAATAAATTAGGGTTTATGATGTTTTGCATGCCATGGTTGTTATTGTAATTCATTTCTGAGATTACTGGGTGTGTTGTTTAGGATTAGAGGTAGTTCAGAGAGATTTTCACAAAAATTTTTCAATTTCTGCGTATTTTCGCTTAGCGAAAGTATGATCGCCTAGGCGAAAGTTCATCTGGAAAACCCAGAAATGATGAACATTTTCGCCTAGCGATTGTTTTGATCGCTCAGCGATTTTCTCCAGAAAATTTTTAAATTTTATATTTTTGTGCTGAGTTTTTCAATTTGATTTTATACTAACCTCTATCCATATATTTGTTCTGTGTGTTTTGCTTGTTTATTTTGCAGCATGGCACCTAAAACCAAAGCAACCGGAAGCAAAAGGAAAGCGGGAGAAACGTCTTCTCGAGCATCCGCTCCATTCGATGCAAGTCGCTTCCGGAGCGCACACCACGCAGCAAGGTACCAGGAGCTGCTCAAGAGGAAGTTTTTGCATGAGAAACAGTTCATCATCAATCCTCAAGGGAAATACACAGGAATTTTGGGGATTTTTGAGAGTCGGAAGTGGGAGACATTGGTTAGTCCTCCGACAAATATCAATGCCGATATTGTGAGGGAGTTCTACGCGAACGCAATACCGGATGACCCTGAGGACCCATTTGAATTCCAAACCTTTGTCCGTGGCCATGTCGTGAAGTTTCACCGCCCAGCCATCAATGCTTACCTGGGAAACCCTCTGACTCCTGTGGAATCTGAATACTTGTGTGAGTACCACACTCAGCAAGCTCGTGGAAACTGGGACCACGAAGAGATTAAGAAAGCTATCTTTAAGGAGGGTAAGGACTATGATCTGAATGCAGCTGGGAGGCCTTTTAGGGCATTGAAGCAGGACATGACAATGCCAGCTCAGGTGATTCTAAACCTAATCTTACACAATATCCGTCCCAAAAGCCATATGTCCTCAACCACTTTGGATGTCACCCCCCTCATTTACTGTATCCTTGCTGGGAAGAAAGTGGACGTTGCCAGGATCATTGCAAAGGAGCTTAAAACAGTTGCAATGAGTGGCATAACCACTGCTAAGTGTCCACTTGCCTTCCCCGGACTGATTATGGGCCTGTGCCAGTCAGCACGCATTGTCCTCCCACCACAAATCCACGAGCAGATAGTAAATCCGGTGGATGATGCTTATATTGCCCGACACAATGAGGGGAGGCAAGTCAGAAGAACCTCCCACCAAACACAAGATCAGCCTGAATCTTCACAAGCACAGGAGCAGCAGCCTCCACAGCCACAGCAGCCTCAGATTCACCAGTGGGATCCTAGGTATCAGAGTTACACTTGGGATGCTATGGAGGAACACTACAGAGGTCAGCTGGGTATCCAGGAGTCGCTCTACCGTATGCAGCAGCATTGGGGTGCTCCATCAGACTCTGCTCAGCAGGTTATGACTCCGGATCAGTACCGTTCCTATGTGAATTACCCTGGGGACAGGCCATTCTATTACGGAGGGGGCAGTGGAGCTGCAGGTGCTGATGGTGCTGATGATGATGTTGTAGCAGCTGAGGGTTCAGATGAGGAGACGGCGAGTGATGAGGAGATGGAGGATTGAAGTGGGAGCAAGAAAAGGACTTGAAAGCACGCACATACAGTGATATATTCCATTTAAAGCTTTCAGTCATTTATTTTTTTTTGGATTGTCTGAACAATACCATGGCTTGTATAACTGAATTTCCGTACTTTGTTTCTGTATTTTGTTTTGTACTTTGCTTCTGTACTTTTAATTCCGTATTTGAATTCTGTACTTTGAATTTTATGTACTTTTAGTACAATTTGCTTAAGTTTATGCTTTATTTCAATTTTGTGTGTTGTGTTTATTTATTTAGTATCATGTTTTAGTTAGTTTAGTTTAATTTTCAATTGTGTGAACCTTGTTCAAATACTCAATGCTAAATGCTTGAACTAAGCCAAAGCTGTGAGCAAAAGATCAGGTGAGTGATAATGATTTAAAGTTAGTGATAAAGCGCGCAGCTAAGGTACTCGTTTCTTGTTTTTCTAGGTATATACTTGATTGTGAAATGAGTCCTTTGCACACAATTTTTATGTTACTCAGTTTTAAGTAAGCACATATTTACGTTTGAACCAATATAGAACTAGCCAAAATGTGAGGAATCCTCAACCATTGTATATATATGCAGGAGACCAATATCATGTTTAACTCAGTTATTTTATGTTAAATCTGTTGTTGTTTTAATTTGTATAAAAGCATTGAAGTGATCAAGGCAATTTTTTGAAATTGAGTGAAATACTTGACCAAATAAACCTACCCTGTGAGATGTGTGAGTATCTGTTAACCCATCTGAGCCTATTTGAATCAGAATCGTTAACTGTGGACTGTCAATTTTAATAAGCTCATCTGCTTATTTAAATTGCCGGAGTTTGTAAAAAAAAATTCAGTTCATAGTTAACTCTTTATTAAATTCTGATAGTTGATTTCTTTTGAACCCTTATCCATCGTTTTTATTGACCTTTGCCATAACGATAAAGGAACATTCGATTAGGGTATCATTGAAATAAGTTGGGGAGAAAGGGAGGTTATATTTAAGTCAATGTAAGGGTGAATGATGATATTTGATCTTGACAACAAGAAAAGAAAAAGAAAAGAAAGAAAAAAGAAAGAAAAGCAAACCAAGAAAAAGAAAAGAGAAAAAATGAAAAGGTTTGCAATAATTCAAAGAAAACAAGTTGTCAAGATCAATCAAGAATAGTAAAGTATGAAATTCACCAAGTGTTGTATTGGAAAAAGAAGGAAGTGTACTTAGATTGAATGTTCCTTTTGCTTGGCCATTTGAATTCAAATATCCCACATATGACAATTCTTTTGTAACCTAGCCCAATTACAACCCTTAAAGACCTTTTGATCAATGCCTTTTATGCTTTTGGAAATGATAATTAGATGGACACATAATTTAATTGGAATGTTATCATGTTTGTTGGATGAGTGTTCATAACCCTTACAAATGATTTCAACATGTTCATCTACTTTTATATAGAAGTGTGTTAGGTTGGTTCAAATTTAAATATTTTGTTTGCCAAGAATTGTGAGATATAAACTTTGTGCTTAGGACTATGTCACATTCATGGTATGTATTCAGTGGAATGAGAAACTTTACTATTGCTCGCGCTATCACAGTTGAATCATTCACCTGAAAATCTTTTCTTCCATTTTTTAAATTTTTGCCTCATGCTTAACTTTGTCCAAAGCCTTGTTTTTCCAATTATTTTGAATCTTTTGTTTGAGGACAAACAAAGAACTAAGTTGGGGAGTATTTGATAAGTGGCAAAATATGAATAAATCCATGTCTTTTATAATGCCTTTTAATTACTTGTTGTGCAAGTTATCTTAGGAAAAGCATGGAATTTATGAATAAATGCCAATTATTCTTTGTACATCTCATTCTTCCCCATTTGTGTAGGAAAAAGCAAGCCAGGACCTGAAATCATAAAGAATTATTGAAGAGAAGCATGGAGACAATCGCCTAGCGATCCTAGGGCGACTGCTGAGCGAAGTCAGGCAGAGAATTATCGCCTAGCGATATTGTGGCGACTGCTGAGCGAAGTGAGGCAGAGAATTTTCGCCTAGCGATCCTACAGCGAAAGGTTGGCGAAGTGAGGCAGGGATTTTCTGGAACAGGGGAAGGTTGTTTCGCCCAGCGATATTTGGATCGCTCAGCGAAATCATCAAGGCGGTCTAAATGCTGACGATGACGTGGCAGATCTCTATTGGCTGTTTTGATTTGGTCGCTGAGCGATGATACGTATCGCTGAGCGAAATTGTATTTATCAGTTTAGTATTTAAGCTTTTTACAGCTTTTAGGTTAAAAACTTAGTATTGTATTGCTTACATTTTTACACGAAATTTAAGAGTTTATTCCTAAGAGAGAGAGATTAGGCATAGAAGGAGAAAAACTTCAAATAGCAAATTGATTTGGATTGAAGAAGACATTGAGAAGCTTTGAGACATCAAGCTCTACTATATCTTCATCTTCCTTTCTTATTTTGCAACAGTTGTCATGACAATGATCAACTAATCTCCTTTGTTGGGATTAATAGGTAATCAATCATTCCAAGTTGTAAACTTTTGGTTATTAAATATATGATTCTAGCATTTTTATATACCATTGAATTTCTTCTTGCTTTTCAATCTTATGTTTGATTTAAATGTTGTTGAAAAAGACTTTTGAATCTAGGTTTAGAATGATTTTCTATCAAGATAAGAAATTCTAGAAATGGGATTTGGTTTTGATAATTACATTAAAGTATTGGATCGTAAAGCTTTTGAATCGTTTAATAGATTGAGAAATCATCGATTAAACGATACAATCGATCTCACGACGTCATTTGGGAAATCAGTGATGTTGTTGAGCAATACGTAATAATGTCATATATAAGAAAAAGCTAGAATCCGTATTTATGATCAATAGGATATAAACGATGTTTGATTGATGAAAGTTAATCCTAACACCTTCTATGTCCTATTACTCTACTATTTATTTATTATGTTTTTAAAATGATGAGTAGTGTAGTATAAAACAAATGGTTAAACCCTAACTTAAGACGATAATCAACGTTGAACGGTTTATGATATCACATTAATCCCTGTGGAACGATATAAAAACGATACTTACTTTTGTACATTAACATTAGGCATGTGAGGAAGTTTAATATTGCTTTGTTGGGCAAATGGTGCTGGAGGTTGTTAGTTGATAGAGGAGGTTTGTAGTATAGGGTGTTGGTAGCTCGTTATGGTGAGGAGGTAGGGAGGTTGGAGGATGGGGGCCGGAGTGGTTCTTTGTGGTGGACGGAAGCAGCGAAAATCCGTGATAAGGATGGCAGTGAAGGAGGAGGGTCGTTTGAGGACAATATTGTGAGAAAGGTTGGTAATGGGGTGGATACTTTTTTTTCTGGACAAATCCGTGGTTGGGAGGTTCTCCCTTATGTGTGCAGTTTAGGCTCCTTTTCAACTTAGCCGTGAATAAGTCGATTTTGGTGGCGGAGATGTGCGCTTTAGGGTTGGAGGACGGAGGGGCGGCTTGGCAGTGGTGCTGTCGGTTGTGGGCTTGGGAGGAGGAGTTGTTAGGGGAGTGTAGGATTTTACTTCATGATATTTCTTTGCAGCATAATTCTACAGATCGGTGATTGTGGAGGCTTGATCATACCGAAAGTTATTCGGTCCGGGGTGTGTACAACATGCTTACCAGTCAGGAGCTTCAGAGCACCGAGGTTATTACAAATTTACTTTGGCATAAACAGGTTCCCTTGAAGGTTTCAATATTGGCTTGGAGACTTCTTCGGAATAGATTACCAACGAAGGATAGTTTGGTGGTGCCCGCACGACATTCTTTCTCATGACAATCAACTATTGTTTATGTCTTGTCCATGTTTTGCTTCTCTTTGGGGCCTTGTTCGATCTTGGTTTGACATCTTATCGGTTGACCCGTATTGCCTACCAGAACATTTTGTTCAGTTTGTTTATTCCTCAGGTGCCTTGCGAGCTCATCGCTCTTTTTGCAGCTTGTTTGGCTTTGTTGCGTATGAGTTATGTGGAAAGCACCATTCTTCAGCTGTTATATAAAATCAAGTTACATTCTTTTTGGTGGATGAAGGCAACTAATATTAATATTCGTCTTAATTTTCATATGTGGTGGTCGATCCCTTTTGTTTGCTTGGACATTGGCTAGCTTGTTTTTGTTTGCTTTCTTTGTGACTTGTGTGTTTGTATACTTTTGAGGTCATTTGTGGCACACCTTGTGCTATTGAGGATTCTCCTTTGGTAGTAATATATGTCATTTTTGCTTTTTCAAAAAAAAATTATTTAACTATTTTTTTAATTATATCATGTTAAAATACTCTTTATATATATATATATATTTAAAAAATAATTTTACTATACAAACAAGCATCTGAACGAAAAGCGTGTAAAAATGGAGTCACGTTTATCAAAGGTATCAAATTATGAAGATATTTGAAGAAATTAGAAAGAAGAATAAGATCTTTTAAAAGTGCCACATAGACATAATGTTTGCATATCGTTAACTCAAGTTTCCTTTACAATAGACTATAATTTTGAAGAAACTAGTAAGAGACCCGTGCGGACGCACGGGCTAGATGAGCATTTTATGTCATGTTATAGATATTGACTATAACATCACATATATGTAGTTACTTGATAATTATAATATAAGCATGTTATAACAAATCAAATAGTCAACCAACATCACATAATTTAATAAGCTAAAGTTCTACTACTCAACATTGACGAAATTGTATCCAATTAGCAGTCAAAGTGAAAGTTTGTCCATATAAAACTTATAAGTAGAAACATAAATAAAATATCTACAGCCTCCCGTGTTTGAGAAATATAAAGCTTAGAACTTGAATCAAATAAATATAGTCTCCCGTGTTTGAGATATATAAAACTTTGAACTTAAATATCTATAGCCCCTGGTGTTTGAGATATATACAACTCTAGATTTATATCAAATACCTACTAAAATTTCATGTTTATGGTTTAAAGATAAGTATTTTTCTTACATCTGTTTATCTTTAAAGTACTCTATTTGTGATGTTTTTATCATTAATAATACATATAATAGATCTATTAGATAATGTGGTAATTACATCAAACATAATTTCATTGTATATAATCCCAAATTACAATTCACATTATATTTGATAAAATCATATCCATATTATAGTTACAAACCAAGTCAAGTTTACAACATTTAACTTTAACCAACATAATTTAAACTCCTAAGACTAAAAATTCAATAACAGATATTGGTGATAACTTCCTTAGCAACACCAACCACTTTCTGCTCAATGTTCTTAGAATTAATACAACATCAGCGCTTGCAAATTTTGGCATGAGATCTTGTGGAAGAAAATCAAAGACAATAGTGGTAAAAGAAAATTGTTATTTTATGATGATGTGGCAAGAGTGTATTGATTGATTGACACTTGACCTTTTGGCTTAAAAATGGGAGCATGTTTGTATCTATAGACCCTTCTAACCTAAGTGCCTTTAAAAGTTGCCTATGGTGAGAGACATGATTGGCTCTCTCACCCTAGCCTTGGCCTTCTTTGTCCCATGAATCTCACTACCTCTATTGAAACCCACAATTTAAAAAAAAAATAACTTAATTTTTTACTAAAAATTACGTTATTTTTTTTAATTTATTTTTAATAAATAAAAAAGATTCAAATATTATTATAAATTTAAAATTCAGTTAGTATTTATTTTAGAAAAGGTAGTTGAAAATGTTTTTTTTTTTTTTACAAAAGGTGGTTGAAAATGTTGGTTATCGGAGGTGGCAGTAGCCAGTACTAGAGTGGTGACCAAAATAGTGGATGACGATGCCTTATAGTTGTGGGAATGGTGTACAATGGTAGTAGAAGTGGTAGCATGTAGTGGTTGAAATGGTGGTTGGTAATTGAAAGAGATGAACTAATGACAGAAATATTTTATTCTTTCGGTAACTATTGACAGGGAAGTTTTAGCACGAAGACAAAAGAAAAAAATTATAAAACTTACTTTTGTGGTTTTTAGATTCAATTGAAAACAATTTTTAAATTAGTAAAAAACCAATATACATTCATTTTACGCGGAGAAGTTTTATTTTCAAAATTAAAAATTAAAAAGTTTGAAATATTATCATCATAAAATAATAAATTTCACTTTAACAACTTTGATACAAAATTGTAAGTATCTTATGAGCCATTGTTGAGTAGTTGCAGAAGGAACTACCTTTTTTATTTTTTGAAGGGATAGAGAGAGAACAACCTTGACAATACTCATAGTTACTCTAATGTGAATCACAATAACTCAATTGAAACCCATTATATTTAAAAATATCATTTTTTAAACAATTTATATTACTTTTAATTATATGTAATCTTTAATAATTAAAAATTATTATAAATTTATAATTTATTTAATAATAATTTTTAGTTAAAGTGGTTGAAAATCATGATTACTGGATGTGCCACTAGTCAGCATTTCGAGTGGTATAAGTGGGATTGTCAATGGTGGTTGAAGTGATGATCGATTGTGATCAAACCAATGGTTGACAAAGACTAGCAGCTGTCTAATTGATGGTTGTGTAGTTCGAGTGGTAGTTAGGATAATTGAAATGATGGCAGAGATCATCGGTTGTGAAGTGGTGATGTTAAAATAAAAACAAGAATTATTGAATTTATCTAATCAAAAACAAGAATTATTGAATTTATCTCATCAAATCCTTTTTCCCCCATCTCTCTCATCTCATTTCCAAACCCTAGCCGTCACAATTTTTTTTTGTTTTTTTTTTATTTCTTTTTTTTTCTTCTTCTTGATCTACCAAAAATGGGTGATTTAGGGTCAATTTTGATCCGAAATCACCCCTCCATCTTGTTTTTCTTTCCCTTTTAGTTAAATAAGTGATTTTCACATATTTTCAGTTTTCGTTCTTTTGTTTTTGTGATTTCGTCGTCTATCACGACTTTATTTATTTTGATTTCACGTCTTTGTGCAATGTGTTTTTTATTTCCCGTCTTAGTACGATGTTTTTTTGATTCATGTTGAAAAATTAGTTTTGATCAAATGCAGATTCAATCAATGAATTTTGCGTCGTCAACGTTGCAGATCCGAAAACATGAGTATTTCATTGGCTTGAATGTCGTTTTATGCTATTAACATGGATGTTGTGAGTTTGTTTGCACATTCATCCTTTTTATTTTTAATGACTTTGAATGTGTATTGTATCGATGTACTCTATCAATTTGAATGAATATCGTTTATTTGTAAAAAAAAATAATATTGAAGTTATATACTTAAAATATATCATAAAACTTTTTTTTTATTACCAAAAAAACTTTTTTATTTTTGAAAAAATATTATATAACACTTTTTTTATTACTTTTTTTGAAGGAAACACGTTTTTATTATAAAAATATTATTATTAAAAATGTAATTTAAAACAATCTAAAAATCAAATAAAAATCAATTTTATCCATATATTATATATGGAATTTCAATAAAACATACCAGCCACGTTTATAATTTTTATTTATTTTATAATTAAAATAAATTTTCTTCGTCAAACTCGTACGGACGCATATTCCGGCAAATCGACACCTCGTAGGTTTCTGTCCCACAATACCTTCGGATCTTACATCCCTTCCTTTGCTTTCAAATTTTCCCTTCAAAATTGTTACCTTCTTCTTGTTCAATTTCCCAATTTCATGCCATGAAGAAGAAGCTCGATACCCGTTTCCCTGCTGTAAGTTTTTTTTTTTTTTTTTTTTGCTTTTTAGCTTTAAAGTTTGTATTTTTTCATAGTGCCGTTGTGTTTTTGCATCTTGGTATTTTTTGTTTTTGTTTATTTTTATATAATTGAGCTTTTTTCAATCTGTGTTTGATGATAAATTGATAATTTAGGGTTTCTTGGTTGTGGGATGTGTGAATTAGGTATAGTTGCATAATGGGTGTTACTGGAATTTTAGTATAATTCATAGCATTTTATGTGTCTGCTAATAACACATAGACACCTACGTCGATAATAATTTGAGAAAATGCATAATTGAATGTAATCACATGCGTCAGTGTTGTGTTGGTGTCGAAAACTGACGTGTCAATTGATCTTTGGTTATCTATGTTTGATGATAATTTAGGGTTTCTGGGTTGTGTGAATTGGGTAGAATGGCATGATGGGTGTGACTGAAATTTAGTATAATTCATATAGGATTTATTTGTCTGCTAATAACTCACATAGACGCCGACATCGACACTGATAAATGATAATAATAGGAGAAAATACATAATTGAATGCAATCAAATGTGTTAGTGTTGTGTCGGTGTTGGAAACTGACATGTGTCAATTGTGTTTTGGTTATTTGGGTTTGATGATATTTTAGGGTTTCTGGATTGTGGGGAATATGAATTTGGTCGATTATTAATTGGGTAGATTATTATGCTGGGTACGACTGGAGTCTAGTAACGTTCATAGGATTTATATGCTTGTGGTTGATTATAATTTGAAGTATATTGGTTAATAGTTGTATGTGTCATGTGAGCTTTAGCAAGTGTTATCAATGGCCCACTATTCTCGCTACATCTGCTAGCAGAAACTTGAATAGAGGCAGCTATTGCCCTAATAGAAAAACTTGGACAGCATCGTGGTTTTTATAGCGGATTCATCAAAATCCTGCATGCTATAGTGTTATGGTGCTGTTATCGCCGCTGTTTGTCAATACATGTTTAAGCCTTTTTGGTGCTTGGTTGGTTTGGGGTCTATGATTGCTGTTAGTATCAAAGTTAGTGAGAAATGCATTCATTGGGGCTGCTGTTGAGCTTTATGATGGGTATGTTTTTGGCCTTCCATTTGAATTATCCTAATGCTCTGGAAATTTGAAGTGCACAAATTTCCCGTTTTGTGAATTAGATGAATTTTTTGTGATGGTTGCGGTTAGAGAGATAGAGGCTTATGTTTGCATTACCCCTTTAGTTTTGTGAATTCTAAATACAGAAGATAAATTTTTTGTCTTTTGTGTTTTTTGCCTCAAATTCTGATGCAAACCGCAGTGCAAAAATGCAGATAATTGTTCATTTGTCTCTTTTGCTGCAACAAAGATGCTTTATCATACAAAGTATGCTTGTAAAGATGTGCCAGAACATTATTTTTGACCACAAGGTTATAGGTAAATGATAGTCCTTGCACATTTTCCATATTATCCCAATTACTTAAAGTGAGGCTTGCAAAACATATCCACATCGTGCCAACTGTGATGTTAAATAATGTAATTAGAGAGATGGATTGGTTAAACCAGATGAAGATGATTATAGCAGAATGTCATTGTCCAAAATGAAGTCATTCCTAAGTGTAGGTTATTTAAAAAATTCCAGCTGCTGCTGTCATATGTATAGATAAATTGCTCATTCTCCAGCATTGTATGTGTAACTTATACAATTGGACAGATCTCCTACAGTTATGCATATATGAAAAGTTCGCTTTGACCAAACCTATTGGATACGTTTATGATTACACCCGAAGTTCGGGCTTTTGGTGAACACTGCAACTGGTTGTGTCCTTCTTTCTTTCCGTTTTGCAAAAGTGTTCTATGGTTAAATTTAATGCTATTGCAAAATAGATGCACATGTTATGTGGAATAGATTTTGCATTTTGCTCCTTTAGTGCATTTAGATGCAGCAGTGCGGTCGTCTCACTACTAATCAATGTCTTAATGAGTTATGAACTCTTTCTTGGGCCGTGTTAATGCCTTTTTAAGGTGGTTACAATTTCTATCATGCATAGATATATTGAGTAGCCTAACCTTGTTGAATCAGTTGAATCACACTGTTCTGCGTAGCCTATAGGAGTTGAAGTGTTGTCAAACAGTGTATATAACAGCTCTATAGCACTATAGTGCTGTGGAATTGGAACAAACCGCAATTGTTCCGCAATACGCAATTTGGTATAGTGTTGTCAAATAGTGGATGTAGTGTAGCACAATTTAAACATACTGTTATTGGGGAATTTTAGAATATAATTTAGACCCTTAAATTATCTATTTAATCAAAGAGATCTATTAAGAGAATGCTTTATCTGATGAAAACATTAATTTGCAGGCTCGAATAAAGAAGATAATGCAAGCAGATGAGGATGTTGGAAAGATAGCACTGGCAGTTCCTGTTTTAGTTTGTGAGTTGCTTTTACTTATTTCTTACTCTTAGTTAACCTTTGGTCATTTGCTGCGTCTTTTCTTTCATATGTTGTTGACCTCACTCTTGATTCTTTTACAGCAAAAGCTCTGGAGTTATTTTTGCAAGATCTTTGTGACCGCACTTATGAAATAACTCTACAGAGAGGAGCAAAGACCATGAATGCATTGCATTTGTAAGTTGTGGAATACTTTATTTTCTATATTTTTCTTTAATGTATTGTGAGCCTAGTCTAACCTGTGGCGAATACAAATTTCAGGAAACATTGTGTACAAAGCTACAACGCCTTTGACTTTTTGAGAGACATTGTCAGCAGGGTTCCTGACTATAGCCATGGCCATGGCCATTCTGAGACTGGGGCTGATGATCGCGCCGTTCCAAAGAGAAGGTTCGAAGTCCAGTAGGTTTTATCTTTTTATTTATCTTGTCTAATTTATCTATGCATATAAGCAATTAACACCATTAAGAATGTTTACCAGGAAAGCTGCTGCTGGTGACAATTGCAATGACAGCGATGATGAGGCCAAGCGGAGTAAAATGGTAATATCCCTTTTTATGAAAAACCTATACATGGTTAAGTGCTTATCATTTACGTGTTTATGCATAAGTTATTTCTATAGAAAAAGATAAAATAAAGTCAAATTATTTTCATACATGTTTTAGGGCCTGTTTGGACTGGCTTATTTTTGAGCTTATGAAAAATAGCTTGTGAAAATAACTAAGTTTTTATGTTATTTATAAGTTTTCAATAACGAAAATTGTATTTTCATAAATTGTTTTTTCATAAACTACATTGCCAAACTTCAGAATAATACTTAAAAGCTTATTTATTTGCATAAGCTGTTTTGCATCCGCTCAAAATTAGCCTAATCAAAACGTGCCCTTAGGCTGTTTTCAGAAGCTACCCTAATGAGCTTATAGAAATAAGCTAACAGCAGCATATTTCATAAGGTCTCAAACAAGTTTAAGCCAGTACTCTAATAATCTTAAGTCAGTAGATAAGTTCAAATAAGTCAATCCAAAGAGCCTCTTTATTCATAAGCATCTATAACCTTATTATTTGGGAATCAAATGTTTATTTCAATTAAAAAATTTTAAGAAACTAGAAGGTAATTAAACTAGACTGCTGCAGTTTTTAGTTATGATCGATAATGGTTAATTTTGTTTGATCACAGCTTGAGTTGGGCCACACTGGCGGTACTGGTAGGGGAAGAGGAAGGGGTAGAGGAAGAGGCCGTGGTCGAGGGGTTCGAACTGCAGAAAGAGAAACCTTACATCAGCAGGTTGAATCTGAACCTTGCACCTCTATTCAACAAAGTAGCAAAGAAGTCCCCAATACAAGTATGGCAATAGATAATGGTTCAGAACCAAAGGAGCTATCAAAAGAAAATATTGCAGCTCATGAAGAAAGTACTCAATCTCTCCGAAACATTGATCTGAATGCCAACTTACATGAAAACGAGGACAAAATTAATACAAGCACGGCTATACCTACACAGGCCCAATTGCCTGAACCTGCTGCAACAACAGATATGCAACATGAAGAAATTCCAGGTTGGTCCCTTACTGATGTTGACAAGATGGCGATTGACACGCTGCAGCTTGCAGCAAACCTTGGTAATAGGTTAGATGAGGATGAGGAAGATTATGACGAGGAGGAAGGGTAGCTAACACCTTAAGGTGGAGATCATGTCTCCAATGCTAAATGAATGATCCCTTTTTTTATTTGCCTGGTATACCAATGACCTTGTGTAGATACTAGCAAATGTAGTTTTTTTTCTTCTTATCAGTAATGTTAGTTTCATGCACTTTTTAGGGTTTAAATGGATGTTGTTGTTGTAGGTTACATCAACTTTGCTAGTACATGATTAAACTTCTTGGTAAAGTTGGATTACCAGTTGGTTTCATTGTGTTGTTTTTTAAGATATTCTGTCAATGGTTTTCTACTTCTGAGTTGTACCTCAATCAGAAAGCATAAGTATCCTTCTTAACTACTAGATCATCGACCCGTGCAGCACGGGTCATATATGTGATATGACCATTTTATGCAACCGTAGTCGTATATTTTGTCAATTACGTCACCCTTATATATATATATATATATATATATATATATATATATATATATATATATATAATAGAGATTAAAACACAACTTAAGCGACATGTGTCAGTCATGTCTCACTCCCTTCCTTTCACGCGTTCCATTCTCTGCCTCAACCCTTCTTCTTCCTTCAAAAGTTGTTGTGTCTTCTTCCCTAACCATCAATGATCGACTCCGCCCCTCCCAAAGACGTGAAATATGTGTTGGTCATAAAATTATTAGATTAGATACCTAACAAATTATTTTTTAATGAAATTTATGCCTTTTAAAGGCCTAATTATTATTATATGCAAGCCAATTTTATTTTATTTTTCTAAATATATTTGTCATACGTTGATAAACCAACTTGATAGTAAAAAAAAAAAAAAACTCGATATATATGAGAGTAATCCTTTCAAAAAAATAGGACACAGGTTTAGTAAAATGACAATACCACTTACTCCACCTTAATCTAAGAAGTTTGTAAATCATTACACATTCATAAAAATAATCATAACATCAAACAAAAGATGATTACAATCATGACAACATCAAGTTAATCTTTCATTGAGCATGTTAAATCTTATGATATGGACTCTCATTCCGCCGGTCAATCTCGACTATAAAGCTATCTTTAATATTTTGGTGGTAGAAACTTCAATTCCATTGAGAACAGCCACTGTATAACCCTCCAAACCATCTACCATGTGAATAAATTAATCCTCCAAAGCATGTCCTAGAAAAATAAATTAATCCACCATTTACTCAAGAATTGAGAAACAAAAAAATTAAAATTAAAAATACAATTTGAACTTTGAAGATTATTATGACCTCTACCTTTGTTAGACATATTTAAACACAAAATTATCCAACTCAAATATTTCGTTTTATGATGAAGAGTTAGAAAGAAGAATTGTGATCAAGAAAGTGGTAGTAGGATAATTTATATAAAGCCTATTTTAGAAACTTAAGACAGGACATGATGGGGTTGATATGCTATGCGTAAAGCCAATGTATTAAACATGTATTGGACAAAAACGTTCTTGTTTTGGGAACTATCATTATACAATCTAACTAAGAAACACCACATCAATAATTTGAGAAAAGTAAGTAACCAATATTAACTAAGAACGCAAACTATCTCCGTATTTCAATGGTATGGTAAACTTTTGTCAACACAACGATTAAGCTATAAGCCCTCAAGGAATGACCTTCCCTTACCCTTATCAATCATCCTCAGAACCAAGTAATTAACCATTGTATGCTCTCATCATCAGAACCGTCAAGTACTTGAATTACTAAATGATCCCTTGGCTAATCAATTTGACAGACTGTAGAAATTGCATGCTCATACACCTGCATTAAGTCAATTTGTGCAAAATGAACAAAAGATAAACTCCATATTTTTGCCAATGTCATTGAATGCTTATAATAGTTCAAAATTCATTAAACAACTCAACATCATATGAAAACTCGTCTACTGCTGCTACGATATAATTACTATTCTTTAAATGTTAAGAAGCTCTGTGTATTGCAGAAAGCTAAATCAATGATATCTATAATCTACATTAGTACAATGTCAATTCAGGCTTTAACACAAAGAAAGTACTTGTGTTTCATTGTTTAAGAGGTTGCAAATAATTGTCAAGGGAGTTAAAATCTTAAAAGGATAATGTGTCATGTATCAAACTTGACACACACTATTCTATCTTGCGACATTTGCAAAATCTATGTTCGACTTAAAAAAATTAGTCAACACTATTTTTATCTAAGTCATGTCAACCAAGCCTAAACAATATTTTGAAATTCCAAATCTCTAATTATTAAAAATTATAAAAGATTTGAATATCCTGAACCATATTCTTTTCATTTAGCTAACATGGAAAATCCAAATAAAACTTAAGTCTAAAAGGTTTGAAGAACAAAAAAGAGATGCCATTGAAATGTGATATGGCAGAACACCTAGAATAAGAAGCTTCACAGTAGCATATACATAGACGAAAGATGACATTTACATGTAATCCATTTAACTACAATGTTTGAAAAAAAAAAATCAAGGAAAAAAATTAATAACTTGAAATGAATTAATGACATGGCTCTTGCATACTAACAATGCCCTTCACGGTACATATGCTTTAGTCGTTATATTACACAACTAAAAAATTGAGCTTAAACATTAAAAAAAAAAAAAAAAAGCAAAGTCAAAATTTTGTTAAAGGGTAATCAATCAAATCAATGAGTTTTTACCACAAAGTTCAAATTAGGTTAGCAAGACTCAAAATTTGAGGAAAAGCAAAGAATAAAACACATACGATTAAATCAAACCATCATTGGTTACCTGGGCTTAGAATCATAAGCATAATGGTCGATCGACCTAAGGATATAGGTCGATCAAAAAGATTGAAATATCTCTCTGTAGATAACATTGTTGATTACAGCAGGGACTGAACTGGTGCATTCTTTAGCAGGAAAGTCAGCTAATGAAGTGGCTAAGGTTGTTTCCAGTGATATTAAGACCAACCATATTGCAGCTACCCTGGCTTTTGAAGACAGAATCATAACAAATGATGCTCACAACTATAGAGGAAAACATACTTCTGAGGATAGAGGCTCAGGCCAATATCTCTAATCCTGAAGATTAATACAGTTTTGTCAAATCAATTTCATGCTCAACTGCAAACTGCTCAAACCTTTCTGTCCAGGAATTCAGCTAGCTTCTGTTCACTCAGCTGATATGGAAACTGTCTCTGGTGCTAAAATCTCAACCAGTGGATGCTTCTAAAAATACTTGCTTCATCAATGAAGCTCAAAAGAAAAGTGTTCAAATTCTTAAAATATTATGGGGAGACCTATCCTCTTGAGGAGCAAGATATGGAAGATGAATGAAATAACTACCAAGTGAGTGATAGAGATTTCACCTCTTATGTCTCCAATAGGCAACAAAAGGACAAATTAAATCAAAAGCATAATAGATTGCAGTAATCAAGTGGACATAGTGACTACATATACAAACTCGTTCCAAATTGGGTGTTAATAAAGAGAATGCCAAATGAGTTTTGGTCCTTATGAAGTTGATTCATATCCTGGTCTCAGTTTTAGCAAGATTGGACAGGAAATGGCATCAATTTCTCCCTTGTTAGTCAATGATGCATGTAAAAAATCATTCAAAAATTTAAAAGTTTAAGCATAATTGCACAAATTTTAATTTAATAGAGATTAAAACTACGTATTAAAAGATTTCATAGGGACCAAAACATTTGATATGCAGTGGTGCAAAGTTGACTTTAAGATTCTCCACTTCTCGACACTTAGTGTGAGTTTAGGCGCTAAATTTGTTAGAAGAAAAAAAAAAATTTTGTACCATAATCAGTCATCTTTTGACTCTAATTAATTGCATATTTTATTTGCAATAATCTCTTAAACATTTTCAAGTTATACCACAAATTCAATTTGTGAAACAATAAACATTATAACGTGTGCTTAGTATGGGTTAAGATCCTCTCCATTTTTTTCCTTCTTCATTTGTTCAATTACCAAAGTTTTATGGTATAAATGTTCAATTAGTGTCTCAAATTCTATACATGTGTGCATTTATATCATTTATTTACTTTAAAACTATAATAATGGACATTTTCATTTTATTTAGGAAATGGAGATGATCTCAACTCGCTCAGTATCATTTTGTCAAAAAAAAAAACTCGCTTAGTATCATGTCAAAAAAAATATATGTATGCTTAACATGCCATTCTAAAATAAAGTGTAACTACCACCATCGGATTGATTTAAGTGGTAAGTGATTTTGACCCCTTAAATAAGTGATCATGACTCATGAGTTCAATCTTTGGTTATTGCGTACAGAAAAAAAAAAAAAAGTTCAGAGGCGAGAACTCATCTTAAATGACCAATAATTTTTTAATGAAGATTAATCATCAATTTCATTATACAATTTTCAAAACATGTATAACATTTCTAGAAATTTAAAAAGTATCAAATTTCATTTTAATTATTTTTAAAAATGGATTATTTCTAATTCTATCGCAATTGTGTACAGCATAAGTCTTCAATTTCCTTGTTAGGAATTTAAAATAAACAAAAACATTTTAAAAGTAAATACTTTCAGAAAGCAAACAAATCCTTACTAAGCCTGTTTGTGATGTGCATAGCTAGTTATGCAATCGTCAAAAAGAAGAAACATTTGATGTGTAAGCCATCAACATAGTGCAATACTAATATGATTGCAAACTTCTATTCTCTAGTTATAAAACTTGATGTCTACAAAAAAATACAATTTTTCTCCTCCTTAATTTTTTGACACGTCATCAAAATTATATCATTTTGTGTCTTTTCCTTCAACCTCTCTCTATTTTTTCTCTCTTAAAAACAAATTAAAACAAACTCACTCGATAAAACACACTAACTTAATCTTTTTTTAAAGAATAAGTTAACAAATTTTCCTATAATTCAACTTCTAAATATATATATAGAGTTAAAAACAATTTACAATCTATTATCTTTCTCTAATTATGAAAGTTTTTCTTTTGACAAGTAATTATGAAAGTTAATGACCAGTAAAAGCACAATTTTGCCCCATCTTAATATTTTGACACCTCAACATATATTTACCTTTTTGGGTCTTTTGTAACAAAAGATCTCATTTAACTAAGAGAGAAAATAACTTTCAAAAAATTGATGTGATTTTGTAACAAAAAAACTCCTTTTATATTGATGTATCTAAACAAACTAAATTATTTTTAAAAAATGATTTTATTACGATAAACAAACACAAAATATATTATGATATTTTTAAAAAAAATTAAAAAAATCACTAAATTATTGAATTTCAATATTATTTTTATTTTAATTCGTAACAATCAAGCCCTACGTAGTTTGCTATAACTTTAAAAAAAAACTTTAAAAGCATTGTACTTGTTTGTTATAATTTTTTTTTTAAAAAAAAACCAGGTTCAACAAAAAAAATATAAAAGCGTCTTTAAATGAAAAGAGATTATAGTAACTTTTCAATAAATATAAGAGAGGGAGAAAATAAGTATAAAAAAATGAAGATAATTTTGTAACAAAAAATCCATTTTATATAGTTGTATCGAAACAAATATATTTTTTTTCAAAAAGTGATTGTTATTACGATAAAGAAACACAAAATGAATTATGCTTTTTCAAAAAATCTCTAAATGATTGAATATCAAAATATATTTTTATTCTATTAAAAACCGACCATATATTCAATTTACATTTATTAAAAATAAGTTTTCTGATTGTACCAACAAAAAGTTATATGATGTTCATGCGATTTTATCTCACACTGAGTCTATTTGATACAATATAACTACCTTCCTATGATATTTTCTTTTTTAGGATGCAATAGAACTACTTTCCTATGAGTTTTTCTTTTGTAGGTAATCCAATGCAAAAATGATAATTGCTTACATATTTAGTCTAAAAAATATATTCATAAAAAATTTTAATAAAAAAATTAATATATACATTTCACTCATCGTTAAAATAACAAAATATGGTTGGGACAATTATCGTTGATACTAACAAAACACTGAAAAAATATTTTCACTAAGAAAATAAAAAAGAAAAAAAAACATTCAATTATATCTTATCGATAATCACAAAATAACATAACTTCATTCTTAAAAAAAAACATAACTTCAAGAAAGTTACAAAATATTTATTACAAGACATATACCTACTTTTCAAAAAATTACACATTTTCTAGATTGTTTCTTTTCTAAAAATAATTTGCCTTTGTTTTTTCTTTATCTTTTTTTTAGTCAAAACAAAATTATATTAAATAAAAAGAAATAGATAAAGAGACAGGGGGCATTATACCATAATCTATCTTAAAAAATTCACTAATCACGGGCACAACCAGTGAGCTCGTATACGGGCGCGAAACCTGGTTAAAAAAATATAAAAAGTTGAACATCTGCAAAGAACAATTAATGGATCGACCTTCAACACGATATCAAAATCCAAGTGCCAACTGCTCACTGAACAAATCAGCAAGCATAAAAGTTCTTTTGAGCTTGATGAACCAGAGTGTAGACAAACAAGACACTTTGAAACCTGCATATCTCAACATATTTGGAAACAACAGAGAATCAAAGAAGTTAGACCACCATGTCATATTATAAAATAATATTTTTTTTATTGTTGTAGGTTATAAATTATTATATCTTTTAAAAATATTACTATAAAAAACACTGAAAAAATGATAAACAAGTCACCAAATAATATAGTTGTACTTCCTTAAAAAAATATAGTTGTACAATTCATACACGCTTTATCAATAATGCAATCTTTTTTATTTTTAATATTTTTAGTTTATCACTTCATAATATTTAATAACAATTATTTCAATGATTTTATCACAGACAAATTACTCTTTAAAAAAAATCATGGGCAAATTACATTAACCTCCCTTAAGGTCTTCTTAAATAACACAAACACCCGCTCTATTTTTTAACTAAACACTAATCTCCCTTAATTTTTTTATCAAATTTGACAAGCACTTCTCTTATAATATAACGGTGTAAACTTTGTTAATTCCATTTTTTTGAGCAATTAACTTCTTCATACGAGTATGAACTCGCTTAATTTTTTATCATTTTTTCTTTCCATTTTTCACTTAGGGGATTTTTCCGAACTTATTGTTTCTCAGTCAAGGTGGTTTAATTTTTAAACTCTAATGTAATAAAATGGATATATCGAAGATTATTTCCTTTTCATTGATCAACCACAATGTCCATCCACCAAAATTCTTCTCATTTCTATATTCTCTTTTGATATCTTCTGTAATTGCCGATGTTTGATTATGTTTGGTGGTAAAAACAAATGTTGTTATTGTCTCTCCATTGCGAGAAAAAAAACCTCATTTACTTAATTGTGAAAAGAGAAAACAGATACAAACAAACCAAAATGACTGAAATTAAATTATATATTTACAAAGTTATTGAAATGGATAAAATGAGGAGAGATTGATGTGTTTGGAAAATTAGAATGGGTGCTTGTGTTATTTAAAAAAATCTCAAGGGATGTCAATGTAATTTGTCCTTTTATCATATGTCGGTTTGTTGCTAGTTTTAATATCATATATTCAAGGGTCATAATTTTCAGAATAAAGTATTTAATGGAGGCATCAGAGGGACAAAATAATGGGACATAAATACAGATCAAGAAATAATTTTGACAATAGCAAAGATTTCCTTCAGAATTTGCAAAGGTGTCCTTCAAAATTTGCCAGCAAGCACCATTATTAAACAGGTCAATAAACAAAATTTTGATTGTCATTAATTTTATTGGTAACAAAAAAAAGCATCGATTTTTTTTCCCAATTAGCTTAGTGGCTAGAGCTCACACATTTTAAATGTGAAGAAATAGGGTATCCGGAGTTCGAACTCCGACCCCTGCATATAATACAGAGTATCCCAACCAACTGAGATAAGCTTACGGGGATAAAAGATATCGATTTTATTAAAGTGTAAATATATAATCATACCATACGCATATTTTCCCTTCCTTAAAAATAATACGTATATTCTCCCTGGTGCTCAAAGAAAGTTTCCTACACTTCAATATTCCCTTGAAACCCTTTCTCAAATTTCTCCTTATGCTTGCACTAACAAGCATGAATAAAGAAACAATTTAATTTGTCCCTTAAATTCAAATAAAGCTCAATGAATTTGGGCATTAACTAAAAAACATAAATAAAGAAGCAATGTTTACCACACATAAAGAAAAACCGCAATGATATTAGGCATTAGCTCCTATAAATAGATCAACTCTCACACTCTATCAACACACCAACATCACTATTCTCCCTCTCTTTCAAGGTTGCCTTCTCTTAACACAAAAAAATGGCCAAAACTCTAGTATTGTTTTTTCTCCTTCTCCAAATAACCTCTTTCATAGCTTTTGCTGAAGAGATAGAAACTCTTCATCACAAACCAGCAACTCCACTTCATCCCCCAACTAAGTCACCGGTTCCTAAACCAGTAGCTAGCCCACCTCACCACAACCACTCACCATCCCATGCACCTTCCCATGTTCACACTCCTTTACATCCTCGTCACCCTGCTAAACCCCCAACCCATCATCATCGTCACTCTCCTGCTCATGCCCCTATTAAGCCTCCGGTTCACACACCTTTACTTCCTCCTCACTCTGCAAAGCCCCCAGCCCACCACCCTCGCCATCCTCCGGCTCATGCCCCTACTCACACACCTGTTGTTTCAAGAAGCTTGATAGCTGTTGAAGGATTTGTTTATGTCAAATCATGCAACCATACTGGTGTTGACACCCTAAAGGGAGCTACACCACTTCTTGGTTTGTTTCTCAACTTTATATGCTGAAACTCCATTTTATTTTATTTGTCTTTTATTTTAAAAAGTTTGTTTTTATTTTGATTTTTTTTTTCTACTATCTTTTGTCAAGTCAAGCATTGCCTACAATCTTGCATGAAGAATCAAAATATATAAGTAATATATTATGTCAAATTTAATTAGTGTAATTTCTCACACCTTCTTTTGGCCTAATATTTTATGTACAATGAATATAGATCTAAAAATATTATTACAACCATAAATCTAATATATTGTTTAATTATTTCTAAAACACATTTTAGTTAATTATTTTATTTTCTACCTTTTTTATTTGTGTATGTCCAAATTGTTATGTATTATTTGATCAGAGGTATGACCAAAACCTTCTCCAACGTTATGTGTTATTTGTTGCTAAAAGACAATGACATTGTTATGTTGTTTTGAAAATTGAAGGTGCCATTGTGAAGCTCCAATGCTCCAATGCCAAATACAAGTTGGTCCTTAAAGCCAAGACTGATAAGAAAGGTTACTTCTATATTGGAGGCCCAAAGAACATTGCAGGTTATTCAACTCGCCATTGCAACGTTGTTTTGGATAGTGCACCAAAAGTACTAAAACCCTCAAATCTTCATGGTGGTCTTACTGGGGCTCTTCTTACGCATGTGAAACGATCAGTGTCTAAGGGTGTTTCCGTAAAACTCTACTCTGTTGGGCCGTTTGCATTTGAGCCCAAATGTCATCATTAAGAAAAATTACAGTTATAAGTTTTTTTAGGGTTTCGGTCTTAGTTTTATTTTAACTTTGTGTTAAAATATGGTGTTTGGATTTTGAATTATCAATAATAAGAAAATGGTTTATCACACTTGTTTACTTTAATCACCTTTACTTAAATCGATTTAAATAGATTTAAATTGATTTAAATTGCTGCATTTTAAAAGTAGAATTTAAAATACTAATGTATTTGGTTATGATAGTAGTAATTCATATAAATCAATCAAATTTAAACATGGAAACATATTAAGGCAAATACATTAGTATATAGAACACTCTCGGTTGTTAATTACATCATAAAGACAAATACAAAGGTTTATAAAAGGGTATGTATATAACCTTTTTTTTTTAAAAAAAAATTATTTAAGGAAACACAGGTTATAAAAGGGTATGCATAAAAAAAATTTCATAGGGACCAAAATATTTGATATGCAGTGGTGCAAAGTTGATTTTAAGATTCTCCACTTCTCGACACTTAGTGTGAGTTTCGGCGCTAAATTTGTTAGAAGAAAAAAAAAGAATTTTGTACATAATCAGGTCATCTTTTGACTGTAATTAATTGCATATTTTATTTGCAATAATCTCTTAAACATTTTCAAGTTATACCACAAATTCAATTTGTGAAACAATAAACATTATAACGTGTGCTTAGTATGGGTTAAGATCCTCTCCATTTTTTCCCTTCTTCATTTGTTCAATTACCAAAGTTTCAATTAGTGTCTCAAATTCTATACATGTGTGCATTTATATCATTTATTTACTTTAAAACTATAATAATGGACATTTTCATTTTATTTAGGAAATGGAGATGATCTCAACTCGCTCAGTATCATTTTGTCAAAAAAAAAAACTCGCTTAGTATCATGTCAAAAAAAATATATGTATGCTTAATATGCCATTCTAATCGGATTGATTTAAGTGGTAAGTGATTTTGACACCTTAAATAAGTGATCATGACTCATGAGTTCAATCTTTGGCTATTGCGTACAGAAAAAAAAAAAATAAAAGTTCAGAGGCGAGAACTCATCTTAAATGACCAATAATTTTTTAATGAAGATTAATCATCAATTTCTTTATACAATTTTCAAAACATGTATAACATTTCTAGAAATTTAAAAAGTATCAAATTTCATTTTAATTATTTTTAAAAATGGATTATTTCTAATTTGTCTTTCATATTTCCTCTATCGCAATTGTGTACAGCATAAGTCTTCAATTTCCTTGTTAGGAATTTAAAATAAACAAAAACATTTTAAAAGTAAATACTTTCAGAAAGCAAACAAATCCTTACTAAGCCTGTTTGTGATGTGCATAGCTAGTTATGCACTCGTCAAAAAGAAGAAACATTTGATGTGTAAGCCATCAACATAGTGCAATACTAATATGATTGCAAACTTCTATTCTCTAGTTATAAAACTTAATGTCTACAAAAAATACAATTTTTCTCCTCCTTAATTTTTTGACACGTCATCAAAATTATATCATTTTGTGTCTTTTCCTTCAACATCTCTCTATTTTTTCTCTCTTAAAAACAAATTAAAACATACTCACTCGATAAAACACACTAACTTAATCTTTTTTTAAAGAATAAGTTAACAAATTTTCCTATAATTCAACTTCTAAATATATATAGAGTTAAAAACAATTTACAATCTACTATCTTTCTCTAATTATGAAAGTTTTTCTTTTGACAAGTAATTATGAAAGTTAATGACCAGTAAAAGCACAATTTTGCCCCATCTTAATATTTTGACACCTCAACATATATTTACCTTTTTGGGTCTTTTGTAACAAAAGATCTCATTTAGCTAAGAGAGAAAATAATTTTCAAAAGATTGATGTGATTTTGTAACAAAAAAACTCCTTTTATATTGATGTATCTAAACAAACTAAATTATTTTTAAAAAATGATTTTATTACGATAAACAAACACAAAATATATTATGATATTTTTAAAAAAAATTAAAAAAATCACTAAATTATTGAATTTCAATATTATTTTTATTTTAATTCGTAACAAACAAGCCCTACGTAGTTTGCTATAACTTTAAAAAAAAACTTTAAAAGCATTGTACTTGTTTGTTATAATTTTTTAAAAAAAAAACCAGGTTCAACAAAAAAAATATAAAAGCTTCTTTAAATGAAAAGAGATTATAGTAACTTTTCAATAAATATAAGAGAGGGAGAAAATAAGTATAAAAAAATGAAGATAATTTTGTAACAAAAAATCCATTTTATATAGTTGTATCGAAACAAATATTTTTTTTCAAAGAAGTAATTGTTATTACGATAAAGAAACACAAAATGAATTATGCTTTTTCAAAAAATCTCTAAATGATTGAATATCAAAATATATTTTTATTCTATTAAAAGCCGACCATATATTCAATTTACATTTATTAAAAATAAGTTTTCTGATTGTACCAACAAAAAGTTATATGATGTTCATGCGATTTTATCTCACACTGAGTCTATTTGATACAATATAACTACCTTGCATTATATTTTCTTTTTTAGGATGCAATAGAACTACTTTCCTATGAGTTTTTCTTTTGTAGGTAATCCAATGAAAAAATGACAATTGCTTACATATTTAGTCTAAAAAATATATTCATAAAAAATTTTAATAAAAAAATTAATATATACATTTCACTTATCGTTAAAATAACAAAATATGGTTGAGACAATTATCGTTGATACTAACAAAACACTGAAAAAATATTTTCACTAAGAAAATAAAAAAGAAAAAAAAACATTCAATTATATCTTATCGATAATCACAAAATAACATAACTTCATTCTTAAAAAAAAAAACATAACTTCAAGAAAGTTACAAAATATTTATTACAAGACATATACCTACTTTTCAAAAAATTACACATTTTCTAGATTGTTTCTTTTCTAAAAATAATTTGCCTTTGTTTTTTCTTTATCTTTTTTTTAGTCAAAACAAAATTATATTAAATAAAAAGAAATAGATAAAGAGACAGGGGGCATTAGACCATAATCTATCTTAAAAAATTCACTAATCACGGGCACAACCAGTGAACTCGTATACGAGCGCGAAACCTGGTTAAAAAAAATATAAAAAGTTGAACATCTGCAAAGAACAATTAATGTATCGACCTTCAACACGATATCAAAATTCAAGTGCCAACGGCTCACTGAACAAATCAGCAAGCATACAAGTTCTTTTGAGCTTGAAGAACCAGAATGTAGACAAACAAGACACCTTGAAACCTGCATATCTCAACATATTTGGAAACAACAGAGAATCAAAGAAGTTAGACCACCATGTCATATTATAAAATAATATTTTTTTTATTGTTGTAGGTTATAAATTATTATATCTTTTAAAAATATTACTATAAAAAACACTGAAAAAATGATAAACAAGTCACTAAATAATATAGTTGTACTTCCTTAAAAAAATATAGTTGTACAATTCATACACGGGGCTCATAACGACATCTTTATCAATAATGCAATCTTTTTTATTTTTAATATTTTTAGTTTATCACTTCATAATATTTAATAACAACTATTTCAATGATTTTATCACAGGCAAATTACTCTTTAAAAAAAATCATGGGCAAATTACACTAACCTCCCTTAAGGTCTTCTTAAATAACACAAACACCCACTCTATTTTTTAACTAAACACTAATCTCCCTTAATTTTTTTTATCAAATTTGACAAGCACTTCTCTTATAATATAACGGTGTAAACTTTGTTAATTCCATTTTTTGAGCAATTAACTTCGTCATACGAGTATGAACTCGCTTAATTTTTGATCATTTTTTCTTTCCATTTTTCACTTAGGCGATTTTTCCCAACTTATTGTTTCTCAGTTAAGGTGGTTTAATTTTTAAACTCTAATGTAATAAAATGGATATATCGAAGATTATTTCCTTTTCATTGATCAACCACAATGTCCATCCACCAAAATTCTTCTCATTTCTATATTCTCTTTTGATATCTTCTGTAATTGCCGATGTTTGATTATGTTTGGTGGTAAAAACAAATGTTGTTATTGTCTCTCCATTGCGAGAAAAAAAAACCTCATTTACTTAATTGTGAAAAGAGAAAATAGATACAAACAAACCAAAATGACTGAAATTAAATTATATATTTACAAAGTTATTGAAATGGATAAAATGAGGAGAGATTGATGTGTTTGGAAAATTAGAATGGGTGCTTGTTATTTAAGAAAATCTCAAGGGATGTCAATGTAATTTGTCCTTTTATCATATGTCGGTTTGTTGCTAGTTTTAATATCATATATTCAAGGGTCATAATTTTCAGAATAAAGTATTTAATGGAGGCATCAGAGGGACAAAATAATGGGACATAAATACAGATCAAGAAATAATTTTGACAATAGCAAAGATTTCCTTCAGAATTTGCAAAGGTGTCCTTCAAAATTTGCCAGCAAGCACCATTATTAAACAGGTCAATAAACAAAATTTTGATTGTCATTAATTTTATTGGTAACAAAAAAAAGCATCGATTTTTTTTCCCAATTAGCTTAGTGGCTAGAGCTCACACATTTTAAGTGTGAAGAAATAGGGTATCCGGAGTTCGAACTCCGACCCCTGCATATAATACAGAGTATCCCAACCAACTGAGATAAGCTTACGGGGATAAAAGATATCGATTTTATTAAAGTGTAAATATATAATCATACCAGACGCATATTTTCCCTTCCTTAAAAATAATACGTATATTCTCCCTGGTGCTCAAAGAAAGTTTCCTACACTTCAATATTCCCTTGAAACCCTTTCTCAAATTTCTCCTTATGCTTGCACTAACAAGCATGAATAAAGAAACAATTTAATTTGTCCCTTAAATTCAAATAAAGCTCAATGAATTTGGGCATTAACTAAAAAACATAAATAAAGAAGCAATGTTTACCACACATAAAGAAAAACCGCAATGATATTAGGCATTAGCTCCTATAAATAGATCAACTCTCACACTCTATCAACACACCAACATCACTATTCTCCCTCTCTTTCAAGGTTGCCTTCTCTTAACACAAAAAAATGGCCAAAACTCTAGTATTGTTTTTTCTCCTTCTCCAAATAACCTCTTTCATAGCTTTTGCTGAAGAGATAGAAACTCTTCATCACAAACCAGCAACTCCACTTCATCCCCCAACTAAGTCACCGGTTCCTAAACCAGTAGCTAGCCCACCTCACCACAACCACTCACCATCCCATGCACCTTCCCATGTTCACACTCCTTTACATCCTCGTCACCCTGCTAAACCCCCAACCCATCATCATCGTCACTCTCCTGCTCATGCCCCTATTAAGCCTCCGGTTCACACACCTTTACTTCCTCCTCACTCTGCAAAGCCCCCAGCCCACCACCCTCGCCATCCTCCGGCTCATGCCCCTACTCACACACCTGTTGTTTCAAGAAGCTTGATAGCTGTTGAAGGATTTGTTTATGTCAAATCATGCAACCATACTGGTGTTGACACCCTAAAGGGAGCTACACCACTTCTTGGTTTGTTTCTCAACTTTATATGCTGAAACTCCATTTTATTTTATTTGTCTTTTATTTTAAAAAGTTTGTTTTTATTTTGATTTTTTTTTTCTACTATCTTTTGTCAAGTCAAGCATTGCCTACAATCTTGCATGAAGAATCAAAATATATAAGTAATATATTATGTCAAATTTAATTAGTGTAATTTCTCACACCTTCTTTTGGCCTAATATTTTATGTACAATGAATATAGATCTAAAAATATTATTACAACCATAAATCTAATATATTGTGTCTGTATATACATTCCTTTTGTGTTTATTTTCATTGATATGACAAGGTTGTAGATAAACTTCTATAGTCACACAAAGTTATTAATTTTGCCTACAAAATAGCACATTATTTAATTATTTCTAAAACACATTTTAGTTAATTATTTTATTTTCTACCTTTTTTATTTGTGTATGTCCAAATTGTTATTTATTATTTGATCAGAGGTATGACCAAAACCTTCTCCAACGTTATGTGTTATTTGTTGCTAAAAGACAATGAAATTGTTATGTTGTTTTGAAAATTGAAGGTGCCATTGTGAAGCTCCAATGCTCCAATGCCAAATACAAGTTGGTCCTTAAAGCCAAGACTGATAAGAAAGGTTACTTCTATATTGGAGGCCCAAAGAACATTGCAGGTTATTCAACTCGTCATTGCAATGTTGTTTTGGATAGTGCACCAAAAGTACTAAAACCCTCAAATCTTCATGGTGGTCTTACTGGGGCTCTTCTTAAGCATGTGAAACGATCAGTGTCTAAGGGTGTTTCCGTAAAACTCTACTCTGTTGGGCCGTTTGCATTTGAGCCCAAATGTCATCATTAAGAAAAATCACAGTTATAAGTTTTTTTAGGGTTTCGGTCTTAGTTTTATTTTAACTTTGTGTTAAAATATGGTGTTTGGATTTTGAACTATCAATAATAAGAAAATGGTTTATCACACTTGTTTACTATAATCACCGTTACTTAAATCGATTTAAATAGATTTAAATTGATTTAAATTGCTGCATTTTAAAAGTAGAATTTAAAATACTAATGTATTTGGTTATGATAGTAGTAATTCATATAAATCAATCAAATTCAAACATGGAAACATATTAAGGCAAATACATTAGTATATAGAACACTCTCGGTTGTTAATTACATCATAAAGACAAATACAAAGGTTTATAAAAGGGTATGTATATAACTTTTTTAAAAAAAAAAAAAAATTATTTAAGGAAACACAGGTTATAAAAGGGTATGCATATAACTTCTAAAAAAACAAAACTTTAGGTAACAGAGTGTTAACTTTAAAATAATTCAAAAATAATGGTTTTGTTTACAAGAGTTCAAATATAATTTTAAAAAGGGCATATATATAACTACATCCTTTTTAAAGGGTATGTACATAACTACATATTACGTCATTCACAAAAAAGTATTGTCAAATTAATTCACCATGATATCATATATCTTAAACATATCACGTATCACATTTTGATGGACCCTTTCCTAATACAAGCATTAAATACACATTCATTCGGTTTTAAAATTTCCAAAGTTTGTTAGTCTAAATTATTCTTTCACCTTTTAAAAGTACCGTATATGCGTCACTTAAAGCGGCATACACTAATTTTGAAAGAATTCCTCATCTTGAGAACTCTGCAGCTATAGTTGAAATCTTTGTTATTTTATTGAATTGATGATACAGTTTTAATTGCTTTTTAACATCCTAATCTCTGGCAACAATAGAAACAAACATGAGTACATTGGTTCTAATATCACTAAATATTGCATCACATAGACAAAGAAGGAAACAATAACAATAATAGTAATAGCTTTTCATACCATTAAAATGTTCATTTTTTAGACTTAAAGTTCTTTCTTTCATTCCAGCAACTGATAACTAATTAATATCTTAAATCTCATAAGCTATTAATGTCTTTGCTTCATGGTTTTGATCACGTGAACACAATCAATCCACTTTACAGGTGTTCACATATATCTATAATCATCTCAATTATGTTCAAATATACATGATTTTTAGATGTTTAAATATACATAATATTCATTAACCACAATTTCAAATACACATTTGAAAACCATGGTTAATGATATTAAAAGTCGTGGTTAATTGTAGATAGTTAGTGAGTTGCAAACAGACCGTCCCGATGAAAATGAAGGTTATGCTCTAATACTGAAATGAATCCCTAATAAAAAATTAGAGGTAATTTGAACAAGTGGAAAAAATAATTGGAAAATTTTAGTTGTCAATTAAAATCATAAATTAACAATAAGCGTTATTTTGATTTTAGTTTGTTTTGTTGATTTTTTTTTTGTTTGTGAATTGGTGAGCTGAGTCTATCTTATCTATTTACTTTTTTAAAAAAATTAAATATAAGTGGTTAGTTTGGACCTACATATCATATAACAAAAGAAAATTTTACTCCACACCTCAACAATTATACTCCTACTCCTACAAATATTTGAGGCCCCCATAAATTGAAGGCCCTGCTCCATATAACTCCTTGATTTGGCAAAGGACGACCCTGGTTGCAACACTTTGTTATTTTCATTAATCATCAACCGAACTACACCACATGTTTGAATTGCTTTAAACATCAAATTTATTATCGAATTTGATGTCATAATTGTTTCAAAATATAATTTCACTAAAATTATTATAGAAACTATAATGATGATTGACAATGTCCCTCAAAAATAGGTTCATCCTTCTCTACAATAATTGATGTTGATTCGATAAAACAAAAAAAAATACAAATTCTTTTGTTGGATGTGTGGAAATTGGGAGTTAAAACACTAAATACCTAATTCTACATTGGGTAGAACTAGTGTTGTGTGAATTAAAAAAAATGAAAGTCCCCATATTAGATAGACTAGACACAATAATAGTGTTTATATAGTGGAGGTGTATCATAAAGGGTGTGCCCTTGGAGTATCCAGCCTGCGAACGGAGTGAACACTCAAAAATTATTTTGGTATGCAAGTTTTTACCCGAAAATGTTGAATAAAATAATTAATTTAAACATGATCCGAAAGTGTTATCTTAATCCTCAAGTTTTACTGAAATATTTTGGTATTCAATCTAATATATATGTTACTTATTCCTAAAGTTTATAATATATTAGTTGTGAATTTTCTCTATAAATAGAGAGTTCACTTAATTCATTCAACATATCGAAAAGGATTTTGAGTTATCATTACTTCTTCTTCTTTTCTCCCTTTGCCTTGTTAACAAGTTGTTCTTCTATCATCTATTTTTCCTGTCCCTTCAGAATTAAGAGTGTTCTTAAGACCATAGGCCCTTTCTAGATATAATGTCCCTTCGAAATTAAGAATGGTCTTTGGAGCATTGTCCCTTCGACGATTTATGTCCCTTCGGAAGAAAGAATATTTTTAAGATAATAATATCTTTTTAGGTATAATGTCCCTTCAAAACTAAGAATGGTCTTAAGGGTATATTCTCCTTCGATTTTTGGACAAGTTAGATGTTAGAATGGTGGTAGCACTATATTTGAGTGGTCGTAGTACCATATCAATATTTTAGAGATGTTAGAGGTTAGAATGTTGGTAACATCATATTTGAGTGGTCGTTCTACCATAATATAGTGGTCATGTAACACATCGATCCCCGAGAACATTTATAAAACGATAAATCATGCATTATCATACATTAAGGTGTTATTATTCGAAAAACATCTCATATAAATATCCAATATAAAAATTTTATTGAAAATATTCATAGCACAGCGGAAAATAATATCATAACTCAAATGTCATGTCTCGGATCATAACATAATATCTCAACATAATCATAACAACATCAGTTTGATCATAAAGATCTCATAGCATCAAACAACATAAAAGGTAAAATCCCCAGGTCCTAGATCAGAGCTCCTAAATCTAGACTCCTCGAGAAAGCAATAAACATGTGTAGGCATCACGCCGTCCTCAACAAACTCACATGCAAGAGCTACTCCTCAACCTGCACGTCTACACCACAAGGGTGAGGCGACAAAAACCCACTGGAGGGTAAGATATACGTTCAACATAAGGGATTAATAAACGCATGTAAGTTCAGGCAAACAACAACATCATCATCACATAATCATATATTAAATTAGCCTAGTTTAACTTACAAAACATGCATAGCATATTCACATTCAATCATAAGCTTGGTTACCCTCATACATCAATTCAAGATCCTCAAGTATACATACATATATTCATCAACAATCAATCATCAATTATATATACTCATCAACAATCAATCATCAATTATATCATCAAGTTAAGTTGTATCAATACTTCAACAAGGTGTTCATAATATACATAACATATTATCATCAATGAATAATCACTCAAGCAACATAAACCATTCACTTCACGTCAACATTGTCCAGTATACAATTACCACATTAATGCACAAGTTCACACCAAAACGTTGCCATATAAGACTCGTCAAGTTTATGCAATGCGCCTAAAGACTCTAAATGCATGTGGTACCGGGTTTTGGATATCGGAGTTCTTTTATTCGAGGGATCTCATCATCACTTTCATCGTCACTAGACTTGACTCATGAATGAATGCATGTTCATACATTACGACTCAACATCACATACATACATATGACTCGACACTAACATCAACAACAATCATACATATGTTCATCATCACTTCATCGTCACTTATATCATCGTCACTTATCAACATCGTCAATTATCAAACATCGTCACTTATCTTATATCATATACCATCATCACTTAACACATAATATCGTCACTTATCATTCATCAACATGTTATTAGCATCATAACATCACATCTTCATTCACATAATTCACAACACACATTTAAACAAACAAGGTTACAGTAACTTTCTAATCATCATCATGCTTCACCATACATACCTCATTACTTATTTACTAAGTCCACATTCATTTGATAACTTAATCAAAGATAATTCACAAGTCCGTCTCAATCAATTAACTTATAAGTCTCCTTATACTTAAGTCCAAGTTAATCCATCAATTACATCTTGATTAAACACTCATAGATCAAGTTTAGGGGTTTGGGACCCAACACATGTCTTAGAAATCTTTAAAAACGATAAAAATGAAGTTTCAAGCTACAGGTAGAAACGCACGGTCGTGCAACCCTATGTTGAAACATACGCACGGTCCGTGCGTATAGGGCGCACAGTCGTGCGTGTTGCACAGACCAGAAAAGCTTATTTTTGCGTTTTTGGCGGAAAAATCTCATTTTAACGACACCTTTCGATCCCAAACGCATCAAACTCGATTAAAATATTTTACCCAACATTACTTACTCAATTACCCCTCAAAAACAACTTAAACAACTTATTCATAATCACTTATTTCCAACTTAATCAACTTAATTCAATGTTCGTCTCAAAAATCCATTTCCTTCCGAAACAACTTAATTCTCCAAACAGAACATTACAACAACAATTCCAACTTTCATTCCAAATTAACATAATCAAAATCACTTAATTCAACTAGCATGAATCAACTTAAATCATTTCAACAACAACTTAATCATTTTCACCAATTTAATCACAATTCTCATAAATAACAACACCAACTTCAACACGACCAAATTTACATAATCTCACAAATTTACAAACTAAACACATACCCTTGTACAAAATCAACTTAATTAAGCATAATCGTCATCAATTATCATGTTCTTCATCAAGTTCATAAAAATTCACAAAGTTACCAAAACTAAATAATCAAACATGGATTTTGATAAAACAACAACATGAATTCATCAACTTAACGCATGCTTAATTTAACCATAAAAAAGGTACACGAATTTAACACACATAATCATAAGTTCATGAATTTAAGCATAAGTTAAAACCACCCAACTCTCAATTGCTTATTAACAACCAATATGATGAAAATAATCTTCCCCCTTACCTTAATTCTCCTAAAAAATGGCTTCCTAGCTTCAATCCTCCACTTCTAGAGCCTTCCCCTCTTTTCCTCTTCAAGTTCTTCATTTTCTCATCTATCCTTCTCTAGCCTCTTTTCTCTAAATTTGCAAATTTTTTGACCTAGCTCTACTAACATTAACACTTCTCTTTAAATATAATTGGGCTAGGGTTACTCAATCTAATGAGCTTAGTCACATTTTATCACATAATTATTTCTCTACACTTTTACTTCACTTAAACCTCCCCTTTTACTAATTCACCACCCTTCTTTAAATTCAAATTTCTATCTTCTATCATATTACAAAAATTCCACTAATCCGTAAAATGACCAAAATACCCTTAATCACCCAAAATCTTCTAATCTCCCAATTCTCAATCAAATAGACAATTAATAAATATAATAAACAAATAATAATAATAATAATAATAATAATAATAATAATAATAATAATAAATTTAATACTAAAAATCAGGCTGTTACAGGTCATAGTACCATATTGGAAGTGTAACTCTAGAATGTTTTCTACAGTGCAATATTAAATCGTAATAATGAATTAATTGAGCTGCTTTATCCTGGATGTGACGCGTTTGATAGTCTACTTTGCACAATTTAGGGTAGTGTCGTGAAACATCTTAAATAGGGATGGCAAAGCGGTCTAACCCGCCCCGCCCCGCCCCGCCCCGTCATTAACCCGCCAAAAAAGGAGCATAGCGGGGCGGGCCAACTAGTGATGGCAGATTGAAAAACTCACCCCGCCTCGTTTCATGGCGGATTGGCGGGGTGCCCCGTCAATTTTTTTTTTTAGAGAATAATTGATAAATTTGCAAAAAGTGTAAAAATAACATAAAATTAATGACTGTTCAAATAATCAAAATATAAAACTAAACTTCAAACATCCATGGTCCATTAAAGCAACAAGGAAACCATAAAACCTTAATGAAATAGTCTCAAATCCAACAGCTCAAACAAAACTTGGATTCTATGTTTAAACCCACATCAACAGAAATTAAACCAACAAGAAGAAAACCATAAGGAAATACTCAAATCCAACAAAAACAAAACTTGGATTCAATGTCTAAATCCACACCACCAAAAAAATTAAATAGTAAGCGATAACAATAAGTAGTCTTCAATCAAAATTAACAACGTTTTTTATGCTTGGTTGGATGTTGACGATGAACAATCTACAACGGGACTGGATTTTTTATTTATTTATTTTTGCTTAAACCCAACGGCCCAACCCACCCCGCCCCGTCACCGCCCCGTTTTTTTGCGGGTTATGCGGGGCCGGCACCCTACTAATGGCGGATTCAAAATTTCAATCCACCCCGCCAAAATAGGCGGGCTAAACGGGCCGACCCGACGGGCCCATCCTGTTTTGCCATCCCTAATCTTAAAGAGAACGATATAGTCGTGACTCAACCCGGTAACCTCTTCAGTGGTATTCAATGTATTATTTTTAAGGTATTTTCGAATTCTAAAACTAACAATTTTAAGATGTTTCATTCGGCAATGTCTACCGCAGAAAATATAATAGGAATCAATGACCACCATTAAGAAATTACACTGGGTCATGATTTTTGTACTACAATTGTAAGAAACCAGGTTATATGACCCAAAGGTCTAAGAACATGCCAAGCGCTGCTCCGCAGGCTAACATGAACAAAGAGCAATTCATTGTTTTGATCAACCAAATTGGTGTATCAAGTTGATGGTGGATCCACACTAGCACCTCATGCCATGTTTACTATGATTGTGCTATGTTCAAAACATATGTTATTGCTGAAAATAAGAAAGTGTTGTTAGAAATATTCTTACACCACTAAAGTTGTTGGCTTTGGGGTGGAGTTGCATTTTACGTCCGGAAAGGAAATTATTATGTAGGACGTGATGCATGCTCCATAGATATGAAATAATATTGTTCACAGATTTCTACTGAATAAATCTGGGTTCACTCAGACTTTTAAGAGAGACTTGTACACCATTATTAAAATGGTATTCTTGCTGGGAAAAGCTATGTCACTGATGGTATGTATAAAATTAAAATCATCCTTCTGTTTTACAAGTTGTGTGTTTTTTACATTTGACATACCAAAATCTGTTAAGTGAACAAGCGTTTAACTATAAACTTGAGTAACTTGGATTAATTCCAAAAGTTATATGTAAATTATTTTGAAAAATAAAAGTGTTATACTTGTCATATTCATTTTCTGCAAAGGAATTGAAAAATATTGCAATAAGAAAAACAATATTTTCGTGGTGATAGAGGCACATAATATGATTCATATTTTTTCAATAGGTTTTATAAAAAGTATAGAATTAGTCATGAAACAAGTACATTTTACTCTCCCGAAAGAAATTGTATAGTTGACAAGGAGAAAATTTAGAACCTTTATTGAGCTAGTTGTTCAAATCATGCTAAATTTTGGTATTGTATCTCATTGGTGAGGGAAATTTTATAAGATGTTTGATTTGTGCTAAATAGAGTACTCAAGTCTAAGAACACACGTCTCCTTATGAAATTTTAAAGAAAAGACAATCTCACTTTTGGTATTTTGAAACTTGGGGCTCTCTGGCCTACGTTCGGATTTCAGGCCCCAAGAGAGTTAAACTATTTAGTAGAGCTTATGAGTGTGTATTGACTAGGTATGATATAAATAACCAATCATGTAGGTTTTATGATCTAATTCTAAATGATCATAGAATCAAACAATACCAACTTCTATGAAATTAAATTCCCCCTTAAATTAAGAAATATTTTGGTACTAAATCTAAAATATTTTGGTACATGATTTGAAATATTTTGGTACTCAATCTAAGATATTTTGGTACTCAATCTGTTATATTTTGGTACTCAATCTATTATATGTGTTACTTTTCTCTATAAATAGATAGCTCACATAATTCATTCAACACACCGAAAAAGACTTTTGAGTTATCAATCCTTTTTCTTCATTTATCCCTTTGGCTTGTAAGTTGTTCTTCTATTTATCTCATTTTTCTGTTCCTTCAAAATTAAGAATGTTTTTAAGACTATAGAGTCTTTCTAAATATAATGTCCCTTCAAATTAAAAATGGTCTTGAGAGCATAATTCCTTTGACAATTTATGTTCTTTCAGAATAAAGAGTATTTTTAAAATCATAGTCCATTTGGAGGTATAAGGTCCCTTCGAAATTAAGAAATATCTTAAGAGTATATTCTCCTTCGATTTTTTTAGAAGTTAGAGGTTAGAATTGTGGTGGCACCATACTTGAGTGGTTGTAATGCCATATCAATATTTTGGAGATGTTTGAGGTTAGAATGGTGGTAATACCATATTTGAGTGTTCGCTCAACCAAAGTAGAGTGGTTATAATACCACAATTGAGTTGTTTTAGTATTAAATTCGAGTGGTCGTAGTACCATATTGGAGGTGTAAATCTAGAACGGTTTCTACAACGCAGTAATAAATTGTAATAGTGAACTGGGCATTTTTATCTTGGAAGCGTTGCGATTAATAGTTTATCTTACACAATTTAGGATAGTGCCATAAAACATCGCAAAGAGAGCGATTTGGTCGTGATTCAAACCAATAATTTGTTGTATATAAGATATTATTTTCAAGGTATTTTTAAATTCTAAAACTTACAGCTTTGAATTTTGAAACACACATTGATTTTCTTCTATTTTTGTTGAGATGACATCAATATTGAATCTTTGTTAAAAAAAACGATCCATGCCTGAAAACAGTGAAATAAACAAACAAAAATTGAAATCCCTCAACAAAAAATAAGGTTTTTCAACATTTTCAAATACATAAACAAAAATGAAGAAATAGGTTTGATGTATTATTATGCATGTTTATCTTCTTTCAAACTGGATAGTTTTAGAAACAGAAAGAATAGTGAGAAAACGTGGGAAAAGGATTAACAATGGAATGAAATGAGGATTGAACGTGATGATGAAAAAGAAATTGACACAAAATAAAGAAGAATAAAAAATAAATGCTATTCTTATATTAAGAAAAATATAAGAGATTCGAGAGTTTGTGGTTTTGTTTTCCTCAATTAATTAATTATTAATTGTTGTTGTTTTGGACAAAAAATTCAACACATTCACTCGATGAGAGGGAAGAAGAAGTTGATTGATTGAATTTGGCGTGGATAGACATGATAGAATATGTTGGAACGATTTAATGTAATAATATAGTAATGTTTTTTAAATTTGGACTAGTTTGATAATTGACAACACAATATAAGGATATAAAGATGACTTTGGGGTTCATACATATGAAAAAAAAATTAGTTGGGAGGAGAAAACAGACATGTTTATAATACTAAATGTTAAATAGTGTTGTCCTAAAGCTAATGATTAACCCTAATTTTTAGTTTTGAAAAAAATTTATGAAAAAAACTCTTAGTAGAGATCGAACCAGGTACCACATTCTTCCAAATCACAACTCTTACCATCAAGATACTGATGTTTTTTATGATATGCAATTGCTTCAATGTTATGTATTCAACACAAATTTCGGACTCTCTTTCTTCCAATCATTTCTCACTCACTTTCATCTCTGTCACCATCATATAATTGAACCTAATAACCATAACCCCGCCTTTTTTACGGACCTAATTAATAGTTTGATAACATAATACTTAATGTAACTATAAAATTAGAAAGTAGAAACTTCGTCTCATTTTCATGTAACCTAAAAAATGACTTTGGATCGTTAAAGAGTTAATGAGTTCAAATATTGTTTTGTTTGTTTCACACGCTCAGCAAACAAACTAACAATAAGATATATATTTTTTTAAACAAACAATACAATATTAGAACCATTATTTTTGTCAAAAAAATAATATTAGAACCATTATTAATTGTGTGTTTGGTTGCATGTTTGGCGGCAAGTTGTCGTAGTTTTCACAAACATACCGTGCATCCAAACAAGTGCTAACAAGCTATAGAGTCCTGCCTAGGATTGATGAAAGTTTCTCTTTTTATTGAAAGCAAGTTTCCTTTTTTACATTTTCCAGAAAGTAAAGTTTTATTATAGAAGAAAATGCAATTTAAATTTTTTTAAAACATTTTATTTTTAGGAGATACGTACCATATAATTTTTTTTAAGCAATACATTTTTTTTTGAAGGATTTTAAGCAATACATATATATACTTAAAAGTCGAATGAAGCTTTTTTTTTTTGACAGAAAAAAATCGAATGAAGGGTTATTGCTTATGTAACCCATTCAATTTGTTTTTCCACAAAAAAAAAAATACTGAAAGTGTTCAATAAGATTTGAATTTCGTTTTAAAAAAAGTCCATGAGATTTCACTCCCAAAAACCATCGATTTACCTACGGATTTTGGAATGTTTTTTTGTCACTTTTCATGCAGATTTTCCTGTGGATTTGTTTAATTTTTTTTTATCTTTTTGGTTTCTTCATGAAATTTTAAAAATTGAAAGATTTTGAGTGTCTTATTTTTCCCTCTTTACATAGTGAACAAGGACCCTATAATTTTAAATTTAAGTCCAAATTAAATGTCAAACTATTTTTGTCAACTGCAACTAATTCTTTTATACATATTTAATGATAAAATATTTTGAAAAATAATATTTTTTTAACGCAATATTGAAAAGTAATATTAGAACACAAATTTCTATAAAAAAAATATTATAACACAAATATTGACAAAATACTTGGACACCGTGTGTGGAATAGGTCACATCCATATTTCATATTTATTGTGTGTGCAAGATCAATTTAATAGTTTTGTCTCTTTTATTATAATGTTTTAGATTTTTTTTAAATACTTAAATTAATTTTTATTTATATTTGGGATAATAATCATTTTTGTCTCTGACCGAAAGTTTCATGCGGATTATTGTCACATTTCCTGAGGAAATTTCCGCAGGTAAGTTTCCTGTGGATCATAAAATCTTCAGGAAACAGATTACTTGCGAAATTTTCAGCGAAATCCACAGGAAATTCCGCAGGACAATTGAGAGTTTCTAGTTGTGATGCGCAATATTATTACATTAAAAACCCTTTATGAATAGGAACTTTTGAACGTATTAAGCCAAGCAACCCGTGTTGAAGAAAATATAAACATATTAATCAATGATGAAGCCAAAATTAAATCCGAAATTATTACCAAGTTACCAGTTTTGCTTCTTTCTCAGTTTGAAATCTCGTTTGAACTTACATAAGAACTATGATGTAGTAACACCACTCATCCAATATGGAAGATTCGACTAACTAAAAAATTAAACACACACATTACACCAAAATCATTTTAGGAAGGTAAAGATATTCATGCACAAACCTAATGGGTGCCAATATCCTTCCTCACACCGTTTCAAATTTTCAATCCTTAGCTATTATAATTATAATTCAAATAATAACAGCAAAAAATATGCATATGATTTATCCTTCCTTATTTATAAAGATATTTGCATTAACTCAAATATTTTTTTTTTTTTAAATAAATAACCCTTCATATAAGCTTTTCATTTCATCATATCATAAAATCACAACTCTATTCTACAACATAACGTATTGTTTGCTATCCTTAATTTTTACCATGGCATCCCAATCCTCTAGGGTCTCTGCCACTTCAGAAAATCAAGATGATTCTTCCAACTCAAAAAAAGAGGTGATCATGAAGGAGATTGAACATGCTCAACCCTCAAACTCTAATCCCAACAAGTCTATTGATTTCGTTAAGCTATCCAAAGACGATTCAGTTCTCGGGTCAGAGGTGCAAGAACACAACTATTTTGGCCCTATTCAAGGCGGTTCATCATATTTTTTTCCTAATAACAACAATGAAGGGAAAGGTGAGAACAACAATGAAGAGAACAATTCAGATTCAAAGTCTTTTTCATGTTGTTTTTGCAAGAGAAAATTTTCGACATCACAAGCGTTAGGAGGACATCAGAATGCCCATAAGGCTGAACGTGCCTTAGAAAAACAACGTAAACAAAGGTATGAAAATGGTGCTTTTGGTTTAGGGCAACCTTACTTTAACCCTTATTTTAGTTATCCAAGTACTCTTTTTACACCCTCTTATTATAGGGGGCTTGGGACTAGAATGGAATCCATGGTTCAAAAACCATCTTATATTAATCATAGGATTACTCCACATAGTTTTGGCCCTTTTGGGTATGATAATGGTGCTTTGTCTTTGCAAGATATATTAAACCCTTCACTTGTTAGTTTAAGAAATAAGAAAGGTAGTAATAGTAATCCTGGGGTTGGAATTCCGGGTATTGGTGGTGCAACTACTTCAAGGATTGAAGATGGTACAAATAATAAAATTGGTGCTATTCAAAAATTTGGAGATTCTTCTACAAATATTGCTACAAGTTCAAACTCAAACATAGAAAAGGATATCATTGTGGCTCCTATTTCTACTAAGAATGATATTCATGATCAAAATCCAAGTCCAACAATGATGAAGAACCCTCTGATTCTGAATCTTTTGGGCTTGATTTATCACTCAAGCTTTAATTAAATTTTTGTATTTTGTTTCCATATGTCAATGTTCTTGTTAATTTGATTGCTACTCTCCTGTTGAAGTTATTTCTTGGTATTTACTTTCTTTGTTGGTGTCAAATTATTATACATTTTAATAAGCACTTATTAGTCTTGTCAAAAAAAAAAGCACTTATTAGTATTAATCGTGTTTTGATTGCTACCCTGGTTGACGTTATTTTACTGCCGTGTAGTCAAATTCTACGTATTTTCTTCTTTTTGAGTCAATTGCTTAATTTCTTTGCAATTGCAATAAGTATTTTGGTGAGATTAAAAAGATTTAACGCGCCTGTTTAAAAAGTTTTGTTTTTTTTAAGATTAAAAAGATTTTGCAATATGTATTTGGGTTATTATTAGTGACTCCCACTCAGCAATGCTAGCAACAACAAAAAATCATATCCCATGGGATAATAAATCACTTCCCCACCGAATAAGAAATCACTTATTTATTTTATTTTATCTTTGTAGACCAAGTGGCAAATAACACTAAATTTCACACACATAAATGTGAGGTTATGAGTTCGAACCTAATATAGACTATTTATTACTTTTTTTTTATAACTACGAGTTCAACTTTATTTAATATTCTCTCCTCACTTATTGTAAGTTTCTTTAACCAATTTTACATATATTAAAAAAAGTTAGTAGTATAGTTAATGTGTTCATTTTATCTGTGAGTTCTCTAATCTTGTTATAAGATGAAAAACTAAAAAACATTAACACCAATGCAATCATTATTTGTTATTACTTTTTAGATTCTTTTTCAAATATACCGTTATACGAAGTTGTATAACATTAAATACATCCACAAATGTTAAAAAGACAAACATTAAATGAGGGGTGATCTTTTAAACTTGAAAGTTGTGATATTTTCTTATAAATAGGACCAATTTTTTTTAAAAAAATCTTTTAATAAAGACTAGAGGGAGTATTAAATTGTGTTGTCTTTATAGTATGTATTTTTAATTTGACTTTTTATATTACAAGATAAGTTAGTAATTACCCTCCGTTCCTTTTTAATTGTCACTTTTTGACATTTTACACAAATCAAGACAATCAATAAATGTTACTACTTTTGATGCAATAAGTTATATTTTACTATAATAACATTTTTCATTTAATATCTCATTTCATATATTTTTCTCTCCGCAATAAATAACTAAGGGTAATATTGGTAAAACAACATTTAATATTGCACTGAACTTTGAAAGTGACAGTTAAATAGGAACAAAATATTTCTTCAAAAGAGTCACTTAAAAAGGAACGGAGGGAGTATTAATTAGGGTTATGTTTGAAGAAAAAAAATCTCACTTAAGCTTTTGTGATTTTCTATCTTCAATTGACTTATGGCAATAATTTATGAACCTTTGGGTGTGAAATTGAGTTTTTACACAATGATTTTTTACTTCTTTTGCATTGAAGAAGCTCTCCGGTGACATAAATTGATCTTTTGTCATCAAGACTTCATCAAATGAATGTCTCCCAATACCTTCATTTTCTCTTAATCTTATCATATGATCGAAATTTAAATAAAAAGTAGTAATATAACTATAAAAATATAATAACTACTATTAAATTATTAAATAAAACATAATTATAAAATGTCGACTTAAATACGTTATCAATGGAATCAAATTTGTCCTTATTAAGGACTTTTGGTTAGAGACCAGATTTGATTTTGAGCTTTTTAATTGAATTTCATCGAAATGGGAAATTGGTGAAAGGCTAGAATTGTACTTTTATTGTTCTTATTCCAACAGTTGAGAATCTGCATAGGTTATTTAATTTTAGACACATTTATTGGGTTGGGTGTATGTATAAAGTTTAGGCTAAATATTGGCCAATAGGTTAAAGGTGGTTATTGGTAGTGTTTTATTTGAGACTCAGTCTGCTTTTATTTAGGGGAGACAAAATCTGGATGGGGTTCTCATTGCCAATGAATTTGTAGATGAAGCAAGAAAAATGAAGAAAGAGTTGTTGTTTAAAGTTGATTTTGAAAAAGCACATGACTCAGTTGAGTGAGATATTTTCCAAAGAAAGGTTTCAACTCTTCCAACTCGGCAATCTAGATTTAATGCGGTCAAGGAGCGAGTACCATAAATTCAACTTGCGAGAATCACCGCCAATATGGAGCCCCAGGTAAAGAAAAGGAATGTGTACCGTATTACAATTCAAAACAGAAGCAGCCTCAACCAACCAAAAAAGCAGTCACATTCACATCCATCAACATACTCTTATTGAAATTAATCTTAAGACCATAAATGGCCTCAGAAAGAATAAGAACAGCTTCCAGATGCTATATAACATAATGAATAAGTGACCACCAATACCTCTAAAAAGAAAGTGACCAACGCTAGTAAATTCAAATTGTATTGTTTAATGAGGCGGGGAGGGGAATGAACCCTGATTCCCTATCTCAACCCCTCAAATTATCTATATTCCCGTTCTACCCGATCTCGATTCATGTGGCTCTATATGTAGGGAACCCATCAACATATTTTCTTTGTAAATTCCATATTACTTTTACGATGAACTTAAAATTTTAGGTTTAATTACAATTTTGATTCCCCTATTTCAAAATCACACAGTTTTGGTCCGCCAACAAAAAATCTTGACGCAAAATTCGATGAGTTGTCACCATTTTAATGATGTGTCACATATGTCGCTGATATGGCATAATCCACATGTGTAATACGAATTTACACGTCATTATCTTTATATCTTTAATTTAAAAAAAAAAAACAAAACCACAAAATTAAAGTAAATTAACATATTTTAAGTTAAAAAAATTAAAAAGAATAAAACTAATGTGACAAGCAACATCAGTTCAACGTATCCTCTTCTTCTTCAATCATCCTCTTCTTGAAAAAATTGTAGTTCAATTTCGAAATTGTCTCCAAGTTTATCATTTATTATGGTTAAATTGATTATGGTTAAATTGACCAAGTATTCAATTATGTTTCAACAATGCACCAAAGCAAAGCTTTATATAATTTCAAGGCTGAACACTCTCCTCCTAGGATTTTCATATGTCCAAGCTGTCACCAAAGGAGTTTCAAGGCCACAGTAACACTCTCCTCGAAATAGAAGCAGTGCTTGTGACTGAAAAAGCTTTAGAAGCCATGAATTTCAGACACAATGAAGCTGATGGTGTGACCCAAATAAGATGAATGTGTAAAACGAATTAACAATGATACTATAAAACGAATTGAGAAAGAGGGTGTGTAAATGTTGAAGGAATGGAGACAAAGGAGATGAAGAAGAAGATTTGGAATTTTCTGCGTATAAATCCCCAAATTTTGAAGGAATGTCGGTGACAATTTTGCCAATTCATTAAAAAGTGACAATTCATACAATTTTGTGCCAAATTTCATGTTGGGGGACCAAAACCGGGAGCATACTAAAATAGGGGATCAAAAATTGTAATTAAGTCATTTTAATAAGAGTAAGAGTAATTTGAAGCCTTATTTTGTTTTAAATTTTTTATTTTTAAAAAGTTGGTAAAATGCCAAAAAGAGATCGGAATATCTTTAGGTTTAGGTACATTGTGGGGAGAAAATTACTCTTCTCCCTTTCAGTTTTGCTCCCACCCCAATTTTCTAAAATTAACCCCAGCAGCAGTTAACTGCCGCTCGGTACCCAACATGAGTTAACATGCGCTGGTATCCAGCAGAACTTAACTTCAGCAGCGTCCTTTTAAAGCAGAAACAAGAGCTAATTTCTTCCATTTCACAAATCTCAATCTCTAAAACTCTTTTAAATCATCCAACACCAAATTTCTTCAAATCCAAATCAGCCACCACTCCAATGACAAGTAAGTTTTCCTAATCCATTATCATTGACATTTTATGTTTATATGTTACATTTTTCCTCTTAAATTAGAAATGTTTTAGTTGTAGGGCTTATGTATATTTTGCACTCTAAGTGTTTGATGAAATGTTTTAATGAATTTTTCGCTGATTGTTTTTAATTTCTTATGATGTATATCTGAACCAATGAACAATTATCCAGTAGATCCGAAGATTACGTTAGCTGCAGTCTGCTACAACGGTGGATGCCCAACTGGATCGAATCAACCGACGACTCAACCACATAAACATAAAGAAGGTGGACGGTGTTGGGTATCAACTTCCATGGATCGACTCAACCATGGGATTGCAGTTCAGCCAGATGATGCTCAAGAACGACGACGACGTGATGAGCATGTTCTCGATATTTAGTCAGCACAACACTAAAAGACTGATCGAGTTGGATGTTTTGTTCTAAGATTTTCTGAAGATATTCTGAAGAGTTTGATTCGATCATATGAAGGTGTTAGGTTGTATTAAATAGTATTATTATGTAGTGTCATTATTTTGTTGGAATTAAGTTTAATTCATGGTAATTTGCTGAAGATGTTTGCATTGAAGTGTCTTATACTTAGTGTAAAGGTTTGTCAGTCTCTTTGAAAACTCGAAAGAATGAAGAGAACATGTTTTGTGACGAAAAGGAATCCATTTCCAAGATATTTTTTTGAGCTTGATCATGCTCTTTTGTCAATTTAAACATATCAAGTGGTAGAGCAGTAGGATAAAAGTTCCAAAGAATATATTGGAATGCAGTCCCTTTCATCATTACTCATCTTATATGGAGGAATTTGACGTGGGAATATGTCCAATTTATTAGGTAGAATACAAAATGCGTTATCTCCATTCTTTCGAGTTTTCAAATAGCCTGACAAATTTTTACACTAAGTATAAGACACTTCAATGTCAACATTTTGAGCAAACAACCATGAATTTAATTTTAATCCAACATTATGATGATACAACATCCTTAGAAAGAATGTAATGTAACACAACGCTTCGTTGATTGTCCGATTTGAATGGAGATGAAATTTAATAGTAAATGTTAATTTGTCGTGTTCTATTGTTTTGGAATTGATTTTGCGTACTTGTGTATTTTTAGTTAGGATTTATTTTGGAAATGAATGAATTGATCTTTCTAAGACATGCTTGCCATTGAGCAAATGAATGAGTTTAAAAATTGTAGTGAATGATTGGAAATTAAAAAAATTAACATAAGGTATTGTGAATGAATGAATGTGGTAAATGAATGTAGTGGTAGCCGATAATGGGGTATTAGCGCATGTTAACTCGCACTGGGTACCGAGCGGTAGTTAATTGCCACCGTGGTTAATTTTGAAAAATCGCAATGGGAATGAGCAAAAACGAAAGGTAGAAGAACAATTTTCTTCTGGGGATGGGTCATGGTCTCAATTCTCAGGACCCATTCGCAAACTTTCATCTAAGGGGTTCTATTCCCATATCTCTGTACATGCAAATAAAATTTTCTCACTTGTAGGGCATCAAATGGGGGAATAACTGCGATATGCCGGCTAACAGGGGGGATTTTTAAATTGTAATAGAGTTGGAATATAATGTTAAAGATATTAGGGATAAGTTACATTTTTAAGACCTCATATTTGAAGAAGTTTTTTTTTTTGGTCAAGTATTTGAAGAAGTTTTACTTCATTGGATTAATTTTTTTTTTTTTGAGGACTTCATTTCATTAATTTTACTGTTTTTTGTTACAGTTTTTGACTTTTTTTAAGGATTCATTAAACTAATATTTGAAATTTGAAATTGAAGAATGCATTTAATTAGTGTCATTAATTATGAAAATCTGATTTTAAAATATTAAATGAAAATCTAACCAGTTTTAAATTTTGTCATTAATTTTCATTTTTCTTTGGATTGACTAAAACTTTAAATTCATTTTTTTGAAAGTGATGGAAATTTTTAATTTTTTTTAAAATTCATTTCAAAAATTTATATTTTATTTAAATTATTCTTAAATTCCAAAAAACAAATTATCATATAATTTTAAAAAAAATTCAATATCTACTTTATGAAGCATATAATATAATTTGAAAATATTATTATAAAATTATATCACCAATAAATAGATATTACATAAGTTAAAACAATATTAAAAATCTTGACCAAAAAATAATATTTATTACAAAAAACAAATTATCATATAATTTTTTAAAAAATCACATATCTACTTTATGAAGCATATAATATAATTTGAAAATACTGTTACAAAATTATATCACCAATAAATAAATATTACATAAGTTAAAAAAATATTTAAAATCTTGACCAAAAAAAAATATTTAAAATATTTATTTATGGATATGTAATAAATTATAATTATAGTTTTGTATTTTTAATCTTTCTGCATTATATTAATTTTAAATTATTATTGAAGTTGAATATAATGCTTTGACATAAGCAATTTTTTTTGGCGTTAACCCTCCAAATCCCAGAGGAAATGGGCCTTGGTAATCCGGAGTTCGGCTGTGAAGCTCATTTACCACTTGAGCTCAATTGCTTGGTTGACATAAGCAACTTTTGTTGAGGATCAATGTGAGGTCTTCGTTTTAGCTTTCATTTGTATTATTAATAGATATCAACCTTTGGTTTTCTTTCAAATTAAAATTCATTTCAAAATTGTTATTTTTTATAAAAAAATTATCATATAATTCCAAAAATAATACTTACAAATATCTATTTATGAAGAATATAATGTTTTAAAAAATGTTACAAAATTATATAAAAAATAAATAGATATCATAATTGGAAAAATAGTAATTCTAGTCATGAATGTGTAATAAAGTATAATTATAATTATAATTATAATTTGAATGTTGAATGTTTCTCCATTTTTTAAATTTAATATAGTTATTCATTTAGAATTGACTGATTTTTTTTGAAGAAATTTAGAATTGACCGAATTGGTTATTTTTAAAATTATTCTAAAATTCAAAGATTAAATTATTATTGAAGTTGAATGTAATATTGTCATGTGAGCAACTTGTGTCGAGGACCAATGTGTGGCCTTCGTTTAGACCTTCATTTAACATAATATTTGAACTTAAAGTAATATGGTGGTTAGAAATTCACTTTTAAGTGTGGTGTTTGAGTTTGAATCAGACTCTTGCATGTATTATACAATATCTCTACAAACTATGGAGTTGCAGTGACTGAACATGTGCAATTTATAAGCCTTAATTGATTAAAATGTTTCAACGCATGAAGCCAAACAGTGTTGAAGAAAATATAAACATATCCTTCATTGATGAAGCAGATTAAAATTACATCCGTTATTGTTTCCAAGTTACCTATTTTGCTTCTCGGTTTGAAATCATGTTTGAAATTTTCAATACATCAAATTAAAACGATGATATATTAACACCACTCATCCAATATGGAAGATTTCAGCAATTAACGACACGCATTAAATACTTTAAATCAGTTTAAGAAGACAAATATATTTAGGCACAAATCAAGCAGTGCATACCTTCCATACATCGTTTCAACTTAGCTATTGTAATTATAATTCAAATAATAAAGTAAAATATGCATCAGATATCTCTTTCCTTATTCATAAAGATATTTGCATTAACTCTTTTTTTTTTTTTTTTTTTAGACTAAAATATTTGCGTTGACTCAATTATTTTTTAAATAAAAAACTCTTCTTATATAAGCTCCTCTATTCACCAAATAAAAAAACCACAAACCTCTCCGACATTAGTCCAACATAAGATTTAGTTGCCTATCCCTAATTTTTACCATGGCATCTGAATCTTTTAGCATCTCCTCCACTTCACAAGATCAAGGTGATTCTTCCCACACAAAAAAAGTGGGGAAGATGAAGGAGATTGAACAGATTCAATCGTCAAACTCAAAACCAGACAAACCTATTGATTTCATGAAGCTATCAAAAGAAAATTCGGTTCTCGTGTCGAAGGTGCAAGAGCACAATTTTTTTGGCCCTATTCGAATTGGTTCATCGTCTTGTTTTCCTAATGACAACAATCAAGGAAAAGACGAGATCATCAATGAAGAGAAGGATTCAGATTCAAGATCTTTTTCATGTTCCTTTTGTAAGAGACAATTTTCTACTTCACAAGCGTTGGGAGGACACCATAACGCTCATAAGGCGGAACGTGCTTTAGAAAAGCAACGGAAACAAAGGTATGATGATGATGCTTCCGGTTTAGGGCAATCTTACTTTAATCCTACTCTTTTCCGACCTTATGATTATAGGTCACTCGGGGTTAGAACTGAGTCAATGATTCAAAAACCACTTTATTTCAGCCCTAAGATTACCCCACACAGTTTTGGGTACAATCATAGTGCTTTGTTGCAAGAGATCTTAAACCCTTCTCTCGTGTCATTGAGAAATATGGGGGGTGGTAATAGAGGGTTTGGAAACCTAGGTATTGGCGGTGCAACTACTTCAAGGAATGAAGATGGTACAAATAATAATAAAATTGGTGCTATTCTAAAATTAGGAGATTCTTCTACAAATATTGCTACAAGTTCAAACTCAAACATAGAAAAGCAAATTATTGTGGCTCCTACTTCTACCAAAGATGGTATTCATGATCTATCAAAGGCTAACATTGAAGAAGAACCTTCCGATTCTGGATCATCTGAGCTTGATTTATCACTCAAGCTTTAAACAAGTTTTTATATTTTGTTTCCTTATGTTAATGTTAATTGTTAATTTGAATATTATTATTATTATTATTATTATATTATATCATAAATAAATCCATTATTATTTTTAATCGTGTTTTGGATTGTACCTTATCTTTAAGGGATCTGGATTGTACCCTGAGTAACGTTATTATATATATATATTGGCGAGACTAAGAAATATATTGGGCAGCAATGAAGCAATGCACATTTTAATAAAACTATAAAAGGTAGGGATGATCGGGTGTTCATGTATGAGTTGAAAATCGTGAATCCGGTGACCCAAACCGATCTAACCCGTTAATTATCCGAACTCGATCATCTACGAATCTAACACGATCAAACCCGATACAACCAGGAAAGTTTGGTTCGAGTATTGGACCTAAGGTTTTGAACTCGCATCGTGGATTCACGGACCCAACCCGCTAGTATTGAATTATTATATCATTATTATTCAAGTCAAAAAACATAAGAAATATATGTTTTTTTTAACAAGATAAGAAATATATGTTTAATTTTTATGAGAGCTCAATTTCTTTAAAAAACAATTACGAACTCAACTTAACCCTAATTTTATTTACAATAAAATCTTATTCAAAACCAAAGTTTTGTTTTAAGTATTTAAAAAATAATTTTTCTATCAAAATTATAATTTATATTTTTAGATGCACAAACTGCGAACTCAACTCGATCCAACTTGTTCGCAACTGAGTTGATTCAGTTCAAATTTGACAGTAAAAATGCGGGTTGGGTGACAAACCTGATCCGGTGAAAGTTGAACGGATTAAGCAACGGGTTTGGACAAACCAAGTCCAACCCAACTGGTGTCCACCCCTAATAAAAGGTTAGTATTTTTTGTTTTGTGAATTTTAAGGCGTAAATATTGGTAAAAAAAATGCAGCCTCAAATAAGAAATCCTTATTTTGACAAAAAAAAAATGTTAATACCTTTTATAGAGAAAATAGAGGCTCTTTTTTACTCCCTTTTGTATCACTAAGAATTGAAATTGATATTCCGGACTTTATAACACATAAACACTCCCCACACTAGACATCAGTGGTTCATTAATCTCTCTAATTTCAAATATATTTAAGAAGAAAAAAAACTCAAGTTTTGCGGTCTTTTTTTTTTTTCATCCAAAAAGAGGAGCAGTAAAGGGCTGCTACCTCAAAATATCGTTACAGAGAAGGGAACAAATACAAGGAGGGGGACATAAAGCCAAAGCCTCCTAGAAATTGATAAACCTATAGTTAGACATACCAAGTCTATTCTTAACATAGTTGTCGCGGTGATTTTTGGATATCAAGCTATTAATTAGCGTTGACTCGCAATTTTAAGTTCACCACCGATCTTTTATTTTTCCGAGGAAAAGGGAGAAAGTTCGAAAAAAAACCCTATTTTTTGAGAGATCAAGGTCCGGGGGTTGGTTATGCAAAGGGAAGGTATTAGCACCCTAAACGTCTATAATACTCTATAGGAACCTCTTGTTTTTAATTATCTTTATGCTAAATTGATTATTTGTTTGTAAAATAAATGCCTAAAAAGATTAAAGTGAGGAGTTTAAAAGAAAGGAAAATGTTTTTGTTATTTTGTTGATTTGGAAAGACATAGTCTTTTGCTTACGTACCCGAGCGGGATAAAAATCACGTAGTTCGGGGTAAAAAGCCGAATGATTGGTTTTGATTGATTTTAAAGTTTTAAAAAATGTTTTGAGAAAGATAAGAGGCCGAAAAGGCATAGAAGAATAAAAATGTGAGTTTGATTGATTTTAATTGAAGAAAAAAGTTTGATTGATTAAAGATTGATTAAATTAGATTAAGAAAGAAAAGACACTTGGTTTAAAATCCAAGATTGAATGTTTTTTGAGATTTTTTAAAGAAATGTTTTTGATTTTGACTATTTGACTTTTTTTTGGAGAAAGCTTTGATTAATTCCTTGGGTCCAAGACTAGAGAAAGCTGAGATATTCTAAAGCGCGCCGGATCCCTCAAAATGACGTTGGATTAAGTGTGGGTCCTTTTCCTCGGATACGGTCATTATTACATTATCGTTCGCGACATAAAGCAGAATAAATAAATGTGGTGTCGGTGCGATATTCTCATTTATATTTTTACATTGAACCTAGATACATTCTAATGGAAATAAAATAAATAACAAAAATAATAAAATAAAATTGCAAATGCATTAAAATAAATATTCTAAAAAGAAATAGAAATGCATGAAATGCAGGACGATAAATAAATATGGTGCATAAAATAAATAAAAAAATAAAAATGCAAGACATAAAATAAATATGTTGCATAAAATAGATAAAAAAAATGCAAGACATAAAATAAATATGGTGCATAAAATAAATAAAAAAAATAAAAATGCAAGACATAAAATAAATATGGTGCATAAAATAAATAAAGAAAATAAAAATGCAAGACATAAAATAAATATGGTGCATAAAATAAATAAAGAAAATAAAAATGCAAAAAATAAAAAGAAAAATAGAAATAATAATATAATGCATGAAATACTGAAATATAGAAGCTGTAAAAATAAAATGCATGAAAATGGATAGAAATTAACAAATAAAAGCAAGAAATAATAAAAAAAAGAAAGAAAATAAAATTTAAAGAAGAAAGGGGGTGCAGGAGTAGGGCAAGGGGGTTGAGGATTGAATCAGAAGAGATAAGAAAGGGGGAAATGGGCTGAGCTAAGCCCGTTGGGCTGAAAAGGATAGAATTAGACCGGTTTGGTTCAAAAGAACCGAACCGGTTTTGTATTTCTATAAAAGGGGAGGACCGGTTTATTTCCTCCATTTTTACTTTCTCCATCTCTCTTCTTTCTTTCTCTCTATCTGAAACAAAATCCTGGCCAGAGAAGGGAACTCCGGCGCGGTGGCCGGCCAGCCCAGGGGGCGGTGCCGCCGCGCCGGAGAGGACAAATTCCTCCTTTCTTAAACTTTTTTATCTTTTTAGAAAACCAATTTCCTCCTTGTTTCAAAAATCGAACTAGTTTTTCGAAATTCCTCACAGAAAAAGTCTAGATCTAAATTTCTCTTTAAGATTACCTTGGTTCGGTTTGGATGGTTCAGGATTTAGGCTCGGATTTGTGCTTTTGGTTCAGATTCAGGCTTGGATTTGTGCCTTTGGTTCGGATTCAGGCTTGGATTTGTGCTTTTGGCTCGGTTTTAGACCGGATTTGGGTTTGATGTTGGTTATGTGGCTGAGATCATTTTTTTGATGTTGGTTTTGTGGTTGATGATTCTGGTTCGGTTTACTGTGGTTGTGAATGATCTTAGTTTGTGGTGGTTTTGTTTTTGTGATGTTTGATTCCGAAAAAGAGAAAGTGAGAAGAGAAAAAAAATTTGATTGTACTGTGTTGGTGGTTTGTGGTGGTCTGAGAGTTTTTTCTATGGTGGTTGTTGGTGGTTCAAGGTGGTTGCTGCTTTGACTGACTCTTACTGTACTTTTTTGGGGATCGTGAACAGTACACTCAGTGTACTATTTATAGTGAAAAAAGGACTGTGGACCAACTGGACAAAAATGCCCCTCTGGGGTCTGGACCAAAAATGACTGAAAAATAAAATAAAATAAAAAACAGTAAAATAAAAATAATAATAATAAAAAACGAAAATAAAAAGAAAACACTTAATAAAAAGAATTTAAAAAAAGAAATGAAGAAAATAATAAATAATAATAACAATAATAAAATGATAAAATAAAAAAAAACGGTCGCATTCGGAACAAAATATGAGGTATTTTAAAATACCTCCCTGCCGAAATTTCGTCTGAAACGACGAGAATCTCCGGCTTAAAAAGACGAGAAAAACGAATTGAAAATGGGTCAAAAATGGGGTATGACAATAGTATTCTCAGATACAAATAGGCAAAACAGTCCAAATGGTGAGGTTTTGAATGTCTAGACCAATGGAGGCTAACCTATCAGCACAAAGGTTGCCCTCTCTATAAATGTGTGTGACCATAAAGTTCTTGCCATTAAGCATAAGTTTACAGTTAATCCATCTGTTCCTTAAGCTGAAAGAAACAAGAGACATGGAATTGAAAGCCATTACCACCATAGAAGAATCAGTCTCAATCCATAAGTGTCTCCACCCTCTTTGACTAGCAATCTCAATAGCCCTCATGACAGTAGACATTTCAGCATGAAAAGCAGTTCCACCTCCTAGGTTCTCAGCAAAGCAAGTAAGGAAAACTGCCTCATGGTTTCTAAAAATTCCTCCACAGGATGAGGTAACATTGTTTGATGCTCCATCAGTGTTGCATTTAATCCAGTTGACAATTGGAGGTTGCCAAATGACTTCTTTTATAATAGGTGCTTTTGGTGAGAGTATGTTGATGTTGAATTTTTTCAGAATAATCAAGTCTCTCTGGGATGAAGATGAAGCTTTGGAAGTTTTGCGGTCTTTGATTATGCTTTCTACAATAGTCACAAAAAAATTACGTTGTCAACTATATTTAACGAAACAATTAAAAAATGTTAGTATATTAATTTTTATGTTAGTATTTTCTTTCTTATCAATTATCATATTCAAACTTAAACCTTTAACTTCTTAACTTCTTTATTCGCTTAGCTCAATTATGTGAGCTACACATAAAAAAAAAAAAAAACTACCTTGTGGTCTATGGGGATTGATTTATTACATTTCAAGTTAAAATTTCAATATAAGTATCAATAATCTAATGAGTTGTGTTATTTGAACAATCATTTCAATGACAACTTAAAACAACCATTGATTTAAAAAGAAAATAAGGTATTGACACAAAAATCAAAGCAATAGAGAATGAAAGTAAAAACATAATGTGAATATAAGAGATAAAGTTGTCACAAAAGTTGTTAAAAAATTATTGTACAAATATCATTTCTCTAATCTAATATACCGACAGTTAAAGCCTGTCGCTAAGTTAAACATATGAAGATATAAAAAAACTTATACCAACCATCAATCATTTACTTGTAGGTATATGTCCTCTATACACAGTTGTTTTGGTTTAGGTGTCACTAAAAACGTAGATTTATCTTTTTAAATAAAAAAACTACATATTTTCAATTTCTCATAAAGAATAAATAGAAAGGCATATTTTATAATTCCAAGGCATATTTCCAACAATACCAAGGCTCTTTTATAAATTACATATTTTTCAAAAAAATGTCAAACGATCAAACCTTTCTTGCGAAACATATTAGGAGAGTACTTTTGATACTCATAAGTCTCTCTGGGATCGATTTTTTATTATGCGATAAAGTTGTGCACCTGTGGGTTTGTGGCTTATCGCAAAACTGTTGGGTTGTGGCATAAGAATAGTATCATTTAAATATAGATGGAGAAAAGTTGTCTTTTTACATTGATCTGTTCGAACTCCATCTCAAAGTGAGCTACAATGGATAGGATGATTAAAATTGAGGAGTGTTTAACCACAGGTGATAATATCTCACCTTAGTTTATGCCTTCTTTTGGGTGAAACTCATAGCAACAAGTTTGGCCTTGAATCTAGTGATTCAATACAAGGGATGCATTCCTTTCTTTTGAAAATCCATTTACTTCCCACAATATTAGTGCCCTTTGGTCCAGGACTCATATTCCAATCATTGTTCTTTTCTAACGAGCTCAGTTCTTCTTTCATAGATAGAATACAATTTTGATTGTCTTTGCACTTGATTGCCTAAACAAATGATCTTGGGTTCATCACCATTAATCTCTTCATATGATATAGATCATATCTAACCATATATGCATGAGAATATCTATATGACATCGTTATCTCCCTTCTTTATGTGTCTATTTCTAATTGGTATTCATGAAGATCATTGTTGTCCTCATCATCGAGCTCTTATTCAACTACATCAGCTTCTTGTGTTTGTTCTAGTGTAGAAGTTTGATGAATATCTAGGTTGAGCAGTTGATTTCTTAAAGTGATCTACGTCAAGTTCAAATTTCTTCAAGTCCTTTTGATCATTGGCTTGATTAGTTGAAATTTTAGTTGACCTGTACAACTCTGTTTCTAGGAACCCCATGTCTGTTAGAAGTATAATTCAGTTTGTTAGAGTAGTTTAGTTAGTTGAGAAAGTTAGTTATTCAAGTTGTTATGAGATAACTTGCTTGTGAAGTAACATAGTGTAACAAACAATGCTATATAAATAGCATAGCCTTTCATATGCATAATGTAACACTATTAGAGATTGAAAAAAGCAATAAACATTTCCATTACTCTCTGATACACAATCTCTCTAATCTCATCTCTTTTTTCTCTTCTTTATTCTCTCAATTTCACATAAAACTGCACCTTTGCTCCAACAATTGGTATCACAACACTAGTTCTGATCCTCTAACCTTGCAACAATGGTGAACACATTCAACAATCTACCAGGAACCTTACATGTTCTTGATGGCAAGAACTATGATAGGTGGCACAAGCAGATGAAGGTGCTATTTGGATTTCAAGATGTGTTGGAGATTGTGGATTCTGGCATGGAGGAACTCGCAGCAAACACAACTGAGGCACAGAGGGTAGCACACAAAGAACTGAAGAAAAAAGATTACAAGGCTTTGTTCTTGATCCATCAATGCATATATCCCTCAATTTTTGAATGTGTGTCAGATGCAACCTCTGCAAAGGAAGCATGGGATAACCTCTGCAGTGCGTTTTCAGGAGCAGATAAGCTTAAGAAGGTTAGATTGCAAACCTTGCGAAGGCAATATAAGAATCTGCAGATGGAGAAGGAAAGCATTGCAGAATTCTTCACAAAGGTGGTTACTTTGACAAACAGTATGAAGAACTATGGAGAAACAACTGGAGATCGAGTAATAGTGGAAAGATCTTGAGGAGACTTACTCCAAGATTTGATCATATGGTTATCACCATAGAAGAAAGAGATCTGTCAAGTATGAAGGTTGATGAATTGCAAGGTATTTTGGAAGCACATGAACAAAGGCTGAATGAGAGAAGCAAAAAGTCCGAGAAAACAAGTGAAGTAGCTTCGTTGTCTCAATCAAAGAATGAAGTAAATAAGAACAATAAGGGAAAAGGTAAATGGAAAGGAGATTATAGTAAGAAACAACAATTCAGAGATGGTGGAAAGATTCACTATGAACAATCTTCATCAAATTAGAGAGGAGAAAGTAGTAATTCAAGGGGTGGCTTAAATGCAGGAAGAGGAAGAGGAAAGAAGGACAAAAGTAACATTCAATGTTATAATTGTCAGAAATGGGGCCACTTTGCTAGTGAATGCTAATTCAATGACAAGAAAGATCCTCAGAAAGATGAAGCAAAGTTTGTCAAAGAAGATGATGAAGATGTCATGATGTTGAGTAACCCATAATGAAGATGATTCAAGAGAGAAACAATGGTATCTGGATGCAAGTTGTTCCACACATATGACTGGCAAGAAAGATTGGTTCATCAATCGAGATGAATCAAAGAAAAGCATTGTGAAATTTGCAGATGATAGCAATCTTGTATCACAAGGCACTGCAAAATTAATGATCAAAAGAAGAGATGGCAAGCACTCTCTCGTCACTGATGTGTTCTATGTACCAGGTATGAAGAGTAATTTGCTTAGCCTTGGTCAATTACTTGACAAGGATTATACGATGATAATGGAAGATAAGATGCTTAAGATAATGGATAACAATCAAATAATGATAGTTAAAGCTCCATTAAGCAAGAATAGAATCTTCAAAATCGAAGTTCAAGTCATGGAACATAGATGCTTATCAGCTACAGTCAATAAAGATGAATGGATATTGCATTATAGGTTTGGTCATTTGAATTTCAGAGATTTGTATGAATTGAAGAAGCTGTTGGAACAAAATGTGTTTAACAAGTCTCTTATAACTTAAGGGGAGATTGTTGAAACATTTATGTGTAAACATATCTCTCTTTATGGTTTTGATGATAACAAAGTGTTAAATGGAAAATTGGTTTATTTGCTAATGCTTTGTTCAAGTGTTTTCAGAACCATGTGCTTTATGATTAGAAACTAATAATGGTTATGAAAGAACAAGCTAAAGAGCAAGGAAGGAAAGCAATGTTGCAAAGCTAGAAGAAAACTGGGTATGAAGAAGTGCTCCTGAACTGGGTGCTTCTGAAGTGCTCCTGAAGTAGTGCTCCTGAAGTGCAGCTTCTGAGTCTGAAGGCAGCTTCTAAAGTCTGGGTGCTTCTGAAGAAGTCAACGCAGAGTCAACTCCTGAAGCCAGCTTCTGATCCGTACAAGGCAGCTTCTGATGCAGCAGCTTCTGATGCACTGTTCACACAGAAGCTTCTGAAGCTGATGTGGCATGGAAAGTGACCAGTACTGTGTGCATTTAATGCCTGGATGTGTCAGAACAACTCAATGGAACAGTTGTCTCCCTGACCCAAACATTCTCCAGCTTTTAAGGTAGGCCATTTCAAAAATGGCTGCTGCTCTGTTTTGTTTGAAAAAGTGCAGCACACATTTGCAGAAATCCTAGCTCAGCTTGCAACGGCTCTTTCCTCAAATCAAGCAAATCTTCAACAGCTATATTTCATCTATAAAAGGAAGAAGATTTGTAGAAGAAATTTGTCTAAGACTCTTGAAATCAAATTGCTGAAACCTTGCTCTGTTTTGCTGTCAAGTTCAAAAACTCTTAGAAATTCTTCAGTCTTGTAACTTAGAATTTCTTAAGGTTAAGAGTCTTAACCTGTGTTGTATTAAGAGAACACCTCTGATATTTTATCAAGTGTTCAACCCAAACTCATTTACCTGTAAACCAGTTTGGTCCCTAAAGTCTCAGTCTGTATACTGAGCATTTGTAACCTCATTCCTTTGTGGTCTGAGTCAGAAGCCTCTTGACTTAGTGTCTTGAGCATTGGGAAGTCTCTTGACTTAGTGTCTTGAGCATTGGAAGCCTCTTCCTTGGTGGTTGAGCATAGAAGACTCTTTCTTTGTGATTGAGCAACTGGAAGTCTCTTTCTTAGTGATTGAGCAATTGTAATCAGAACTGATTAGAGTGGAACTCTCTTGTTGGAAAACAAGGGGACTGGACTACTTCTCACATTGAGAAGGAACCAGTATAAATCTTGTGTGTCTCCTTCTTTCATTATCTTTTTAACTTGTTATCCGCTGCATATACTTCTGATCACAGTTCAGAACCTGGTTCTGAACTTGTGTTAAGGTTTTGAAAAGAAAAGAACAAGTTTTTGAGTCACACAATTCAACCCCCCTTCTTGTGTGTGTGTTTTTCTCACCTTCAGTTGGTATCAGAGCTCCGGTTCTGATATTAACACTTAACAGTGTGTCATTCTTGATCCTGAGAAAAACATGACCTCAACTAGTGGTTCACCTCCACCCTCTCCCAGAAATCCACCCTCTCCCAGAAATCAAAGAAATGTACAATATGACTATGGTACTGAAGAAAAGAAGTCTAGGTCACACAATAAACCTCCTATGTTTACTGGTGACCCAGAAAAATTCTCTTGGTGGAAGAGTAAAATGTACAGTCATATTATTGGAATTGATGATTCATTATGGGACATCATTGAAGATGGAATCACCATTCCAGTTGATGAAGAAGGTGTTGCTGTCAACAGAAGAGGACTCAGTGATGCTGAGAGGAAGATCTATAGAAAGCACCATAATGTCAGAGGCATTATTGTGGATTCACTACCTCACTCTGAGTACCAGAAGCTGAGTGACAAGTCAACTGTTAAAGCCATATTCACATCCCTCTGCTCTAACTATGAAGGTAATAAGAAAGTTAGAGAAGCTAAGGCAAACATTCTTGTTCAGCAATATGAACTGTTCAGAATGAAAGAGGATGAAAATATTGAAACTATGTTCTCAAGATTTCAGGCTCTGGTTTCTGGACTTCAGATTCTGAAGAAGAGTTATACCACAGCTGATCATGTGAACAAACTCTTAAGAAGTCTGCCATCCAAATGGAGACCTAAAGTGACTGCTATTCAGGAAGCTAAGGATCTGAATACTTTAAGTATTGAGGATCTGATAAGCTCCCTCAAGGTGCATGAACTGGGACTCAATGAGGATGAGTCTGTTAGAGAACCAAAGACATTAGCTCTGAAGTCTAAAAGAAAGCCTGCTAAAGCTTTGAAAACTATTGAATCTGAAGAAGAGTTTCCTGAGGGAAATTCTGATGAAGATTCAGATGCTGATGAGCTTGCAATGCTTTCTAAAAGGCTTCAGTATCTGATGAATATGAAGAAAAAATTCTCTAACAGAAGCAGCAACTTTAGAGGATCTGGTTCAAAGAGGGATATTCAGAAGGAAAGCTGTTACAACTGCAAGAAGCCTGGGCACTTCATTGCTGACTGTCCTGATCTTCAGAAGGAAAAATCAAAGGAAAAAGCAAAGAAGTCCAGCTCAAAATCCAGCAGTTTCAGAAACAAGCTTAAGAAGAGTCTCATGGCAACATGGGATGATCTGGATAATGAGTCAGAATCTGATGAGGAAGAAGCAAACCTGGCCCTGATGGCAATTGCATCTTCTGATGCAGAATCATGCTCAGATTCTGATGAAGAAGATGAGGTATACTCTGAACTCTCTAGATCTGAATTAATTGAAACAGTTAATGATCTTATGAGTCATCTTAAAAGCAAGTTAAAAGAAATTAAATCTTTGAAAAATCAAACAAACTTGCTGTCTGAGGAAAATCTTAAACTTCATAATCAAATTTTTGAATATGATGAAGAAGTTGAAGAACTCAGAAAAGAGGCCCATAAGAAATCTGAAGAGGTTCCTAATGAACAGGAAATAGCTCTTCAGGATTTCATGTTAACTGGGTTCAATAGAACTAAAATTGCCTCTATGATGTATAATATGATTAGAAACAAAGGTGAAGGCATTGGCTATGATTCATTCAAACCATCAAATGAATTAAACTCACCTTCATGTTCTGAAGATATTTTAAAAGGCAATGGTATATGCTTTGTGCCTACTTCTGATAACTCTGAGAAGTTGAAAGTATCAGAATCTGAGACTAAGTCTGAAATTCTGAACAACTCAGACTCTGAAGCTTCTGAACCAAAAGGTAAGATTAAGGCAGATGTTAAAACCTTGCCTAAATCTAAGCCAAAAGGTCCTAAGCCTAAGAGTAAGAGGAAATCAGACTCTGAACCTGAAAATGTTCAGAATCTGAAGTGTTCAGAATCTGAAACTAGTAAGACTCAGAATCTGAATGATTCACAATTTTCAAAGACTGAGTTTATTAAAATTTCAAAATCCACTAAACCAGTCAACACAAAACATTTTCAATCTCAGAATGTTAAGAAAAGCAAGCAAAAGCAAACCAATCAGTTTTATGCTTCTGATTGTTTTAAGAAAGGCAAAACTGAAGCTTGCCTTGTGCCTGAAGTAAACAAAGTTAGAATTCTGAAGAGATCAGAACCAAAGTGCTCAATGGTTCAAACTCTAAAGAACTCAGAACCAAAGACCTTCAAGTCTCAGGTTCTGAAGAAATCTGAGTCCAAACCCTTGAGAACTCAGGTTCTGAAGCACTCAGGTTCTGAAACTCAGACTTATTCAAGATATAAGGATCCATATCCTAAGTATCAGAACAAGTCTGAATATCATAACTTCAGACACAAGAAGCCAAAACCTTTCAGGACTAACCCCAAAGGACCCATGAAAATCTGGGTACCTAAGTCTGAGATAATTTCAATTGCAGATATGCTTAACATCCAAAGAAAAGGAAAGGTCCTGGTACCTGGACAGTGGATGCTCACATCATATGACAGGGGACAAGTCTATGTTCCAAACCCTGACTCTGAAAGAGGGAGGAACTGTGGAGTTTGGAGGAAGTCAGAAAGGAAAGATCATTGGTACTGGTAAGATAGGTAATTCTTCCCTGTACATTGATAATGTTTGGCTGGTAGATGGACTTAGACATAATCTACTTAGCATAAGTCAATTATGTGATAGTGATTATGAAGTCATGTTCAATAAGAACACATGTACTGTAATCAGTAGCAAAGACAAGTCTGTAGTGTTCAGAGGCAGCAGGAAAAACAATGTTTACAAAATTAATTTTTCTGAATTGGTTCAGCAGAAGGTAGTTTGCCTTCTGTCTGTGAGTGATGAGAAATGGGTCTGGCACAAAAGGCTGGGACATGCTAACTGGAGACTCATCTCTAAGCTTAGCAAGTTACAGCTGGTCAGAGGCTTACCCAGTATTGATTATCACTCAGATGCTCTATGTTCAGCTTGCCAAATTGGAAAATTTTCTAAAACTTCTTTTAAATCAAAGAACATTGTTTCCACCTCAAAACCTCTAGAACTCCTTCACATTGATTTGTTTGGTCCTGTTGGAACAACTTCAATCAATGGGAAGAAGTATGGACTTGTTATTGTTGATGATTACAGTAGGTGGACTTGGGTTAAATTCCTCAGAACTAAGAATGAAACATATGATGTGTTTTTCAAATTCTGCAAACAAGTACAAATTGAAACTGATTTGAAAATTTTGAAAATCAGAAGTGATCATGGTGGGGAATTTGAAAATGAACCTTTTGAAAACTTTTGTGAAGACCATGGAATTCTCCATGAGTTCTCATCTCCTAGAACTCCACAACAAAATGGAGTTGTAGAGAGAAAGAACAGGTCTTTACAAGAAATGGCAAGAACCATGATCCATGAATCTAAAATTGCTAAGTACTTTTGGGCAGAAGCAGTAAACACGGCATGTTATATTCAGAACAGGATCTATATCAGACCCATTCTGAATAAAACAGCATATGAATTGTTTAAAGGGAGAAAACCAAGTATTTCTTATTTTCATCAGTTTGGTTGTACATGTTACATACTGAACAATAAAGTCTACCTAAAGAAATTTGATGCCAAGGCTCAAAAGGGTACCTTTTTAGGATACTCAGAGAGATCTAAGGCATACAGAGTGTATAATTCTGAAACACATGTTGTTGAAGAAGCTATACACATTAGGTTTGATGATAAGAAGCCTGGTAATGAAATACTAGAGCTGGTTGAGAGTTTTGCAGATATCAGAATCTCAGAAGAGCCTTCAGAAGCTGAACCCAGTTCAGGTTCTGATGAAGGTTCAGAAGCTGAAAACAATGAAGAATCTGAGAAACTCTCCAACAATGACACTACTCCTGGAGCTAATCAAGATCAGCATGGCTCTGAACAAATCCCTGATGGTTCTTCAGAAGTTAATCCTCCCAGAACCTCATTCAAATATAAGTCTTCACATCCTGAGGAGTTGATCATTGGAAACAAGAACAGTCCAAGGAAGACAAGATCAGCATTCACTCAGAATGAGTCTATGCTTGGCCTGCTATCCATGATTGAACCTACAACTGCTGATGAAGCACTTGCTGATGATGGTTGGATTGTAGCAATGCAAGAAGAGCTGAACCAGTTCCAAAGGAATGATGTATGGGATCTTGTTGCAAAACCTGATCAGAAGAACATCATTGGAACAAAATGGGTGTTCAGGAGCAAGCTCAATGAACAAGGAGAAGTGATCAGAAACAAGGCTAGATTAGTAGCTTAAGGGTACAGCCAGCAAGAAGGAATAGACTACACTGAAACTTTTGCTCCAGTAGCAAGACTGGAAGCAATCAGGTTACTTCTTTCTTATGCTATTAATCATGATATCATCTTATATCAAATGGATGTTAAGAGTGCTTTCTTGAATGGTGTAATTTCTGAAGAAATGTATGTTAAACAACCTCCTGGTTTTGAAGATGTAAAATATCCAAACCATGTTTTTAAACTTAAGAAGTCTTTGTATGGTCTGAAACAAGCTCCCAGAGCTTGGTATGAAAGGCTAAGCAACTTCTTAATTAAAAATAGTTTTGTGAGAGGTCAAGTTGATAATACACTTTTTAGGAAAACTGTTAAGAAAGAAATCTTAATTGTGCAAATATATGTGGATGATATCATATTTGGTTCTACTAATGCCTCCCTTTGCAAGGAATTTTCTAAGTTAATGCAGGATGAATTTGAAATGAGCATGATGGGTGAGCTGAAATTCTTCTTGGGAATTCAAATCAACCAATGCAAAGATGGTGTTTATGTTCATCAGTAAAAATACACCAAGGAGCTTCTGAAGAAGTTCCAGCTGGATGATTGCAAGCTGATGACAACACCAATGCATCCCACCTGCACTTTAAGCAAAGAGGACAATGGCTCTAAAGTAGATCAGAAGCTGTACAGAGGTATGATAGGTTCTCTCCTATACTTAACTGCTTCTAGGCCAAATATTTTATTTAGTGTGTGTCTGTGTGCTAGATTCCAATCAGATCCTAGAGAATCTCATATGACTGCTGTCAAGAGAATCTTTAGGTATCTGAAAGGAACAACTAATTTGGGACTTCTGTATAATAAATCTCTAAATTATAAGCTAGTTGGATTCTGTGATGCTGACTATGCTGGGGACAGGATTGAAAGAAAATCCACCAGTGGAAACTATCAGTTTCTTGGTGAGAATCTGATATCTTGGGCCAGCAAGAGACAAGCAACCATTGCTTTGTCAACAGCAGAAGCAGAATACATCTCAGCTGCAAGTTGTAGCACACAACTGCTCTGGATGAAACATCTATTAGAGGATTATCAGATTCATGCAGACAATATTCCTATTTATTGTGATAATACTGCTGCAATATGTCTGTCTAAAAATCCAATTCTGCATTCTAGAGCCAAGCACATAGAAATAAAACATCATTTTATAAGAGATTATGTTCAGAAGGGTGTTTTAGATATTCAATTCATTGATACTGATCATCAATGGGCTGATATATTCACAAAACCCCTAACAGAAGAAAGATTCAATTTTATTAAAAAGAATCTGAACATGCATTTTATCTCTTAAAAATGTGCTTGAATCTGTATGAAATCCTTGATTCTAAGGTTATCATAAGCTAAGACTTATCAAACACTCATGTTCTGAGAGTTTGAATAAAGTTAAGCCTGAAAAACTTCAGAGTCTGAAGGATCAGAACCTGGATTTTCTGACTTCTGAATCTGATAGGAATTTAATGTTTGGTCAGAATCTGATAAGTATAGCTATGGGCAATGATGATTAAAGCTTTGAAAGTTTATACTCTAATCCTCCCAAAGTCATCAACTTAAAAAATGTGATTTTCTGCTCTGATATTCAATGATAAAATTGCATGACAAACAATTTTCAATTGGTATCAGTCTGTTTTCAAACTGTTTAGCACTGACACATTTTTCAATTGCTCATAGTGTTTCAGACATGTTCAGTCTTAAGAACTTATTTTATCTTGGTATCAGCACTGAAATGTCAATTTGGTATCAGACTCTGAGGTAAACCTTCATGGTTTAAAATCAGGTTCTGATACAAGTTCAGCAGTCTTAAAAACTGTATTTTGGTATCAGACTCTGAGATAAAATTCTCAATTGGTATCAAGCTCTGATATAACCTATCAGTTGGTCTATGATCTGAACTATTTTGTTTTAAAAATGAGTTAGACCTGCCTTGATCTGAACTATTTTCTTTAAACTAGCTCAGATTTGCTCTGATACCTTCTTGCATGTTTTGCTCTGATACTGAACACTATTTGGTTGTTTTGTTCTGATACTGAACCTTTTGTTCTGAACAAGTCATGTCTGAACACAGAATGACCTGATCAGAAGCTCTAAACCTTTTCTGCTTCTGAACAACATTCTAATTTTAATGCAAGTCATATACTCATTGAAAATCAAGTAGGCTCTGATGATTATCCTTGCTGCTTGATTATCCATATGATTGCATAAATATCTCACAAATTTTTTGTTCAACCCCCCAAATTCTGAATCCTTTTGAAATGTTTTCAAACTCTTTAAAAAAGGGGATATTGAACTGCTCTGATACATGTTTTCAAACTCTTTTAAAACTCTTTTCTGCTCTGATACAGATGTTTTCAAACTCTTTTGACCAAGGGGGAGAAATTTTTTGTGTTGGGGGAGTAAGTAAAACTTTTTGTTGATGACAAAAGGGGGAGAAAGTAAAACAAGTATTAAAGCACCTGAGCTCAAATATAAGTTAAAATTCTGTCAGTATATTAACTTATGAAAAGGGATAAAAAGTTATTAAGACCTAAGGCTCTGAACATAAGTTAAAGCTCTGATACTGATTAGTTAAGCTCTGATACTGATTAGTTAAAGATCTGATACTGATTGAATCTAACTTATGAGAACTGCTTTTTAACTCTTAGCCTTTGAATTGTAAGTCTGGCTCTGATACCATTCTGTGAGATACATTACTCTTATTGAGTAAATTGAATTTAAAATAACTTGGATAAGACTCAGGGAGCTTACAAAACTCATCCTGTGGATTATCAGACTTAGGGGGAGAGCTTACAAATCTCAGAACCTGAAGTCAACAAGTCATTTTGAATTCTGAGTGTTAATTTCATTATATTGTTTTAAGTTAAGCTTAATTAACTTGGATAAGAATCAAGGGGAGCTTACAAACCTAACCTTGAGGACTGTCAGACCTAGGGGGAGCTTACAAACCTCTCCTGAAGTCAGATTGTTGATTAAACTTAACAACAATTCTGAAATTTTCACATTTGTGTTTTTAAACTGAACTTAATTAACTTGGATCAAACTCAGGGGGAGCTTACAAACCTCACACCCTGCAGTTAACTTGTTAATTAAGTTAACAACAATTTTCTGATTTAATACTTATGTTTGTCATCATCAAAAAGGGGGAGATTGTTGGAACAAAATGTGTTTAACAAGTCTCTTATAACTTAAGGGGAGATTGTTGAAACATTTATGTGTAAACATATCTCTCTTTATGGTTTTGATGATAACAAAGTGTTAAATGGAAAATTGGTTTATTTGCTAATGCTTTGTTCAAGTGTTTTCAGAACCATGTGCTTTATGATTAGAAACTAATAATGGTTATGAAAGAACAAGCTAAAGAGCAAGGAAGGAAAGCAATGTTGCAAAGCTAGAAGAAAACTGGGTATGAAGAAGTGCTCCTGAACTGGGTGCTTCTGAAGTGCTCCTGAAGTAGTGCTCCTGAAGTGCAGCTTCTGAGTCTGAAGGCAGCTTCTAAAGTCTGGGTGCTTCTGAAGAAGTCAACGCAGAGTCAACTCCTGAAGCCAGCTTCTGATCCGTACAAGGCAGCTTCTGATGCAGCAGCTTCTGATGCACTGTTCACACAGAAGCTTCTGAAGCTGATGTGGCATGGAAAGTGACCAGTACTGTGCGCATTTAATGCCTGGATGTGTCAGAACAACTCAATGGAACAGTTGTCTCCCTGACCCAAACATTCTCCAGCTTTTAAGGTAGGCCATTTCAAAAATGGCTGCTGCTCTGTTTTGTTTGAAAAAGTGCAGCACACATTTGCAGAAATCCTAGCTCAGCTTGCAACGGCTCTTTCCTCAAATCAAGCAAATCTTCAACAGCTATATTTCATCTATAAAAGGAAGAAGATTTGTAGAAGAAATTTGTCTAAGACTCTTGAAATCAAATTGCTGAAACCTTGCTCTGTTTTGCTGTCAAGTTCAAATACTCTTAGAAATTCTTCAGTCTTGTAACTTAGAATTTCTTAAGGTTAAGAGTCTTAACCTGTGTTGTATTAAGAGAACACCTCTGATATTTTATCAAGTGTTCAACCCAAACTCATTTACCTGTAAACCAGTTTGGTCCCTAAAGTCTCAGTCTGTATACTGAGCATTTGTAACCTCATTCCTTTGTGGTCTGAGTCAGAAGCCTCTTGACTTAGTGTCTTGAGCATTGGGAAGTCTCTTGACTTAGTGTCTTGAGCATTGGAAGCCTCTTCCTTGGTGGTTGAGCATAGAAGACTCTTTCTTTGTGATTGAGCAACTGGAAGTCTCTTTCTTAGTGATTGAGCAATTGTAATCAGAACTGATTAGAGTGGAACTCTCTTGTTGGAAAACAAGGGGACTGGACTACTTCTCACATTGAGAAGGAACCAGTATAAATCTTGTGTGTCTCCTTCTTTCATTATCTTTTTAACTTGTTATCCGCTGCATATACTTCTGATCACAGTTCAGAACCTGGTTCTGAACTTGTGTTAAGGTTTTGAAAAGAAAAGAACAAGTTTTTGAGTCACACAATTCAACCCCCCCTTCTTGTGTGTGTGTTTTTCTCACCTTCAGAAGCAAGGAATGGTGACATGTTTACCACAAATCTCTATCCCCGATGAAATATGTGAAGACTATGTTGAATCAAAGCAGCATAGAAACTCCTTAAGTCAGAAAGTTGAAAGTAGATCAAATTGCAAGCTAGAAATCATATATTCATATGTATGTGGAAAACTGGAAGTTTCATCAAAGTTCTAAGATTATATGGTGGAGGTGAATATGTTTCAGCTGAATTCAAGTCACTATGTGAAGAAGAAGGAATAGTACATGAAGTGACTCCTCTATACATTCCTCAACACAATGGAACTGCAGAAAGAAAGAATAGAAACATCATGAATATGGTAAGAAGCATGCTGAAATGCAAGGATCTGCCTAAGTATCTGTAACACCCATACTAACTGTAACTAGTATATTAGCATGTGCGTTAAACTGATACTGGATACATTTAAAATTTTCAATAATAATATTACAAACAATACAACTGAATGAGTACGAGTTTGCTCGATTATACATTTATCCAAACATCATATACAAATACTTAACATATACTGATAAACTTCCGAGCTTGTCCATGGCGAGCAACTGCACTCCATCCAGCGTCTCCGTGAAGAACAGCTTCATGTACCTCTTGCTAACCTGTAGAACCTGCACCAGAAGGATTGGGGTGAGACATTACGTCTCAGTGAGCTCCAACCCAACCTACTGTTGGCAACCACGGGGGAAACCTAGGGTCGCCGTGCCTACTTTTAGCGATCTTGGGGATACCTACGATCGCTGTCATTCTCTACATAAATCGCGATCAAGGGGAAACCTAGGATCGCTTCATTGTCTTTATCTTTCTTGTACATGTCATTTACATAATCTTATACATTTCATGCTCTACTCTTATCTTAGTCTTATACGTAGTGATCTTGGGGACATCCTATGATCACATCTCGTTCACTAGGAACTAATCATCATGTCTCGTATTACATATAAAAATATACATATACGTTTCACATTCGTATTCATCTTTCGTATAACGTTAAGTTAGAAGTTAGGGTTGAACAAACAATCATTATCTTGGTTCGTTTTACGGGATGCCCCCGGGTGGAGTAACCCCGAAGCACATTCCCCTGATAACCGGTGAAAATTCCTATCATATCAGGCTAACACCGGACTCCTCTTGTCGTCGTGCGGTTATCCTTGCGGAATAACGCGTCCCACTGGCGTGAACCTCCTGTGTCCCACTGGCGTGAACAACAGAAGACACGACTTAACATTAGTCTTAACTGATGTGTATACCTCCCGTGTCCCACTGGCGTGAACGACGGAAGACGCGAATAAATATTCTGTAAACTTTTGCATGAACTTTTCATGTCCCACTGGCGTGAACGATGAAAGTCACGACTTAATAGTGTTAATCTTATTCTTAACTTTGCGTGAACCATTCGTGTCCCACTGGCGTGAACGACGAAGGCCACGGCTTATTATCTTAATTATTCTTGTTCTTATTCTTATATATATATAACTTATAACTTATGCACGTCTAATGCATCCTTATTCTCACTGATTCTTAGTCTTGTGCATAACTAATGCACTCTTAATTAATCACTCTTAATTACTTAACCTATAAAAGGTTCTACACCTGAGTGTTGTTCCATTTTTGGACTGGTACATATGTAGCTAGCATATAAAATTTGCTTAATAAGGGGTAATCCCAATACTATCTCTTCTATCTCTCTATATAACTTAGGGATTTAGGCATCCATATCTCATTATTGTCCTATCCTCATCCTATGTTAATTTAGGCTTTTCTGAAGAACAAGAAAATCGGGGGCCGAAATGGAGAAATCGGGGGCCGATTTATGTCGAAACCACCATGAAATGCAAGCCACAAAATCGGTGGCCGATTCTAGGAAATCGGTGGCCGATTTCATCATCTGCAGGGTTCAAAATTTTGCTTCTTAGGCTAATCCAATCCTATCCAATCTTCAAGACAGCTTATGGGAATAAATTCCAAAACATATTGGTAGCTAACAACATGATTAACTAAGGAAATTAACAAGCTTAAGGAATTGGGCACTAATTATAAATTTATCCAATAGACAAATTAATCATCAAAACTCAACAAGGTGGGTACTAAAACCCCTAGGGAGCTCACCTTGATTGCTAGCTTTGCTCCTTGCCATGTCTCTAATCACCAAACCCAAGCTTGAGAACCAAAGCTCTAACTCTTTCCTTGATACTTTCTTGTTCTTCTTTCCTTTCTCTTGTTCTAAGCTTCCTATCAAGCTTGCCTTGCAAGGTTTCTCACTAGATTTTGATTGAAGTTTGGATGGATGTTGGCTAGGTGAGGGAGGCGTGTGAGTAGAGTGAAGAGAGGGGAGTGAGCTGATTTTTTCTTTGGAATAGTGTAGAAGAGTGTAGAGAGAATGAGAGAAAGTGGTAAGAAAATCTTGCCTCTCTTTTCTTATAATCCTCCTCTTTGAGTTAATTACAACAATGCCATACCACTTAATTACTAACTTGCCACGCTTGCTTCATCAGGTTCCAATACTAATAATCGATACTTATAAGCGGGATATTACACTTGCCATATAAATAAACCCATTAACTGACAATTTACCAAATTGTCCCTTGCTTAAAACATTTATGATACATCGTCTCAATATTAATAATATTCGAGTCTTAGGCGGGATGTTACAGTATCTATGGGGGAGAAGCATCATATACTACAATATACTTGTTAAACAGATGCCCTACAAAGAGATTGAAAGGCATCACATCAGAAGAAGCTTGGTCAGGAAGCAAGCCTAATGTGAGTCATCTGAGGGTTTTTGGCTCGGTATGCTACAAACATGTACCTGATCAACTTAGAAGGAAACTAGATGATAAAGGTGAGAAAATGATATTGGTAGGATATCATACAACTAGTGGCTATAGATTGTTTGATCCTATATCAAAACAAGTAAAAATTAACAGAGATGTAATAGTTGTTGAATTGAAGAATTGGAGCAGTGAATCTTACACAAAGAAGAAAAACTCTGAACTGATATTTGAACTTGATTCAAATAGCAGTAATGAAGCTACTGAGAATGAAACAGAGGTTAGACGGTCAAGTAGAACAAGAACTCCTTCAGTTAGGCTACAGGGTTATGATGTGTTATCAGATTCACAGATAGGTGAGACAGGTGATTTGGTTCACTTAACTTTATTTGCAGAAGCTGAGCCTGTTACACTAAATGAAGCATTGAAAAATGAAAAGTGGAAAAATGTTATGTGTGAAGAACTGAAGTCAATTGAGAGGAACCAAGTTAGTATCTCTACTACATAACAAGAAGGCTATAGATGTAAAATGGGTTTTCAAAGTTAAAGAAGATCCAAATGGTGAAGTATTGAAGCACAAGGCTAGACTAGTAGTGAGACGTTTCCTGCAAAAAGTTGGCATTGATTATGGAGAAGTGTTTGCACCTGTGGTAGAATGGAAACAATCAGATTAGTAGTTGCAATTGCAAGTTTAAAGAATTGGAGAATTCATCAAATGGATATCAAGACAACATTTGTGAATGGCCCTCTGGAGGAAGATGTGTTTGTCAAGCAACCTCCATGATTTAAAATAAATAATCAGGAAATGAAAGTTTACAAACTGAGAAAAGATTTGTATGGATTAAAGCAAGCACCTAGAGCTTGGAACATGAAGATTGATAGCTTTCTAAGTCAGATAGGTTTTGACAAATGCATATGTGAGCATGGTATGTATGCCAAACACTCAGCTGAAAAAGGTAGCTTGCGAGTCTGCCTAAATGTAGATGACTTGCTAGTCACAGGAAGTAATGAGACAGTCATAACCAGTTTCAAGTGATCAATGCTCAGAGTGTTTGAGATAATTGATTTCGATGAATTATCCTATTTCTTGGGGATAAAGTTCCAAAGATCAAAAGAAGGAATTGTGACGCATCAAAGGATTGCAACTTAGCTAAAACTCCAAGTGAAACTGGTATGAAGCTTGAGAAAGATGGAAATGAGGAAGCAATAAATGCTACAATGTATAGATGTATTGTAGGATCATTGAGGTACTTATGCAACACAAAACCAGACTTAACATTTTCTGTTGGTTTGATAAGTAGATATATGCATAATCCTAGAATATCTCATCTATTAGCAGCAAAGAGGATAATGAGGTATGTGAAAGGAACAATGAACTGGGGCATATTACTTTCAACTCAGAAGGCTGGTATAAATGCTAGATTGATAGGATACTTAAATGCAAACTGGAGTGGGGATAAAGATGACATAAAAAGCACTGCATGATATTGTTTCTTCTTAGACAATGCACCGATCTCTTGGTGTTCTAAGAAAGAACCAGTAGTTGCTCTATCGGCTTGTGAGTATGAATACATTGTTGCTGCAGTGAGTGCTTGTCAAGTTGTCTGGTTAGATGCACTCATGACTGAACTCAGTATCAAAGAGAAGAAGGAAAGGAAGAAACTACGATAGGGTTGATAACAAGTCTGTCATAAATTTAGCAAAGCATCTTGTGGCACATGGTAGAAATAAACATATTGAAGCAAGATTTCACTTTCTTAGGGAGCAAGTCACAAGAGGAAAGCTAGCTATGGAGCACTGCAAGACAGAGGTTCAAATTGCAGATGCAATGACAAAGTCACTGAAGATAAAAACATTTGAAAGGCTTAGAAACATGATGGGCATGGTGGACCCAACAAACATGAATTAAGGAAGAGTTTTAGAAGTATATTTCAGTTTGTTAGAGTAGTTTAGTTAGTTGAGAAAGTTAGTTACTCAAGTTGTTATGAGATAACTTGCTTGTGAAGTAACATAGTCTAACAAACAATGCTATATAAATAGCACAACCTTTCATATGCATAATTTAACACTATTAGAGATTGAAAAAAGAAATAAACATTTCCATTACTCTTTGATACACAATCTCTCTTATCTCATCTCTTTTTCTCTTATCTATTCTCTCAATTTCACATAAGACTGCACCTTTGTTCCAACAATATCTGTTGAAATTGTGACTCAAAATTGATGATTTTATGAATTATGGAAAACTGTTTCGGGGAAAATCATGAGGTAATTTGCTAAAATAGTTAGGAAATTTACAGTATTGTTTTAGTGTCCCAGTTCAGTCCATATCATGAGGCGATCGGTGAAATCGTGAAACAAAAGGAGGAAACTTTTATGAAACATAAAGGTTAAAGGTGGATGATATTTTGGTGATATTTTTGTGTTGGGAAACAATTGTAAATACCTTGGTCAATGAAAATCATTGAGACTCTTGTTCATGGGAAGAGATTGGAAAATGCGTAGAAATTGTGTTTGTTCTTGGAGAGTTTGTTGAAGCTAATTTCTTGTAACCCTTTTGTATCTCTTTCTAAGAATCTCATTGATAGTGAAATGGAGAAATCCCTTTCCTCCATACGTAAGTCATTGTTGGCCCGAAGTGGGTGAACAAATCATAGTGTGGTTTTTCTCTTCTTTCTTTTCTTGTGGTTTACGATTTACACTTGGTTCCACGATTAGATCTAGAAATGTTGTTGCTTGAGGTTACTTTAATTATTGGTTACTACTTTCTTTTACTCCACACATCTAGGTTTATTGGTGTGAGATTTGAGTTCGAATTCACAACAACATCCATACTAATTATATATTTCTTGTCATTCTTACACTATATTCTAAAACCTTTTAGACCATATTGACATCCTACAAAATATCCCTTCCTAGTTATTAGTGCTAACTCACCTTCATTTAGGTGGAAATATGTTGGACATCTAAAAACTCTAGGATATTGTAGTTAGGATTTCTCCCATTAGAGAAATAGAAAGAAAAATAGCGATGTGATAGATGTGATTAATATGTGATGTGATAGGATGAGAGATATAGAGATAAAATGAGATTTAAATGAGTGTTTGAGAATTATGGATGTGCAAATATAAGGGTTGCATGCCAAAATAGGAGAATAGACATCTCATCCTTCTAAGAGGAGCAATTCTTACATGTGTACAAATCCAAATCAAATTTATTTGGGCACACATACACAAATATAAAAAATTAAAAGATAAATTATTTAGTCACATCATTTAAATCTATACTCTTCTAATTTTTTTCATTTATGAGTGTGTGCTCAAATAAAATTAATTTGGGGTTGTGTCCAAGTTAGAATTTCCCTTTTATGAGTGTCCTATTCATTATTTCTACAAAACAATTTTGTTGAGATGTGTGCCATGCTCTTTTACACTTTGTAATCCATGCTTCTTACATTAATTTGTAAAATTCTCCACACAACTCTAAACCATTATCATTCCTTAACTTAGAGTGTGTTTGGATGAGGTAATTGAGAAATTTTAAAGAATTTAGAATTCTAGGCAATTCAAATGATTCATTTAAATTACTTTCATTTCTCAATACTTTTGTTTGGATGAAGTAATAAAAAATATCATTGTTATCATTTTTGGGCAACTTTTATAAATTTTAATTTTGGCTTAAATATGTCTATAGTCCCTGCAAATAGGGCTCGTTTGAATTTTCGTCCTTGTACTTACTAATCCTTCCAAAAATTCCCTGTAATTATTAATCATTTGAGTTTTGGTCCTAAACACATTTGATTACTGATGTGGCATGTGATTAGATGTGTGGCAGTGACATGGCACACACTGACTAGGTTAGGACAACGATGACTCAGCAAAAACCACCCAAAATGACCCTTTTGCCCTTATTGAGACCAGACAGGTGTGAAATCACCATAATACCCCTGTCTTCTTCTTTTTCCTTCTCTCTTCACGAGCTCTCTCCCTCCCCATTGGTCCCTCTCTTTCCGCTCGTCTTCTCTCTCCTTCTCCCTCTGCATCGATTGTCTTCCAACTCGTCTCATTATGGCCATGGATTGCAGCATCTATGGCGTCATCAACATCAAGCACCGCACGTTGTTCTTCTTCTTCATTCTCTTTCTATCTTTTTCATCTTCTTCTTCAACAGTTCAAATAAACTCAAACTCAATCTTAGTGGCTTTATTAGACTCACATTATACAGAACTAGCTGAACTCGTTGAAAAGCTATGCTTCTACAGACACTAGAAGATACTGTCGGTAAAAACAACATCACAATCTTCGCACCAAAAAACCAAGCTCTTGAACGAGATCTTGACCCAAATTTCAAAACCTTTCTCTTAGAGCCACGTAATCTTAAATCTCTTCAGACTTTGTTAATGTCACATATTATCCCAACTCGAATCAATGGATCTGTATCCAACAAAGTCGGGTCGACACGACACAGAACATTGTCGCTTGAGTATCAGTTGTTGATACAGTCAAATGAAACATCTCAACAATGGTTTGTTAATGGAGCTAAGATTGTTCATCTTAACGATGTGACAAGACCTGATGGCGTTATTCATGGAATTGAACGACTTCTTATTCCTAGGTCTGTTCAAGATGACTTTAACCGTCGCCGGAGTCTTGTGTCTATTGCTGCAATTAAACCGGAAGGTGCACCAGAGGTTGATCCGAGAACTCATCGGTTGAAAAAGCCGCCACCGCCGCAGAATCCTAGCTCTCCGCCGGCTCTTCCTATTTTTTATGCAATGGCTCCTGGACCTTCATTAGCACCGGCGCCGACACCAGGTAATGGAAGACAGGGGTATTATGGTGATTTCGCACCTGTCTGGTCTCAATAAGGGCAAAAGGTCATTTTGGGTGGTTTTTGCTGAGTCATCGCTGTCCTAACCCAGTCAGCATGTGCCACATCACTGCCACACATCTAATCACAGGCCACATTAGTAATCAAATGTGTTTAGGACCAAAACTCAAATGATTAATAGTTGTAGGGAAGTTTTGGAAGGATTAGTAAGTACAGGGACGAAAATTCAAACGAGCCTTATTTGCCGGGATCATAGACATATTTAAGCCTTT